>OY735220.1:30997215-31014715 GCA_963457665.1 Thysanoteuthis rhombus | reverse complement strand
TACCAGTTCAATTCAAAATAAATAGAATATTCATAAAATGTTCAAGATGAATATTTGACACTTTAGTTTAATTTCATCATTAATTATTTATAACACATTATTTTTTTTTATTAAATTTGACTAGTCTTAACCTTCATCTTAATTTTCCAGTTGTTTTATATAACTTCAAATTCAGGCCATTGTTTCTGTGGCAACAAATAACAGCACGATCAGAAAATTAAGAGTGAGTAGAAATAATGGCCCAAATTGAAAGTTTTAGAAAATAAGTAAAAAATGAAGATGAAGGTAAAGGTAAAAACTAGTCAAATCAGATGAAAAAAAATGTGTTGCAATACTTCATCCAATATTGATAATCGTGATTGAACTGTTCATCAGTTGATAATAATGTGAGTTCATACAAAAAACAAACAAAGAAAATTAATATTGAAAAATAGTCCATAAATGAATTACATTCAGCAAAATATTGGATTGAATCATTCTATTACATTCCCGTCCCATTTTTTCAAACAAATCTTTAAACTTTAATTGAAACTGTATACATAAAGAAGTACTTTGTCTAATTGATAGCATTTCAAGTAGACAGCTAATAACACTACGTTAATATAGAAATTAATTTTGTGTATTAAGGTTTTTGCACTTTTACTTAAATCAAACAAGATCTTGGAGTAAAAAATATTTCATAACATGATTTGGAACAGATGCTTTGTTTGTGAATACTATACATTAAAATACTATACATTAGTATAATGGGTATTTTCATGAATTTTCAGAAACAAGAAGATATCATATTTTTTTATGTTAGATAATAAGTTTTGAGTCACTTGTTCTGTTTGAGAAAATTACTTGCAACAAGCTCAGTAAAATGTCTTTCAGCATGCTGCATTTCAACAAAATCTAAAATTTTGGTTTTAGACCAATTTAAAATCTAAAAGAATGATCCATTTCTATTGAATGGTAACAACTCATCTTTTATCTCTAATCAATTGGGTAGTTGGTAAAGAAGGCATTTCTTCAGATTGTTTCATTAAAAAAATCCAGTGCAACTGATATGAAAGATCTACAAGTAAATGAAGATTTCACAGAAATGCACAGGCTGCTTACTATAAAGCAAGAAAACAAAAGGGAAGTAAGAATTAACATAAAGAATATCGTTTTATGGTTTAATGTAGGTGCCTATGAATAAACAAGCCTGAAAGTCAGACCATAGATGCATTAGTTTGATTTCATGGATTGCCATCCTAGAAGGCTGTCAAATGAGATGACCAATCTGCCAAAATAACCTGTCACCTTATCTTAAGATTGATCTTTCAGGCCAACCAATTAGACCCATTCATCAGATCAATCAGTAAGGAATAATCTGTCAGACTGATCAGTGAGACCAACCTATAAGATGAATGTATCAGCCTGTCATTTAGGGATGTTCATAGGTACTAGATATGCTTATGCATCGAATCAGCTTTTTTTAACAATTCCTTAAGAGGTTTTTCTTTTCCTCCATTCTCAAAACACAATTAGCACAAGTTCTCTCTCTTGCATTTTCCGACGTATATATAGAAGGAAGAGGACAAGACAAAAGGTGGTAGGAGTGTTTTGGTATATCAGTCTGTCAGTCAGTGACAGTCATTAGTACTGGATATGCTGACGCATCTAAAGAATATCAATATTTTCTATCTTTTTTTGCTCCCCCTAATCACAATATCATATGTTAATGCTTATAATAAATAGCAATTTTTATGGACCCAATGTTATATGCTAAAGAAAATATCAGTTTAATAACAACACAATTTCACCAAATGCAAGCAAAACAAATTTAACAAACTAAATTTATTATCTTTAACTTTCTGTAGTAATTATCATTGAATAAATATTATTTGTAATGCTTTGTTGATATTTTCACAAATTTGGTAGTAGAGTCATTCTTATTTGGCAGAAAATTAATTTTTGTCTATTACTTCATTACAAGTACAAGTGAATGTATTAATAAGATATCTGGAAAAGTTGCTCATATTGTATGCATACTTCAAAGATGAAACTCTTGAAAAAGTATTTAGATGTACACTAAAAAAAGCTAAAACTCATGCCAAAACTTTGTAAATGGATTTAAGATATTTTGAGAAAAAATGAATCACTATTGCTGGTAATTCATTAAAAACTATAAGTCAGTTGAATATATGCCAAATACTTCATGAATGCAATGAAATATATGAGTAACAAACATTTGCAAACTTGTATTATAAGCATCAACGTAAGATATTGTGACTTGGGAAGAAGAAAAGATGGAAAATACTGATATTTTTCATTCATGGACACATACTCACAAGTGACAGATTTAAAAATGTGGCTCAAAAGCCACCTCACCCAACATATTATAATTACATTATCAACATACATGTTTTTCAGAATTTGGATAAGAAGCGTTCTCATTCTTAAGCAGTAATATATGTGAATTAAAATTTCAGTGCAATGGAAAAGTAGCTGAAGTAAGGAAGCTTGTATCTTTTAGATTGTTCTGAAATTTTTCAATTTGATAGAAGAAAAATTATTAATCTTCACCAGAAATAATTGCAAAATATTCATAGATAAATGTATAAGTATAAATAGAGAAAGTAAAGGCAATTTCTTTTTATTAAATTGAAAATGTAATAGGGTCTCTTTCCTTCTCAAAACATGTCCATAAAATCTTTAATGTGGTTAAAGAAAAATATGCTCAGTTATGCAACAGGCCATTGTGCAGTATTTGTCTGGCCTTGTGAAAAGTAATGTAATTATTTTTTCACTTCTAAACTTTTTCAACTATCTATTTATCATGTCTGTTTTCATATAGGATTGGTATTTTTAAACGCAATAAATTGCCTTTGCTTTTTGATTAAAATACTGTTAAAAATGAATTGTAAAACATTCAATCAGTATGAAATAATGTCTGGAAAAAAAATTACATAAATTAGCAATACCCACCTTCCTAGCATCCTGAATGAATTGGTGCCATTGAACCTTGAATTGTTGGCTGGAAGAGACACATTGCTGCCATATTTCCCAGCGTTCAGTGAGGGAAACCATATGGTAGCTATATTCATTTAACATTTTCTCCACCAGAGTTACTGATTTTGCAACATCTAATTCTGAATCATCTGTAACCTGTAAATATAAATTATATTGAATTTTAACAAAATTTCATTGTTATTTAAAAATATAATTAGGACAGTTTTTCAAATTCCAATGAAAGTATCCATATAAACAGTGCCAAATTTAAACATTGAAAACTTACTGTGGAGGTTCTCTGCAGGAAATTATTTCCTTGCTCTTGCAGTTCTTTGTGGATTTGAAGAGTTTGTAACCACATTCCCTGCAAGCTTTTCACTGCATCCTCTGTTATATCTTGCAGATCTTCTGTTTCTGACTTTAAAATATTTTCAAAGCTTCCAGTTGAGGAAGCCAACTGTAAATATATAGAAAATGAAACTTTGTGATACAAAAAATTTGGCAAAATTGGTTTATAAGGGGAAAGATTAGATATTTATTATCATTTTTGTTTTAAAGAAGTGTCACTTTCTATTATATACAGGAACCGTGTCTTTCTGTCACATTGTAACAAATATGGTCATGGTCACCTGCATTTTATTTCATTACTTTTATGAAATTCTACCTGTCCTCAAAGTACCTACAAGGACAACTGAATCAAAGTAAATCAATTTGACCACATAGATTCATCAATTTCCATTCTAACTTTCCCGATGGAAGTGGAGGATAAGTTCATAACTTAATTGTAATACAAAATTTGATGTCTATTTTGAATTGATAAACTTAATATGGGTGATCAGTGGATGAATAACAAGAAGAAACTGGATCTCCTCTTTTTGACATGAAGAAAACATTAACCCATTTAAATCTATACAGTAAACCTTCACTAATCCAACACTATTGGGAGCTGAGGAGTGCCTGATTAATGAAAATGATGAATCATAGGATTACCTCTGAACAATAACGAACCACTTCATCATACATTTAAAATATCATGTAAATCAGCATGTTAGATAATATGGGAATAAAAACATTAAATGAAAAGTAAGTGGAATATTGATGAAATAATGTACTCTGCTGGCACAGATAAAATGAAGGGTACAGGAAAATCTAAAACATCTTGTGAGAAAATGGATTGTAATCAAATAGAACTTTCATTGCCTAGATATAAAGATGAAACAATGATAATGATGATGATGATAATAATAATAGCAAAAAAATAATAAAAATATTACTCACGTTATGTGTGATCTTATGAAAAGAAACAAAAATTAGGGACAATTCAATACGAATGGTGATGATTTTTTGGATATGAAGCCACTTCTGATGCAATGCCTCAGTCATCTCTTTAGCTGTGGTGCCCTCTTGATTCCCTGACATAACCAAGTTGGCAGCAGCTTCAGATAAGGCCTGCATTTCAGTGTCTTTGCCCTAAAATCAGAAGAAAATAACTTTGTCACAGAGGTTAACACAGAAATTTTAAATATTATAATCTATATACATCTTTGATATTGAATGATACTACAAGCCTCCCTCATTATAATGTAGGTGTGGGGTCGAAGAAAGTCAACCGTTTAATAATGGAGCCACAATAACTACGGTTTGGGTAAGGGCAATATCCAAGGGCAGATGGTAGACAGCAAACATTGACAATCATATAAAAACCAAGTGACATTTGAACAAATAAACAATGGAATTATTCAATGTTTGTTTTTTATTTTATAACACTATGAAAATAACAACAGTTTATCACAAAGTACACCAAATTTCAGTACTTAAAAACAAAATATTTACATATTTAAATCTATGACTAAATCATTCTAACTCTAAGTCTCTTTGCCTTTAGATACTCTGTATCTAAGCTCTAGAGGAGAAAAAAAGGTCAAACAAAGTTCTGTTCATTGATTACTGAAATGCTTTTATCTGATTCATTTCATTCTAACAGTTGGTTTGCCATTGTTAGTCAAATATAATTCTTGGTGGAAGTTTGGTGGGAGTTGTGTCACCTGTTATCAAATGGATTCACAATAAAGTAAAATAGCACTCAGACTGAAGGGAAATTCTGTTTTTAGTCACAGTTTTCTCGACCTGTATGTTCTAATATAGTTAAAAATGTTAGAGCCCAACATTCATCCACCTTATAACTTGAAACACGCTATAATAAACTGCATTGTATTGAGGGATGCCTGTAATCTCCAAACATACATAATTACATCCTATAATTTTGAAGAAGCAAAAATATAAACTGAAATTGGAATGCAAATCACTTTCTGAATAAAATCACTATTTTAAGTGAAATACAAAACTTGAGATTGAAAGTTAATCAACTAAAATATCCTAATTTTTACTAAAAAGAGTCAAGAACATACAGAGACATGACAAAAGTAAATAAACACCTCTATTTCCAAATGAGAGCCTTTCTTCATTAATCTAAAAAATTAAAGAATATTTCATCATACAGATTTTGGTCAACTTGCCATATGCAGATTTTCAAGTTTTATTCTTTAAGGCATTGAATATATCTAATTCGCTGTCTATATCTATAGGATATCTGGTCAGACTACATTGAAAACATGAATCACATCTTTGCAGAAAGTTTTCAGGACATATTCATGATTAAAAATGGCCCAGAAATGTTCAGTAGAATTTATGTTTGGTGACTGACTTGAACATAAGAGTCATTTTATACCTGTCATTTTTTATTCTCTATAGCATGAAGCCCCATTTTCCATGAGAAGGGTCTCAATAATAAACAATGAATATTGAGAGAAGTCCTACCGACAACATAGATTTTTTCTAAATTGATATTCTTTGTGCACTCTAGAAGCTTAGAACTAGTACTGCAAATTGCTCCCCACACCATAACTGAAAATCCATCTTGATTGAGAGTAAACTACAGGTGGTTCAGGCAATATTCTTGGCTAGGCAATCTATACACATTCACTGTTTGAGAATTGAGCAGATTAAGACTGAAATAACAATGTGCCAAAACTCCAAAGGTGCATCCACCATCTCACTTGATCACTTCTTTCACTGCTGAATGTTGACTTGTTTAAGGAGTGACTTCTCCTATCAGCTCTGCCATAAAAGCCTTATGATGACGACACAAAAACACCATTCTGATGGCCAGGTCAACTTGAATAAGAGTCTTTTCATTAGTGAATTATACAATCATGTAGTTCACAGTTAGTAGTAGAATTCCAAATTACTACTATATATACCCGTGTGAAAGTCGACCTCATGTAAAAATTAACCTCTAATTTTTTGCCCCCAGAATTGGATTCATTCATGTATCTCATTCATGCAGGATTCAATCGGACATGCAGCTGTTGATGATTCCTCTCAGCTACAGTGATCAGTGAGACTGTATGTCAGATGTCTGATAACTTATCAGAAAAAATCCCAGTAGTTCAAAATTTTAAAAAAATAGATGAGAGACAAAAAAGGGAAATGAAAGAAATTGGCACAAAGATTTTAAAAATTTATATGAGCCACGCAGCCTTATTTATGTGTATTATCATTAGGACATGTGTTTTGGTATTATTACTATAATTCATTGTTTTTGTTTTTTATCTATTTAGAGACCATTTGGATTTCTGCTTATTGATACGGTATTCGGTATAGTCATGTGAATTTCAGCCCCTCAAAAGTATCTCTGTAATAGTCAACCCCATAAATTTGACTTTTATATGAGTATATACAGTATATATATTACACATTCAGACTGATCAACAATATGCCTCCTTTCAAAATCCGGGTGTATGAGACACTAAGTATGACCATTTCTCTAGTAATTGATTGTAAATAAGTATATACAATTTAGATGTTAAATATTAGTGAAATTTCGTCTATTTACTTATGTCATACCTCTATATAATATAGAAATAAATCTGGAATATTACATTATTGTACTCTGGAATTTATTCAATATAACTTGATATTAGTATAACAGATAATATAATCCAAGCCAAAAGTAAAAATCAAAATGACACTCACCCTAATATCTTCAAGTAGCTGTTGATGGATTTCTAAGAAATCCTTTGAGTTTGCAAGGCTAGAGCCCAAATCCTTATGCCGACTGAGAGTAGCCAGGCCTATCTGTGTTAACCATGCTTGTAACTGAAATAAATCATGTAGTTATAGAATATGTTGTCAAATATTCTAGGGATATAAATCAGAGTAAAAAATAATTTGAATACGTTATTAAAAATCATATTAACTGTTTTATTTCATATGATTTTTTATTCATATGTCCAAAAATTCCATTTTAATACTATTATTAGATTTTAAAATTCCACAGTGAGAAAAACATTATCAAAAAGCATAGAATTCGATTTTATAAATATGGATTTATATTTTTTCATTGAATAGATACTTTTTTTATTGAACAGCTTGTGGGTTTTCAATCAAGATATAAGAAAAAGAGTAAAAATTTGAATAAATATAATTCTATACTTTTTCATCAGAGTAAAAGCTTGAATACAAGTAAAAATAGAGTTTTATAGCAGAAGTCTCAGAAATTTTAAAAGAATAGTCTGAAGGCATTAAGACACTTACGTTTTTGTATTTCTCTTGAAAGTTCAGATAGGCTTGATTCTTCTCCCAGGCTTCGGCCTGTCGAGCCTTACAAATAGATTCAACACGAGCACAACAATCTTGCAGTTCAGCATACTGAAATTTTAAATATGAATAGATTTGATTAAATTTCTAAACTTCAAATAAAAACTACAAGCTCAAACTGAGCTAAAACAATTGAACGGACAATTAATACAAAAGAAGAAGATAATATCTACATCAAAGTAGCTTTTCTTTTCTAACATGTATGAAATTCAAACATTACTTTATAAACACTATTTTTTATAATAATATGTGTGATAGCAGAAAATCTTTTTTTAAAACATTACCTTTTGTCTAACTCCATTAGCCCCAGAGTCGTCCCTACTGACCCTCTCAAGTAGGATCCGACCCTCATGAAGGGCTTCAGTGGTTGATTCCACAATGGCGTTAGAGAGTTTTGCACTTTCTTCTGCAAGAGCTGTGCTGTTCTTCGGTAAGTCCATGGTGTTAAGTTGGACTTCAATTTGCCCCAGCTTTGTTAGAGCCTAGAATGAAAAGTTGATGCTGATGTGAAATACCTTCATAAAATAGATAAATTTCTAAACCAACATTTCAATCACCTTAAAAATTATTATAATCAGCTTAGATTTATACAATTTCACTAATAATTTTATTGATAATTTAAACTGTAAGTGTTAGAATAAGTGATTGTTCAAAATTTTTCATTATTGTTTAAATATAGTATAATTTATTTATCATCATGAAAAATTCTCTTATACTTTATTCCATATAATTTTTATTGATATGGCAAATTACAGAATTAAAATATTTTTCACATTTTATGATTGAAACATTTGTTTGGGATATTGAAAGCAATTTACACATTTTCAAAATTAGTTTCTTGGACATAAAATACTTACCGCTTCTGCTTGTTTGAAGAATGATAAAGCCATCGCTATGTTCTTTCTTCGGTTATCGAGTTTGATCATGAAGTTTTCACTAGTTTCGTCCACAGCCTGAAGCCTTCGGCGAACTCCTTCAGCATCGAGATTAGCTCGGCGAAGAAGTTGGTCTGCGGTTCGAACCAATTTTAGAACATTATCTTGAATTGTCTGTAAAAAAAGAGATAAATATTTGCTTTTGTTAATTCTCAGGAATTAGTTGATACTTTAAAAAGAAAATATGTGACCAAAATCAGATTCATGAAGGCTAACAATGTAACATAAAATAGTAAGTCTACTTACGATTCCTTCTTTCTCATATTTGTGGTATTTATCAAGTTCAATTTGGGCTGCTTCAGCTGAAGCTCCCAGTTCTGTTCTTTGTAAGTAGGCTTCACCAACTGTATGGTACCATTCCAATATCTAAAAAGAATACATACAGGCACATTAGAATTATCAATGAATTTACAACTCCTGGATTTGAAATTACAAGTATATGCTCAGTTCAATTTCCAATAATTTACAGTATTAAAGCATCAAATTAGAGTTTTATATCAATACATCATATGAATTAAGAATAATTATAACATGTAATATATAAGAATTGGAACACTCAATTTACATTTTGGCTATAAATCAACCCAAGGAAAAAAATTTGTTTTTTATTTTTTCAAATAAAAAAAATTGAAAAATGTATTACCTTGTCAACCTCTTGATCCAGTAAACACAACTGCAGACACTGTTCGAGCTGGAGTTTCCTCTGAGCCCACAGTTCTTCTAAGTGTCTGCGTCGGTCATGAAGAAGTTCAAGTAGGTGTTCTATTCCATAGCAGGCTGCTGTCGTTGCATGTCGGTTTTGTTGATCCGCATGCATACCCATTTTTCTAATCTTGTCAAGGAGTTCATGCCCAAGATCTAAAGTTTGTTTGGATGATTCAAGAATACCTGAAAAAAAAAGTAACAAGCAAATAAGTATTGCATTTTTTTAGCATTTTAACAATTTTTCCACTTCAAATCTTATGTTGTATTTTTTAAATTTTACTTTTGAAAACTTTTGAATAACAATTGTCCAGTAGAATTTTCACATTTCTATCTGTTTTAATTACAAACCAAACAGGACAGCTACTTAGATTGATGAGACAGAAACGAAAACCGTTGAAACAAAAAATAGTCTATGTAATGATTTTCGCAGAGTTAAACACAAAAAAATCAAAATAAAATCTAGAAAACAGTCAAAAGTAAAACTGAATGCATATTCTACATTTTTTTACAAATGTTCATAAACGAAATGAAATAAATTTTAATGGCACACATTTTTAATTTAGTCATGGGTTTTGTTCACTCTTGTCATATGTATACAAAAATATATTCTTGAAATGTGGTTCAAACAATCTGTCAATTATTTGTTTAAAAAGCCATTACCTTTCTTGAGTTCTTGATGCTGTTGGAGCAGATTTTGGGCGCCTTCAACATCATTCGCAAGTGGTACATTGATGCATGTATTCAAAGCTTTTTCAAGTTGATTTCCAAACTAAATGGAAAAGAAAGTGGCCATATGAAAATCTTGATTCTTTCTATACATATTAAAAATAATAGTAATGTTATAAAATCTTGTTAAAATCACTGAAACATTCTTCTCTCTTGAATTCTCATAAAATCACATTGAAATGAAGAGTTATAACAATTAAACTTTTTAATTTTGCAGCTAGTTAACTAAAGCAGATTTGGAAAAAGACGGATTCAGCAATTCAAATTAATAAGACTTATTTTTTCAATATATTTGAAAAACTCAACCTTATTGAAAAAATTTTGAAATTTCAAGTAATTCAATTATGTTATTTTATAAGGAAGGCAGACATGATATAAAAGTGAAGAATCTTTATGATAATTAAAAAAGTTAATGTACAAGAAAACCATAGAAAGAAAAATTAGGTTTTAGAATTACAATCAATCTTCATCATATACTATACTTACTTCATTAGCAGTCGAATGAAAAGCCACGCTCTGTTCCAGCAGCTTTCCACGGTATTCCAGTTTAGCATTAAGATCCTTCCAGGCCTCCCCAAGAGTCTCTGCCATTGCAGCACAGACGTCACGTTGGGATTCTCCTCTATCGGCAACATTGGTATCAGCTCTAGCGAGTAGCTCTTTGATTTCATCCTCCTTAGCCTGAAGCACAGAGATTTGGTGGAATATTAACATTAATATATAAAAATATATTACAAATTGAATTATATTTCTAAAAAAGAAAACTGGGTTCAAATATCATAAGCAAAATGTGTGACTATGAAGTAAGAATATATATATATATATATATATATATATATATATATATACACATATATATATATACAGAGACAGAGAGAGACATACACACACAAATATACACGCATACAACTAAATAAAGAGAATAATTGTGAGAAAATTGAGACTTATCTTAATATCCCATGGGGTAATTCATTTTCACTTAAGCATCTTTTATATTATTAATACCTAGGTAATTATATAGTTAATTTTTTAAAAATGTAAAAAGACATTTAATTTTGATACTCAATATTCACTATACCAACCTTATTCTATTTTCTTTATTTTTTAGTTTAAAATTTTTAAAAAATATTATTTCATTATTTTCCATTGTCACTTAGTTCATTGTTTTTTCATAATATTCAATCTAATTTTATTCAACTATCCATTGTATTTTCTTTCAGCTAAAAAACTCATACCATAGAATACATAATCTTCAAGTGTATATAAATAAGAAGTTTCTTTGGTTAAGAATATCATAACTATATATATAAAAGAAAATAAATCACTTATAATAAGTGATAGGAAAGAATTATAAAATAAAACTCGTAATAGAGACGGACTTTCTATATATATTACTGTGTATATAATTGCCAATATTGGCTCATCAGACTAATTTCATTAAAATCTATTTTTAAATGATTATATCAATTTCTTTTGACCCTTTCAACGATGCAATTTTAAATGATGGGAATCTTTCAATGCATTAAATATACAGGTCACAAAATCATAACTATGAGCTTTTTAAATGATGAAAAATTCTATCAACATTTGGTCTTTTTATTATTAAATTTGATTCATTTGCATATTTATTTTCTGATGCCTCGAAAATGCAATCAAAAATTTTTCATAAGTCTACCTCCTGGTAAAAATTAACCTGAAATTTAATCATTTTCTTTTTCTAAAGTAAATCTGATTTTATTGAAGAGTTTTAAAAATGTAACAATGACTGTTCATTATATGAAAAAAAACGTTTTCGGGACTTTGAATGTTTGATACAAGCAATTAACAAAAAATAAATTGTAATGCATTATACTGTTTCAAAGAATATTTCTTAATAAGATAAAGCTTTTACTTACAGAAAAATCAAATGCCTCAGTAATTAATGAATTAACAGAATAAGTTTGTGTGATTCCATTCAAAATATTTTCATTAAAACAGACGATAGTTAATATTCGACTTTGAAATAGTTCGTTCTGCCGCCTGGTGGGACGGCTGATCAAAGGGGAATAACTGTCTACTTCGAAGACACCTTTTTTCGTTTAGTGATTACACGCTCAATCAAAGGGAGATAACTCTTTACTTTGAAGTAAGCAAATAAAAAACGCCTAATTCAAGGGATAAATGTTGACTTGAAAGTTTTTTTTCATCTTGTTATAGCATGAGACACCTAATCGAAGAGAGATAATTGTTGTTTCAAGTTGAAGAAACAATAGCAAAAAAAAACACATTCAATCTCAAGTACTTTATCGCTAGTTTCAAAAATTTAACAATTTTCTTAAAAATGAAAACACTACTATAATTGTTTCACAGTTCATAAATCTAAGAGAGAGATATATTGTGCAAGGAGTAACCCATAATAAATTTCTTTCTGATTATTCAATTAAGCCTATATACCATTTATGAAAAGTTGAATTGAGTTATTTTCTCTACTGGTTGAGAAAGATAACTTCACTTCTAACTATGATGGAAGGTTTATCAACAAAAAAATGTTCTGCAGTAGATCCCCGAGTGAATAAAAACTTGCCAACAAAACATTTCTGTTTTGATCTTTTATATTTCTTTATAATCAATGCTAAGTCAAATAGTCTGTATTTGTACAAGAAGTGTACAGAGAAACAGGAGTAAATGTATTACAGATTAATTCAGACTATTAGAATTCTTAAATTTACTACAATTTTGAAAATTATTTCCTAAAACAAAATGTAGTAAATTTTTTTTATTGAAACGGAAGTTTTATTTATTTATTGTTTGAGAAAATTATTTTTTTTTTATAATTCAATGAAACTTAAAATTTTGAAATGATTGGAATAACATTTTCTGCAAAAAAAGTCAATTCCTGTATTCTCTACAGACGTGTCTATAAATACATTTAACAGACTAGCAGTGGAAAAGTAATTATACTTTTTTTCTTTTTTTTTTTTATAATCAAAAAGAAAGTTTACGACATAAGGGTAATAAAGGGTGAATTCTTTATTTCAGATTCTTGTTTCAACAATTCTACCGATTTCGATGTTAAGGGAGATAACTGGCATTTGTGACAGTCTAAAATACTTCACAAAATTTTCAACAAATCAGACATAATGCAAGAAAAGAAATTTGATTACGGTTTAAACATCCATGACTATTGAGAATAACTCAATGAAAACATCAAGTAAATATTTGAACTTTGCCAAAATTGAGAGCAATCAAGCATTGGAAATTTGACTTCGTGGCAACATAAGCTCCAAATATTACGTCTTGTACATCATTATTATGAAATTCATCAAGTTGAAATATTTTGATACGAATATTCTTACTGCTATAAATTTATTGAAATTATATTAATTTTTTAAATCCACATCTATCAATTTTACTATTTTATAAATAAGAAGTACATTTTTATTTGATTTGTCTCTGTCATATTTACACGTTTAGGAAAAATCAAATCAAAGCTAATCCTTAACTAATTAAACAATATATATATATATATATATATATATATATATATATATATATATATATATATATATATATATATATATATATATATATATATATTGAAAACAAATAAATTGTAAAATAAATATATTTCTCTAAACAATTGTTTCTTGTTTATCTTCTCCGGCTTCGAAAACTGGTCAGCCGACGTGGTCAAAGGGAGATCATTTTGCATTACTATATGATCTCGATTATCGCCCTTGACTATCATTTTCGCTTCAATTTTAATGTAACCATTTACACAATGATACATTTCTAAAAGTTTGAATATCTCTAACATCAACAACTTCGAGAGACAAGGAGAATCTTTTCAATCTTTTAGTAACCTTTTTTCTTTTTTTCATACAAGTATACGAATCTTTGGTTTCAAAGAAAATAGATATTGTCCAAAAGATAAAGTCCTTTCAGCATATTTTTTTACATATAATCTATTAGATTAACCCTGTATTAATCAACCTGATGATATGATATGATGCTATGCCAATTTGAATATAAATAAATAGGAATCAACCTATATTTTTAGCACAGTTTTAAAACATAAAGCACGTCAGATGAAGTTGTGTTTTTATCAAAGTTTTATTTTGTAAAGGATTCCCTTTCAATTGTGTAATGATTTTTTTACTGTGTTCATGTCATCTACAGTATAGAAAAGTAACATCAAATCAAGATTTAAAAGTATATCAGATATATATGCAAACATTGAATGCCCATAAGTTTGTGCATTCAACTCATCCAGCACCAGATGACACAAATGATAGCACAATTTTGGTGCTCTTAGTAATGCTTTACTTGAAAAAAAACATTTGAATTTATGAATAATTATTTTCTACTTGAGTATTCCTTAATATAAGAATTGGCAATAATAATAGAAGTATAAAAGAGGTAATATCAGTAATAATACCTATGGTAGAAATAATAATCATGGTAATGATATTATAAACATAATAATGAAAAGTAAATATCCTTTCTACAAATATGATTTGTAGTAGTATAATAATGGTGATTAGAGTAAAACCAATATGAGAATAACATTTGAGTTATTAAAAATCCATACTTTTTGGAAAATATATTAAAACACATTTCAGCATTTTTACTCATTTTATGAAGAAATCATAAAGTCCGTAATAAACTATTATTTCTTTCTTTCTGGCTTATTCTGAATGACTAATACAAGAGCCAACTTTGGATTAGGATTTTGTGAGACACAGTATATCCTATTTTACCAATTTGGTTATGTAATTTCATATCTCTGATGAGATTGTGATAATAATAGCAAATGAGGTATCAAATCTCATCTGCCATGCTATTCCACTGCACCTTCTACTGATTTTTCATTCATTTTATCTTTATTTCATTTAGAATAGGAGCAAAGGATATCAGCAACAGGTTTTTCTTGTCAGGCAATACTAGTGCTATAAGGTAGCAGGTTTAAACTCTGCCAGTAGAATAACCATTCGTGGGAGGGGAAGAGGCACTAGAAGAAA
This sequence comes from Thysanoteuthis rhombus, assembly GCA_963457665.1. Taxonomy (NCBI): domain Eukaryota; kingdom Metazoa; phylum Mollusca; class Cephalopoda; order Oegopsida; family Thysanoteuthidae; genus Thysanoteuthis; species Thysanoteuthis major. The sequence goes on along the minus strand of OY735220.1, from coordinate 30,999,711 downwards.
GTAAGCAAGGATGAGGTAGGTGCTAGGCACACACGCACATGCTCATGCTCACGCACGCGCACACACACACACACACACATTCTCAAAAGTATACACATACATTCATACACACACAAATTCACACACTCACATACATTCACAAAAATATACATATACATACATACACATACACACACACACACACATACATACATACATACATACATACATACACAATTTACACACACAGACACACAGACACACACAAATATATATCTGGTAAGTAATCCCAGCCATGCCAGCTCCTGGCAAACTATCAAGAATCGGTAATACCAATGCATCTACTGGTGGATTAGGAATAGAAGTGAAATTCTAGCTGGCCAGTGGGGCAAAGCTGTTATCAAAAGCACACAGTATCTGGTGGGTGGATGGCTGACTAGCTGTGATAGTGTGGTAGGTGGATGTAGTTATGTGAGCTGCGGTTCAGAATGTTGGAGTAATGACTCCTTCTGCCTCTCACCACTTTCTTCTTCATTACTTTCTCTCTTTACAAGAGAAGCGCTTTTACCATAACAGGGAATCTTTGCTGCTCACAATGGCAGTCAAAGTTAGAACACCTGATGACCCTCTAACCTATACCTCTATATCAAGTATCATAGAATTTTTTTCTGATACATTATGTAAGCTATGACACAATCCCTACCACCAATATGATTATTATAATTTATAGCAACAATCTTTTCTCAAGTATTCACTTTTATTTAATAATTATAAAGTTATTTAGCTTTACCAAGAATCATTCAAGATTTTGATTCATCTTGGTTGAGTGTCCGTGTTTTTTCACATCTACATTCGGCATAATAGATGCAAAATATGAGAGGATAGTAAAACGCAATAGAGTCAGATGGGACATATTTTAATATGTTATCTTAATAAATGATAAAGTATTGTTATTTTTTTCTTCATATATGTATTTTTTACCAAGACTGTGAAATTCAATCAAAAATCTTTAATGAAACATTCAATTTCAAATTCATGACCAGCAATCTGTTATTTTCTATTTTATGATAAGGACACATGAGAAATAAATTTTGAATATTAATGCAAATGTAATATTTATTTCCTTATTTAGAGAAAGGAGAAAAGTTAAAATGTTGAGATATAAGGGTATCACAGTTCTTCTTTAATAATTCTCTTGAAGATACACAGTTACAATTTATAGACAGAAGATCAGAGAGAATGTATACTTAATCAATTGTATACTACAAATGCTTTCTTTACTTTTTCTTGAGCACTGTCTATCACTCCCAATATCTCAAGATATTTTTTATCTTTGCCAGAAAATATAATGGTATTCATGCCCTCAGATGAAATTTTGAGTTAGCATTCATATTCCTTTCACATATAAAGACATAGTAACGAATTGAAAGATTGTGAGAGTTGTTGAGAAAAAATTAAAGACTCCATTGATCCTAGGCTGTGCATACAGATACTAGACCCTGATCTAAGGTAGAGAGCTGGGGAGTAACACATAGGTTCTAGGCAGAGCAGACATACTCTGATCATAGTTAGAGGTGTCAATCCATACATAAATAATCCCTTCATTTTGATAGGTACTATGCTAGTAGTAATGCATAACAGAATAATTTCAATATTCAATAATTCCTTCAGACTTGCACACTCACCTTTGTTGCCTACATTAAATGGAGATGCTCAATGAAAATACTCAATATTGGCAAGTAAATTTAGGTATTTAGTTATTCTAAAATAATTTTAATACTGACCAAATATTTAGAAAATGGCATGTTTGGAGTAAGAAAAGGAATTAAATTGTTCAATCAAGATAGCAACCAGAGTGAAAAAAAAAAAAGCATCTTCTAGTTTTAAATGTCTTATGGTACAAAAGGTACATATCAGTACATAAAAATCCGTTTATATTCACATTTAATTTCAAGACAAATGAGTATAAAGGCATCTTAATCAATACATTCATTAAGTTGTAAATAATCGGACTAAAAATCTAAACAGATTAAAGTTTCCATGAAAAGTGAATAAAAAATAACTGTAAGAAAAAAGATTATCTTACAAACTTGAAAATTTTACAAATGATAATTAGTGCCCAAAACACTGATTTTTAAGCTACGTAAAGCATTTTTGTAAAAATATGGAAAAACAGAGCTTCACAAAATATGATTAGAACAAGGGAATTTTCAGAGTTGCAAAAAAACTCTATTTGTTCGGACTTGAACTCGCACATTTCTCTACTTCATACTTGAAAATTAAAATTAAAATGAAAATTCTCTCAAAGTGAAAACTCTCAAAAATATAATACAATTTTGGGTTAAAATATTCCACTTGCTAACAATGAACATTTTAGTTAAGACTTTTCCATCTCTACATGTTAAAAGAAAAAACTTACACTTAATTTACATTTTTCAAAGAATTTAAGCGTTAAAGATAGTAAGTATCAAATAGTTTTCATTTCATTAGCATTTTTCTTAATTACTAATTCTAAAG
>OY735220.1:30652215-30994715 GCA_963457665.1 Thysanoteuthis rhombus | reverse complement strand
AACACTTTCATCTCAGGGCTCACATGACCTAATGGATATCATCTTATAAATTGTCAATATCTCCATCACTATGTCCTAATGGATATCATCTCATGAATCATGGATATCTCCATCCCTATCCCAGGCTCTATTAGCCTGGGAGAGTGATGGGGATATACCTTTTCCCATATTCTTACAATAAAAGTAGCCAAAAAAAGTAGATAATCAGGATACATAAAAAGATCATAACTTGAAATAAAAAGTAATATAAAGAAATAACACTGGCCACCTTTATTTGAGTGCATAATTAAACTATTACCTTTCCATATAGTCTCAATATCTACTATACTAACTCTTTCTTACTCGAAAACAGAAGTTATCGCATTTACGTCCATTCATATCTAATGTAATAATATAAAATAATAATAATAGCATTGACATTACAGATCATACAGGATTAAAAATAGAAAAACTAATTGAGTTGATTAATTCAACAACTATTAGCAGCAGGACATCAAACCCTCAAGTTACTTATTACACCTTTTTTTACTTCAAGCATTAGAGAGTATCTGTTATCAACTCAACCAACCAGCTTGTTTTACTTACCAACTAACCCACCTTGTACCTACCTCCTACCTACTACCAACTGACAATTTCTCTCTACTCTGCCTGTTGCACCCCCTTCTCACTATCCTCCCATTGCCAGTGGTAAGTGAAGGTATTCTTGAAGAGAGATAGGATCTGCAGATATCCCCACCACCCTGCTTTCTCAAATACCAATTTGTTTGGTACCAACATATCGCCATGGAAACAAGGTATTTTGGGCATCGGCCATCCAAGAATTATCTATCTTACGATGTTCTTTGAGAAATATATACTTCTTGAAACACTGCTGCAACATTCCAATGTCGGCTGCTGATTGACTGACTCTAGAATAACACCATAAGACTTGAGGCCTAAGTTTATTCACCTTCATGCAGACTTACAATTCATACACACTCCTTGGTTGATATGTTAGAGAAAACATAAAGCATCTGTATTGGTGAGATAGTTGCAAGGTTGGCAGAATAATATCTTGGCATACATGTTGAACCTCAGAACTTGTTGAGACTAAGCACAGATCAGATTTCAGAAAAGCCTGTTCAAGTGAACATCATTTCAAGGTGGCAGAGCATTGGCGAATGGGAACTCTTCCATTAAGGTGGGGCAGAGGGCTTGATTTACCTGAAATTTTACATGGTTTTGCCCAAAATTTAACACTGTTTTGCCTGAATAGGAGGGAGGGTGGGTAGATGATTCATGAGAATTACAGAAATGTTTTGCAGTTATTTTACAAGCTGATAAGATTACATTTACTAAATATCAAAGAGATTAAAAGTGATTCTTTGCAGTGTTCTTGTTGGACATCAATATTTTATTGAACAAGGAGACAAGCAAACAGAAATGAGGATTGTTCAGACATTTTGAAACACTCCAAATAAACCAATCTTCTTGAATATTGTTGTCTTTTATTTTATAGTCTACTTGAGCCAAACAAAGTCATTCTTCAGGTGTTTCTTCAGAAAATATTTCATTTGGGTACATTTTTTAACATGAAACTTTCCTTTTTAAACTGTGCTGAGAATGATGTGAGAAAATTCATTTGATGGTCTTGTGATTAAATACTCAAATACTTTCTGTAAACCAAATTTCTGGGGTATCAAATGACATAAAAGTGACAAGAAATAACCAATCCTATAGATTTTATCATATTAGTGTAGTAAAATGTTTTAAATAAGTCCACCAATAGCTTTATTTTTTCACTTCTAATATGAATGCAGGTAATAATATCTTTGTTCAAACTGATTTTAAAATGAAGTGGTTAATGAAAGGTATTGAATGAATCATTCATTTTTTCCAGAGAGGCAGGGTAGAACTTCTTCGAACATATTTGAAATTCTTTCACGGAGATAAGATTAATGATTATAAAAAAAAGTCTGATAAATACGAAAAGCTCTTTAAATTCTTAGATCACTTAGCATGCGTTTCAATATATAACCAAATGTACTTTCCTCATCTACATAAAATTGTCTTTCTATACTCTACTCCTGGGCTTCTCAAATTCACTAATTGTAATAGTCATAATCTAACAGCAAGTAAACATATAAACTAATAAAGACCAATAAATTTTCAAAAATTTCAACACATTTACAATCTATGCTTTATAGTGTTTATTATGCTAAAAAGATTACTTTTTAAAAATGAATTACTTTAACATAACAAAAACGGGATTTTTTAAAAAATTAGTGAACAGTCATTTTACATAAATAATTAGCACTAGAAGGAGTACATTTTTGTATAGAGATAAAAAAAACTTGCATAATTTTTGTTTTTGAATAATTTTCAATTATTTCTGTGACCCCCAATAATCTAGGAGTAGAGAACCCTAGTTTGAAAACCTCTGCACTACTCTATAAAATCAATAGGTATTTCTTATGATAAATCATGATATTTTTTCAAATTTTTAACAGTATCATTTATCATGATTTCTTTTTTTCATATCTAACTCTACCATCAAATTTGTAACTCACTTGGTACCACTCCTTATTGACAGTGGAGCTCATCCCTAGAGAAGATATGTTTTTTTTTAATTTACTAAGTCAGATAGAATAAAAAATGAATATAAAAATTCACCTGAATCTTAAAGTGGGGGGGGGTAACTTTGATCAGCAGTTATTCCTCTTGATATAAGCATTTAATTTATTTTTTAATGAATTTAAGAGTTAATGTGTCTACTTGAAACCTTTGAAAGATTTCATGCTGCCAAAAGTTAGGAATTATTATTTTCTTTATTTAAATTTTACTAAATTTGCCTGTATGCTCACTAACCTACTCTCTTCTCTGGCAACTATTGGTATGCCACTGACAAGGTATTTTGTCAAAATATCTGGTGCTGGGACAGAGCTCAGAGAGAAAAGAATTTATATCTTTCCCAGGAGCATTAATGGAAAGAGGAGAACATGAGCCACCACAGCTTAAATTTGAACTCTGTTGATAGCCATAATCCTTTCAAAATTGATACTTTATTTATATATATACATGCACACACACATATATGCATTGCAAAGACACACATTATATACAGAGAAAACCACTTATTGTGATCATTGAGATAGGGTCTTTAGATAAAAATACCCAGCCGATAATATTTAGCAAAGGATGTAGAATTTGGAACAATTTACATTTATTGCTATAAACTTAAATTCATTGATATGTTATTAAATTCACTGTTACAAACAACTTTACATTGTAAAAAATGAATATTTGTTGATAATTCATAATTCATAACCATTTTATGATATTATCTATGATTACAATTAACAATTTCCTTTGTATACATAAACATATATGATGTGTATCAGAAAGATGAGTAAATTTTAGATGGCGCTGACTGCTTGCTATGTTATTAAGTACAGAAATAAATTTGCTTTAAGAAAAACACTAAAATCTTTGTTGAAGTGATTAACAAATGACAGTGAATCTTCACTCTTTTTCAGGTTTTAGCAATGGCTCTTACTAAAAGAAAGCAAGCAAGGAAGTAATTCAAGTAATGCAAAAGAGTTCTTACCTTGAGCTGGCTAAGGAGGCCTATGTGTTCTTGGTGTAATTGACGGGCTTCTTCCAGGTTGGTCCCAATATCCATGATATCGGGCTCCATTTGGTGCACGCGAACTTGTATCCATTCTCCACTCTGCAACAAAAAAAAAGGTTGATTGAAAAGTTGTTACCAAAATTATACACATAAAACAAAAAAAAGAATACAATGTATCAATAATTTCAGTAAAATGTGTATCTGTTTTGTATTCTTCAACTCTTAGATTAATAAACCCCTGTGTAGCTCTACAATTGATAGAATTAAAAAATAGGACTCTTTTGTGAACTGAAAAATTACCAAAAAAACAGGTGGGAGTTACTTCCCTTCAATTATTTTTTATTACTAGAATGAATTTAAAAGTTAATCATATACCAATCTTTTTTAAATAGGAACCTCGCAACAAATCCTGTGATATATATAGAATATTTAACAATCTTACAGATGATTTTTTTAAACAAGTGGTCCAGGTTTAGTACTCAGAGCATAAGCATTGCGAGCAAGATTTTCCCATTCACTGTTGTCAAGAAGCAAACAATTTTTTTCTCTTTTGCATAGGTATATATCGCTATTATGTAACATTTATTCAATTTTACATTATTCCTAATGTCAATTTATACTCTTTAATTTGAGAGATCTTTCAAAAAATTTGCAATTTTCTTTTCAATAAAAGCCCTTAAAAATTCTAGTTTGTTTCTATAATGTACATGATAAGGAAAAGTAAATTCAAATTTCAAATCATCTCCCATGTTTTTTCCCAACTTCTGCTTAATTCCAGATTTTTTGTTTTAGATGTTTTTAATGGTAAAATACTAGTAATGCCAAATTTACAAATAATACTTGAAATTATCTTATATATAATGAGAACCACCCTAAACTACCTTTCTTTTCTCCCCTCTCCATCCTTACTCTCTCATTAAACTACTTTTCTTTTCTTCCCTCCTCTTCCTCCTTTGTTTGTCGCACTTATAGTATAAGAAGTAGCCATTAGCCAAGCACAGTATGGTACTCATGATAAATTTGAGAGAGTACTAGTAATACAAACTAAATTTTCTCCCAAGCAAAATGAAAAAATGAAACTCCCACCAAATATTTCCCAGCCAGTTCATCTACCTTTTCTACAACAGAACAAATCGTGGATTGAAAATTTTGAGGAAGAAATCGGTAAAAATACACGGGAAATGATTAATAGTGAATCTCTTGGAGGACATTGCATAGGTTGAAATATCTGGAACCAAAGCTGTATAGAATACATGATTAATTTATCCAAAATTAAGAAATAATCTATTTTAATAGTGATTTTACAGTTGCTTATGTAGGCACCTGTATAGTGCTCTAAAACTTATATATTCATATCACTTGGACACAATAAGTACATGAATTTACTTTAATGAATAGATGTGTGCTTAATATGAGTTGGAGTTATGCTGATTATGCCTTTGAAAATGGATATGAAACAAAAACATATTTATTTGGGCTTAATTCAATTCTTTTATCACTATGCATAAAAGTTTTAAAAACTGGACTTCACATACACTTCAAACTCCACAGCAAATTCTGAACTACCCTGATATCAATGCCGACAATATCCAAAGATATGACAAAACAGGTATTCCCTGCTTTTCAACAATTCACTTTATGCCACATTTTCACCACCATGAAAAAAATGCGAACAACAAAAATAGTGTCGGTATTTATTTTATAGCGAACCATGATAGCAGTAGCACACACCTTCTTTCTCTCTCAGCTAAACCCTGATCTCCTGTACTTACCACCACCCCAACCTCTGCTTACTCATCCTAACAAACTATCATCTGCATTTTGGGGATCTGGGAATGCTCAAAAATCTTCCCTACATAAATTTATAGTAATTGCTCCTTTTACTTACACCATATTTGCTTACCAAAAGTTTTTATAGAAATGCTCTCCTTTTAGTTGGTGAGGGAAAACTGTGTATCATATTACCAGAATTATGAAACAGATTTAGATGAAAACAAGAGAGAAACTTACTATGATAAGTTATTGTTTGCTTATTTCTGTTTTGATATCAAAATAATTTCCATCTAGAGAGAAAGATAATTCTGTTAATGTGTTAAAAATGTGAGAAAAACACTCCTATAGTTATACATGAAAACATAAAGGATTTGCACTATTCTCTTTGGAAGGCTATGGAAGATATAAAACACCTAAAGCTGTCAAAAACCATACCATATGGGAGCAAATTATGGAATACCCTTAAATTCAATAGTTATAACATTAAACATTAAACACATTATTTTTACCATTCCACTTATATGACAACATGAACTAAGAGAGATTTGTCTATGAAACTAAAAAAGATTACTCAAAAATTTGTAATATGAATATGTTTGTATTAGATTATGAGAATATCAATCCTTGCCAATAAAGCTGTAAAGCTATCGCTGCAAGTTGGGCTGTCTGTTATGATCATACCAACTCTTGAATTCATATAGATAAAAATAGAATGTTATTTTCAAGGGAAATGACTATAAAACCATCCCCTTTCACCTTTTAGAAATTTTTGAAAAAATTTTCCCTATAGAGTTCCACTATTTTTAATTCTATTCATTGAAGAGCCAATTTCAAGCAGTTTATAAAGTTAAGAGTTGAACCTGTTTTTTCAATACGTTTGTATAAAGACAACCTAATTAGATACACATAACCAAGAGGAAAAAAACTCATTTCAAAATTATAGTGTGAAGATACCCATACCTAAATGGTATGACCAATTCCAGTTTTTTCTTTTCAAAAGCAATATTGTAAAATTATCTTTTACAACAATCAGCCTCTAAAACTTCAGATCAAATATCAAACATTTCAAACTTCCATGGTTGCGTTACCCTTACACTGTCTCCTCTTTTAACTATCTCTTGTTCTATTGATTATAAGTCTACTTATATCCTCCACAGCAAAAACTAAACCAGAAAATTTTACAGAAATTGTTCCTCTGCTTTATATTCATAGATTTCTCAAAGAGCAACTTGCTTGCATAAATCATCAATTTTTTTTGTACACTCAAAAAACACAAAATAAACTATGTATACTTATCAATATTTCTTTTATATTTCACTTTTATGATTTACTACATCACCCATGTCCTCAAAAATAATGGTAACATTTGAATAATTTTACAATTACACTGTACTTAAAAAATATCTAAAACATTATGCTGCTTTGCATTTTATTGTTCATGTTCAACTTAAGTAATTTTTTAATGTAAAAAAAAATAAGGGAGGTTACTCTACAACTAGTATTTTATAGTTATCTTCCTTGATAAATATCACATCGAGAAAAAATAGACTATCACATGGTGTATAGTATAAGTAGATGATAATTATGATGGCTAAAAATGAAATGATTAAGTTTTAGGAGTTATTTATGAAAAAATATGCTAATGTAACTGGTTTTCATCAGAAAGACAACGTTAGTTTGTCTCTTAAAATGTGACAGTAACCAGTGAAAAAAGATAAAGAAAGTAAAATATAATAGAGATATATAAGCAAAAATAAAATTACATGCTATCCAATGATATAGTGGCCATTTGTCAGTCTTAACCAGTGGTGGAGATGGAGAGGATACAGCATACACCAACTTCTCAATTGCCAGGTTTTTTTAATGTTCATTGTTCACTAATAGAGACATTACCATTTACCTGGTTCCCAAAACCCATTTCCATCACTAGTTTCAACATCAAGTCTTAATGAAATGAAAGTTTACCAGTCAACTTGAATTTTTCACTAGATATAATTATGAAATGCCATAGAAATGGATAAAACCAAGTATGCAGAAAGAATTGAAAAAATGTTAGCAATGTTCTCTTTATGTAAGAAACATGAAAGGTTAAATGCATTGTAAATTATGATAATTCATTCTCTTGTTATAATGCAAGTTATTTATTATTATATGTGATTGTGGTGGTGAGGTCCATGGAATTGTGGTGATGGTAAGTAGGAGTAACTCAGTCATCATCAATGTTAATTTAAGAAACCAAGATATAAATCTCAATCATTCAGAAAAGTCACAATCTAATTTGATAAATGACCAAGAGAATATAAACTAAAAAGAATGTCCCAAGTGACATATTATCATTTGTACGAGTCCATGACTTGTCGCTTTGCTGACATTTATCATAAGAGTGCAACATCAGGTTTGACTGATAGCTGGTATTGATGCTATGTGTGACAGTCACAGTACAAAGGGATTGGGGAGAAAAGAGAGTTAGGTACTTTTAAAAAAAGGGTGAGAAGAGAGAGGAGAGAAAATAACTTGAGTAGTTTAATAACAGGATAAAAAAGGAAAGGGGCTGCTACTGTGATAGACATAGTTATGATTAGCCTTCTTTGATATTAGCATTTTCAAATTACTTATAAAAGACTGAGCCTACTGTTCATGGTTTATGAGACGAGTACACTTATGAATATTATATCATTAGTGCTTATATGTTATATTATAAATGACTCATTGATAAAAAAAATATCTTCAGAAGAATGTTCTTTATTCTTACTTATTTGAATCCTGAAATAGAGATAGAACAATTTTATCTGAATCTTATCTCAAACATTCAGGAGAATACTGACATTGTGCAATAGATGTTTTTTTTCTTAGAACTTTTCTCTCTAATCAATGGACAAACAGAAAGTAATGCAGAAAAAAATTCCATGAATGAAGATTCACCTATTTTTATATTTAGGTAATTAAGCTTTTTGTTTGTTAGGTTTCATGAAAATGTTTCTATTTAGAGTTATTACAGAAAACTCATTCACTAATAAAGACTCACTATTCTAACAAAGGGTTTTATATTTCACAATCCCCATACAATAGTCATAAACGATCATTGCACATTAATAATACTCATGTTTGGATATGTTGCATTTGTCTCTTGGGCATAAAACTGGTGAGAAAGTACACAAGTATCCAGAAAAACCAAAAGACCCAAGATTATTCGTACCACATTTTTTCAGATTAGTATCTATGTACCTCATATCTCATAGAGTATTGGTTCTGATTTTCATTGAATGCCTTCTCCATTCACTTTGAGCTTTATATAATGATAAGGAATAAAAGCAGTCATTAGAGCTGTGTATTGAGAAATTCATGGAACTTTGATGAGAATTATGTGTAAAATCTAGGCAATATACATGTGTATCCCTGACCTTTCGAAAGTTTGCTTCAAGCCACTTTTTTGCTTTTATAAAAATAGCAAAAAGCAGAAATAACATATAGCGTTTGTTTTTCAGCAAGCTGTTAAAGAGACAGTGCAGACCATCTTCCACTCTATCCTACAGCCCTAACATCCTGTACTTCTCACCTACTCCAACCCCACAGCCTAACACACCATCATCACCATCTTGGGGATCTGAGAACGCTCACAAATTTTCTCATATGAATTAATGGTAATAGATTTTTCACTTTACAGCATTTCTGCTAATAAAAGCTTTTTATAAGAATGTTTTACTTTCAGATATATATATATATATATATAGGCTAAGCTTAGTTTAGTCAAGCACAACGTCAAATGAGAGGGAATAAGAGTAGGAAGAGGCATAGCCAGAGGGGGTATAGTTGCCGCCTGGGCATAGATATGAAGGGGTGCAAAATATCCTGTAGATTATAATGCCCTTTAAATAATAACTATGCCCTTCCCTCGAATGGAGCATGACTGCTCCTGAGTACTGTTTTTGTCCCCTGATGTAGTCTTTGCCTACAGATACTGGAACTCAGTAAGGATTGAACAATGGCTTGTGAGATTCACCTGCTATCCAGCACCTATATTTTTTAAATGTATATATCATCATCAGCCTTTTAGCGTCCATCGTTGCACATAAACCTTCCCCAAGATTCACCAGACCTCTCTATCATGGGTGGCATGGAACCAGTACATTCTGAACTTATCTAGTTTGTCATGCCATCTTATATTTTGTTGGCCCCTGTTTAGCTTGTGATCTCTGGGGATCCACATTAAGAGTCATGATGTCCAGCGGTCGTCTGACATTCTTGCAACATGACCAGCCGATTGCCATTTAAGTTTTCCTATGGATTAGTGACCCTTAGTTTATTTACACCCCTTCACTTCTGAATTCCAGTCTTCCTAGCTATATATTCTTGCCAGTGAAAGAGCTGATGAGGTACTGACTGTATATATAGCAGGATTTTATTGATAAGTTAAGGAAAAAGATGTAATTGGATATAAGGCTGATAAAATAGTAATATATTCATAACTATATCTTATGGAGTTTGACAATCACAGTTCTTGAAAGCTTCTGCTCCCAAATAAAATTTGCATCATATGATAGCATCTAGCATTTTTCTCATTGCAGAGTTTTTTTCTAATTGTATGCATGAATTTATCCTTGATGAATATTTTATTAATTTTTTTTCAGGATTTGATAATTTTCTTATCATTAACCTAAATTCAAGTACCATATATGCCGGTATATAAAATGGACATCTAATTTTTCAAAAACAGAGATCTATGCAAATAAAAAATTGTGTCCAAGGCACTGGTACTCTGACAGTGTGACTGTCTACTGAAGCTCAAAATGGACAGCTATGGGGCTTGGATAGGTTGCAGTGAGCAGTAGTCCTCCAAATATTCTTGCAAATCATTTGTCTTATAGTCCAGCATATGCAATACACAGCTGGACTTATGTGTATCAAGAATATAGTTAGAGAGAATAGAATTCCTGATTAACTTTATTTCAGTTAATTTTTTATATCATTTCTCTATTAAGTACTTTAAATCATCTCTGCTGTTATAGAGGATATGAAAAGAGTTTCAAAATAGACTACACTACTAAAGATGCTGGTTTTACTTCCAGTATCTAGAATTCCCAAAGGGTCATTTGTTACTGATACAGCACAAAATTGCTTGGCTTGATTTTTTAACGAGGATGCAATCTTATAAGTGCATTATCTATGTAAAATTTTTCAAAAAGAATAGTTTTGTCAGAAAAAATCTCAGAATTTGAAAAATCTATCAGTATAAAAAACAGTTTGACCTTTTTTATTTATTTGTTGCTTATCTGTCCATAACCTCTGCTAGAGTTCACAGATACTACACTTTAATCCTAGGCTAAGGGCTAGGAGCACCACTTTGATCCTACATAGAGGGCACGGATCCCAGCTAGAAGTGCTGATCCATATGTAAAGATCCCATTATGTTTGATGGGTACTATGCTAGTATAATGATTAAAAAAAGAGTAAAATTAGAAAAAAATCTTTATTCACTTTATTTCTTGCAAATCTTTACCCTTCATCACTGTAAAATATTCTTTTACCATTTCAAAAATAACCTTTTTATGCTATTCTTTTATATTTCACTTTCAATTAAAGGAATTATATCTGAAAGAAACTATTTCAAAATTTAAATTCTAATTCTTTCTCCTTTCTTCCTTTAATCTATAAAATCCAAGGTTACTACGGTGTCATATATGCTCTTTCTGTGTGTTAGAGAGAGAAAAATAAAGGCCAAGAGTTCTGAGATTCCACCTGAAATGCCAGGCTGGCAAAACTTTAACCAAGAATAGGAAAAGCTAATTCAAAACCAACATAATGTTTTAAGTTATCTGCAAAGAGAAAAGTGCACCAATAGGATTTATCTAAAAAAAAAGAACCTGACATTGGAATTTCAATTACTTATCACTATTTTCACGCCATTATTCAAATGATCACTTTTTATGTTGAGATTTAATTGTTAAAATATATCAAAATTTTTCATAGTATACAGACTCACTGCCAGATTGAGACATGAGTTTTAAGGGCTGCGACCCTGGGCCTCTGCCAGCTGGAAGGCCTCCAGAGATAAAGTGAAAAGTAATTTCATTAGTAAATGCTGAGTCAAAGTATAAGCACTCTAAATAATCTATTTAAAAAAGGCTTCAATTAATATACTGCACATATATTTGTAGTATGATGGTTTGTTACGTCATACGAATTTCAATGTATGAATAATGTTTTTATTGGTTGAAACCCTGCAAAGATCAATGATGACACAAGAACAATTAAACAGACTTGCTCTCATGGCAATTGATGTTCTCAAGAACTCAAAAATATTTTGGAGAAATTTGTTTTCAAGAAATTATGCAAAGCAAATGTTTAAATTTTTATTATTTTTAGCCTTGTAAAAATGAATTTAATTTTCCTATAACATTTTTTTTCTTTTGGGAATATTACTGGGTGTCTCACAATACCTGTAACCCAGGAGACTACAAAATCCTAATCTGGAATTCTACAAACTTTAGAAAAGTAATCTTATACTCATATTTGCCTGCTTTCAGAAATGCGTGAGTAAAATAAGAGTAGTTGCTTGAGTAAAAGAGTAGGCAGTAACCAAGATTCTTCAAATTTTGACTAACTGCCAAGTAAGCTGTACAGACTAACTTGAAAATGATGCAAGAATAATTCTTGGTTAGAACAAAATCCAACCCAAAGGAGCTACTCAACTTGACTATTAAGCAAAAAATCAGGCATATCAGTATTTTAGATAATCTAGATAAATAAATAATTTGAATTTTTAAACAGTAAAAATTATTTTTTTCTTAATATTGGGAGAGAGTCATATTCTTTCTTATCAGGCACCTAGCAAACAAATTCATACCACCAATATTTTACACATCAATTTATCATTATTTGACATTTTTTAGTAACTATTTTAAAACTTCACATTACTTCCTAAATTAATCTAATGTACTGAAAACAGAAAAGAACACTATTTACTTTGTGTATCAGAATAGGGGAATTGAATAAATATACTTTGATCGTATACCCTAATATTCTTTTGAAATTTCATAGTCAAGCCAGATTTATCTAGATCAGCTTTCATTTTAAAATTGGAATCAGATAATAAAAAAGGTGTTGAGCTAATTATTTTACACTTAAATTCATATAAAAAATTTTAAATTCAATTTCAAGGGCAATAACTAGTGAATTAAGTTACCTCCCTTCGAGCTGTATGTGAATTTTTTTTTCAAAATTTTCTATTCTATTCAATTTCCTTTTTTTTTTAAATTCTTTTCATTGAAGAGTTCCATTGAATTTAGGAGAGGTTTCAAACTGTTTTTGAATTTAAAAGTTAGTTACAAATATAATGAACAGAGTAAAGGTGATGGCAGCAGTAGTCATAGCAGAGGAAGGAGAGGACTACAACTGAAGGCTGTGATATCTAAACTTCCAATTTTGAATCTTCATATGTTCATAAGGTATAATTTCCTCTAAAAAATAATTCTGAAAATTGCATTTCCTCATGTGCTAATTCTTATACTTATAAAATACCTGCAACACTCGATCATTTTTCATCATAGCAGAACTCATTAGATAAATTCTGCCAATCAAATCAAAAGAAATTCTAACTTTCTAGCATATTCAATAACATTCTTACTAACATATCAAGTATCTTTTCTTTAGCATACAGTCAGATAACTTTGTTTTATGAGCTAAAAAGAGATCTTTATATCTGGTGTAAATGAAGGTGATATCCATTATTGTGATGTTACATACTGAACTGCTAACAGGAGGAGTGGGGTTTTTACAGACTTCCAGAGTTATCTTGATGAGGTAGGACAAAATAGAACCCCAGACTGCTAGGCACTGCAGGTATTTCCTTACACCTGCTTCAAGAGATGAACAAGGGAGGAGGGAGAGTAGGAGGGATTCTA
Source organism: Thysanoteuthis rhombus (assembly GCA_963457665.1). Taxonomy (NCBI): domain Eukaryota; kingdom Metazoa; phylum Mollusca; class Cephalopoda; order Oegopsida; family Thysanoteuthidae; genus Thysanoteuthis; species Thysanoteuthis major. The sequence goes on along the minus strand of OY735220.1, from coordinate 30,981,431 downwards.
AGACTTTTTTTCCAGAAGGTTCATCTCAGAGAGAACTAGGTGAAGAGGTAGATGTGGGAGGAGCACATGCTAAGGAGGGGGTTAGAGAGAAATGAACAGAGTGAGATAGATATATTGTGAAGAGACCAGAATATTAATAGATATCTTGATATAGACATAAAGGTTAAAGAGAAATGAATACCTTGAAAATGATAAGATCAGATTAAAATAGACAGAGAGAGTTGAGAAAGAATAAGGAGATATGAACAGGACATACTATCTTGATTTGATCATTTATTAGATGAAGCATTTTAAACTATTATCAATTTTTGACTAGTGTTTCTTTCATCTTGATTGTAATTGCTTTTATAGAGGACTTATATGACAAAGAATAATGAAGAGAAATGGAAAATTAAAAGAGAGAGTTAATGGAAGAATGAGAGAGTAAAGATAAGAGAGTTTGAAGACCTCTGAGGGAGAAATATGAAAAATAATAAATCAAATTTCAAAGAAAAAACTGGAAAAATAACCACATTGAAATGCCAAACTTGGCAAGTAGCATTTATTTGAAATTGATAAACCAAACGCATAAGCAGAAAAAATGTTACGATCACCAAAATATGTTTGGTAAAATATAGTAAAACTACTAAAAAAAATACATATAAACTAAGGAAGTGAAAAACCAGTTCAAATCATTGATATCTAGGCTGAATAGTTTGTTACTAGTGCTTTTTAATTGCTGTAAGCATTTATGTTTTTTTATGCACAACACACATACGCATACACACACATACACACACATATATATACATATATAAGTATATATATATATACACACACACGAATATATATTGATCCAAACTAAGCAGAACTTATATAAATGTTAATATATATTTATTGATAGATCAATATATATATATATATATATATATATATATATGTGTGTGTGTGTGTGTGTGTGTGTGTGTGTATATACATATATTAGTGTAAATATAAGTACAAATATGTATACATAAATATACAGTGAGAAAGATAAATAGATACTTATACATTATTATAAAAACATTCATATGAAAAGATGATAAATATTTACATGAGTGTGTACATATATATATTTATAAATATATATATATATATATATATATATATATATATATATATATATATATATATATATATATATACATACATACATATATATGTGTGTATACATATATACACACACCAAATTGTACACATAAACAAAATAGACCTTTATTTGCTGAATATAGATGAATATGAACACACAATTATATATAATAAATATACTGGAGAGTATCATAAGTTTAAGACCAGCTATGTGTAAATCCTCTACTCATTTACTTCACCTGAATCTTTACTTAAAAATTATTTCTAACGAACTACATAATACTTAAGGATACTGACTTCTATTAATTTTGCATAACTCCTAAGGCTGTTGGGTACAATGAGTTGAAAGAGAATCAGTATTTCTTAGAGTCATTCTATACCTGATCTTTAGCAAGAGTTTCTTCTCCCTTTTTGGTCTTGGCTGTTTCTTATACCTATCTAGTGTCAACCTCCTAACCATACCAGCTTCACATGAGAGTAGCTATCTCAATATCTCTGACAAAGTGCCACACCTGAATCTTTTCCCTGAAGTGTATCATACAACAAAAATTTTTCTCCAAGGTATTATTCTTCTCACCTGAACAAAACTTACACACATATATATATATATATATATATATATATATATATATATATATATATATATATATATATATATATATATATATATGTATATATAATTGTACCTTGAGTACTTTGCTGTAGAGTAAAGGTTCGCAAGCTAATCAAGCAGACTATTACTACTATGTAGTAAATTCATTCCTCATTGGGTGGCCTTGTGGCTGACTAAGCTAAACTTAGTAAATAGTTATATATTCCTACCCTTTTTGTATTGCATAAATTTACACCGCCTCACAGATACCAAAACATATAATATGCACACACACACTTGTATATATATATATATATATATATATATATATATATAGATATACATAGATAGATATATATATATATATATATATATATATATATATATACATAGATATATATATATATGTATATATATATATATATATATATATATATATATATATATATATGTATATATATATATATATACATACATATATATATATATATATATATATATATATATATATATATATATATATATATATATATATATATATATATATATATATATATATATTTATGATAATATACATAAATAAGTGGTAATGCTGAAGTAGCCCACAACATAAATTTTGGAATTGCTAGTCAACTGATAAACCAAAATCCTCACTTGGTATTATTTATAAAGATCCTCACACATACAGATTGTATACTCTCTATTTTCTTTACTCTTTCTTTTAAACATGCACACATGTATACTCATCACTCTCCCACATAAATCCCATCCTGTGCTCCGACACACACGCACAGAGAAGGTGACCAATAAATCAAGGGTTTCAAATCTATAAGACCTCTACTTTAATTTTTCCTTCTACTAACCCTATACTTTCAGTTTATATAACTAATCATTATTGGTGCGTATTCAGGAGAATAACTGTTAGTCTTATAGCGCACTTATTTAAGTTAAAAAACACTTAGCTAGTTGAAAAACTGTGCTATAAAGTCTTTATAAGAGGATACATGTTAACTAAATATTTAACTAATAAATCATTCCCTATTACCTGGATCAGTGGTACGCACTAGGCAAACTTGGTAATCACCTAGGGCGATAAAATCTGGGTGCCACAAATAAGGAATAACTTGGACAAAATGATTTAATCCAACCAAAACTATGGGAACTTAGTAATGAAGAGAGCAGTGGCTACGGCAGATGATGAGAAAAAAATCTTTATTCGAAGTAACTACATACGTACATATTTTTTCAATAGATGTATATACGTAGGTACAGAGGTAGGGGTGGAACATCAGATGGTCGAAGGAAAGGGAGTGCTGCTCATTGTAGAATTAGCCTAGGGCGCTGAATATCTTGGTTTGCCTCAAGTGCAGAATACCCTGGTGCCCACCCTGCCCATCAGTTTCTCATTTGGTCTCCCTCACACACAAACAACCATACACCTCCACAAAACTCATCTTCGTCCACCTACATATGTATACACAGCCCCTCTCAGAGAGAAATGTACATACTTATTCGTACCATCCTAAACACATATACACAAGATATCCACTTGCTTTCATAGGCATACACAACCATACCTATTACCACCACCATCCGAAAAATAACATATTCATCCTACACACATATCTACTTACATGCATGAATAAGTACTAGCTAGTTTTGTAAGCAGTCGGTGAGTTCAATCCTCACTGGGTGCCCCACCGAGCTTATTAAATACCCAAATAAATATTAATATGTTCGAATACATAAAAATACAAACACTTCAGATGATAGATATAAAGACATGTATGCATAATTCTGTATAATTTGGCATCGATAAACACATACATATACGTAGATAGATAGATGGATAGATTGATAGATAGATAAATAGATAGAAAGATAGATAGATAGATAGAAAGATAGATAGATAGATAGATAAAAAGATAGATAGATAGATAGATAGATAGATTAGCTAAGGCATCTGATTGCTTGCAAATTCCACCATCAATCTAGCACCACTTTAGGAGTCAAGGAACCTAAAATCCAAATATAGAAATGCATTCTTCTATCTCACACCTCTCCTCTCCCTCCAACCCAACTCTTTCTCCCACATTTGGCTACTCCTATATTATCGTTCTATCAAAATCAGCATCATCACAACCACAGAAATCAACATAATTATATTGATAATGATTATCACTATCATCATCATTGCTATAAACCTCACGAGAGTCAATATCTACATCATCAGAATTATCATTTACATCATTATCATTATCACTACTGATATCACTAGTCAATATCTGCACCACCAAAATTATCATCAATATCATCATCCTTATCAACATCATTACTCTTATTATTATCATCATCATTATCATCATTATGATCAACATCACTCGCATTAACTATTTTTTGGTAAACATTTTGTTAGTTTTCTTTACAAGGTAAACATCTTTATTTCTTTTACCCATTTTTTTTCAAAAAAGAGCCAAAAGTTATGCCAGTTTGTTCCATAACTCCAAATAAGGGACAAGATAAAATTCCAATGAAGTGTGCGGTGGGAACGGAGAGAGGCTGATGAGGTTGGCTTTGTGTATGGAATAAATGCTATGTGAAGCACCTCAGGAATTTTATGTTTTGTCTCTCAGCAATGGATTTATGAATAGAAAATATCCAATTTACTGAGAGTTCTAATAAACAAAGAACAGGAGGATTTTTTTGTAAAGGGTTGCTAACATGAAGAATTTCTATCTAAAACAAGTTTTGAAAAAAGTTTATGTGTGTATGTATATACATATATATATATATATATATATATATATATATATATACATACATACATACATATATATATATAGAGAGAGAGAGAGATACATACATACATATATACATTTATATATATAAATACATATATATACATACATACATTCATACATATATATATATACATACAAATATACATATATATATATGTATATACACACATATATACATGCATACATATATATATATATATGTATATGTATACATACATACAAATATATATATACATATACACACATATATATATACATAGATACATACATATATATGTACATACATACATATATAGGCAAGTCAACAAGTCCATAGCTTATAGATAGAAGGGGCATTTATTTTCACAACAAATTCTTATTTTCCAACATAATTTTCTTCCTTGTCAATACACTTATCTTAATGTCTCCATTATTTACATAGATCAATCATTATAGAGTGAAAATTTCGAATCATAATTCAGGTAATAATCGTGTTGGACTACAGATTTATTGACTCACTCTTGTATCCATTTTTGATTAAATATTTATGAGTTATATATTAAAACAAATTAATAAAACTAATGAAAATGAAGTCAAATTCAAACTTATTTCAAAACATTTCAATTCTTTTTAAATTTCATTTTTCATCAAACTGAGACTGAAGTATATCTCGAAAAGTCAAACTCATATTATGGCAATCATAAATTCTTAGAATATGGAAATATTTTGAAATATTTGTTGTCATATTATTTTGATTTTGATACTTTTATAAATAAAAAAAGTCATTGAAAGATGTAGGAAGTTGTTTTTCTTTCTATTACACTAAACTTTTAAGTTAGATGTCCCGAAAGTGTTTTCATCTCACCTGATGCTAATCAGAACTTTGTTAATCAAGTTACATAAGTTTTGAACTATAACAATGTGAATACAGTCTGAGTAGAATATTAGAATCAATCATCAATAAATCAATTAAAAAGGATTTATATTTTAATTCTCTTTTATATATACTACCGTATATGCTGGTATATAAAATGCATATTTAATCTTTTTTTTAAAGAACTACGCAAATAACACACTGCATTAAATATGCAGGTATTATGACTATGGGCCATCTACCAAATTTCAATAAGGACCGTTTGGGGCTTGGATGAGTTGTAATGATTGGTACTCCTCAAAATACTCTTGTAAACCATTTGTCTTATAATCCAGCATATACGATATATGAACCAACAAAAATCTGAAAACTTTCATTTTAGGTAAGAAAAGTTTTGGGAGTTACATACAAAACTTTTGCTTTTTCCTTCTTATTGTTTATTTTGTTTTCATTCATTCATTCATTCATTTAATTGTTCTTGGTTTTTTTTTGTCTTTTTTTTTTCACCTGAAGGTAATGTTATTTCTTTTTATTCATTAGTTTACTTCCAGTAGCTTCTTTTTTTTTTCAACTTTTTTTTTTTCATCATTACATTTTTTTTTTCTTCACCTATAAACACGCTAAGTTCAATATTTATTTGTATGTTTTACTCACCCTGAGGATAGCAAGGACAACTCTTGATTTCCCTGCTTGCACAGCGACTGTGCTGATGGTTGTTGTGGAGGGAGGTATTTCCGACACATCGGTTATGTCTGAGGTAATGTCCGACACACTGTCAGACATTGTTGCTTCTTGTTTGTTGTTGGCCTTATAGTAAAAAGGCCACTAATATGTTACAATGACACAGTCTTATGGGCAGAGGACCCGTTCCCCCAACAGGCATGCATGCAGCAACAGCTGATGGCACTAAACGGCTCTAAACAATTCACACTAACTGAGGAGAATTTTCACTTGAGTGGCTTTTATAGGAGCCCCATTACTAGAAGAGCCTATTCCATCAAAGAGGGGTATCTTGTTTCATACCAATTCCAAAGCGTCACATTTATCCAACAGCTAATGAGAACTTTAGACAAGTAGAAACTTCCTGCGCATGTAGGAACTCTCAGCAGTTTTCAAAGTTTAGTTTTCTGGAATTAAAATTATAAATTCTAAAACTTTTTTCCTAGTTGAAAGGTGGATGCTTCCCACCCTCTGAGTGTTTTTGAATGGGCTTGTCCAAGATGAGGAGTAAACTTTTCATCCTGCAGATCCCCTCCTCTCCCCCATATAAGGTAAACAGACAGCCAGAAAGAAATATACACCAGAACGAACAGCAGTGAAACGGAGGTGCCAGCCACTGATTCTAACACTATGGGCTGAGTAACGGGCTGACTGAGTCAGAACTCTGCCCAACTTTTTCAGATTGTTAATATTGACAGGAGAAAGAGGATGGCAACTTGAGAGTTTAGTAAAAGTTATTTTCTACATTTAATGATAACAACACTCCATTTTGTTTACATTTCAAATAATCAAAGAATGGTAAAAACCAAAGATAAATAGATAGAGAGAAAAATAGAAAGAAAGAAAAAAGAGAGAGAGAGGAAGAGGGAGAGAGAGAGATTAATGAGCAGGCTTGTATCACAATACTTACATACATACAGATAACGATAGATGTGAACTAATCGATTTATGTAAATACGTATACATAATCATATGGTCTTAACCTCTACTTTTATCATGAAATTTTTTCTTGTTTAAAAATTATTAGTGATAAATTTATCATTAATCATTTTATTAGTTTTTCCATCATTTTATTTTGTTTGTTTTTCTATCAGAAGAATGCAGCTACATACCTATGTTTATTCCTCTATATACATATCTATCTCTCTATATATATTCAATTCCTGCAGCTTACTTAACAGTTGTAATGTGTAGTGATAAAAAAAAAAGGAACAAAAAAGATAAGAAAACTAATCACAAGAAAATAATGAAAATGCTTCATCAAAAAAAATTCAAACAATCAAAGACATTTAAACCTGTTATTCATCATTACAGATCATTTGATTGAAGAGAACAAAGTTTGCAGAAAATTTACACTAACACAAGAGAAAAAAGTAATCATTTCCATAAAACAGGTCTGGTTAGTCATCCAATAGAAACTGTCATGTGACCAACATCTCTCAGCAGTGTTGGGGATGATCATTTGAAAAATTGGGGAAACGGGATGATCAATGAATAGGTTACTTCTCTCGTGGGTTCGATAGTAAAAATTTTGAATTTCCAAAAAATAAGCATGAACACTATTGGACACCAACTAAGGGACCAATTCAGCATGAACTTATATTGTAAATTGAACCCCCTCCCTCCCCCCCAAAAAATAGGTGGGGGTAGATTTGAAAAAAAAAAAATTCTCTTTTTAGACATAATAAGGAGTAAATGTTCAAATTTTCAGCATGCTAGCTCCAATTGTACGGTCAGCACATTAGACGTATGCGTACAAACATACATAGCTAGGCAGAAAACAGAAGAAACCAATGGTGACAGTTTGGGTTGACTGTAATTACTTTTTTCTTTGAAAACTAAATATACTTGATTTTAAATACACAGATTTCATCTTTCTCCAATAAATGCATACATACACTAAAATCTGTTGAATGACCAGATGAATATTCATGAATTTTTGCAGAGACTTTCTCAGAAATTTCTCAAAATAGAATAAACTGATCCTTCCTTTTTGTCGAAATTTTGAAATCAGCAAGAAAATATTGCTATTTTATAATATTAGTAGGGTAGGGTTATGGTTATTCATTGGGTAGAGCAATTGTTACTTGTAAAATATAATTGCTTATCATTGCCCCCTGTTGCTTCCCATATTTCCTATGGCCCATGAAAAATCTGAACATAGATATTAGTTGGACTATGCCAACTTTGGTACTAAGCCACATTTACAGAGCCCACAATGAGGAATAAACTCCCTAAATAAACTTATCTAAGATTTACATATCTAGCATGCCAACCACTGCATTAGAACAGGTGTTCATAGCGATAAACAGATAGGAAAATGTAAATATGCATGTATAAGTTTTGCATTGTGTAACGATCATAATAAGGTAGGCATGTTAAGTGCTAAAAAATATACTTCTAGTCCGGCATATTCAGTAACATCTTTGAAGTTTTGTTTAAATTCACCAGCTGGTTTTTATCCAAACTCTGATACCAAATTTAGTTTAGTGTGTCTGCTCTTTATTTGTTTATACGAGTAAAGTTTTTTTGGCAAATACCTTTCCAAAAGATATTAGAACAAAATAATATTAGAGAAGATCCAGGGTTGGAATCTTCTCACCATTTACTGATTATATCATTTGTACCAGATATCTACAATGTACAAGTAGGCTCATGCCTTGCATTATATGAGAATATATCTCGGGATAATTTCAGCATGAAAAAAAATCTATGTTATTGTACACTGATTTACTTGAACTAGTGTCCTCATCTTGGTCGTTATAGCTACGTTTCGGCCAATATACCCTCAAGCCTCTTTGTCTGTCATTGTTGCCAACCTTCAGGGAATTTTGCACTGGAACCTCCATTTGATCAATGGGTGTACATTGTTCTCCTTCCTTTGTTCATTCAGATTGAATGAAAGGTTTGATTCCAAATTCCCAGGTTGCAAACTATAACAGTCACCAGATGAAAGACGGATAGTACAGCTGAAACATGACTATAACAACCAAGATAAGGACACTAGTCTGAGTAAATCAGTTTATATCAATGATAATTTCTCATCTCAGAATTTCATATGAAAAAAAAGCTGCACATATTACCAAATCTGGCACAGCATAAGCAAAGCAGTATTTATTTTATTTTTGTTTTGGCAAGTGAACATCATAAACAAAACTAATATACACTCTAACTTGTATAAGTTGGTCACCTTCCTGTTGGGCCAAAACCTTGTCTCTTTTCTTCCTTTCCTTCTGGAAAGCTGAATCATAGTTATTTGAGCTAGACCAATTTTGGCTCAAGGCCATATCTCTAGAGCATTCTGTGAGGATTGAGCTTACTACCCATGGCTTGTAAGACTAATATATAAGCCACTGTATTACCATGAATTCTCCCAGTAAGCTGAATTATGCGTCTTTACTTTATTCACCTGCTGCTTGTCACTATATATCTATCTTCTTTGCTTCTTTATTCTTTTTCTAAATACTTTTATATAATACAAGAACCAACATAAGTATGGACTAAAATGAAAAAGTATTTTTTGATACAACAATATTTAAAAAAATTTTTCAAATTTATTCTTGGATGGAGTAAGGCAACATTATTATTAATTTTGACTAGCTTTGACTTGCTTTTTATCATAAATTTGAATTCGACCACAATCCTACGGCAATGATTAAACAGTGCAATTAGAAAATAAAGAGCAAGCCCACAGTGAGAATCAAACTCACTAATAATAAAATGAAAGTTCTATTGGAATGAAGATAAAGAAAACCAATAATCCTACAAATGGGACATTTTTTTATACCAACTTTTGTTCAGACAATCTAATCTCTTCTTCACAACTGTGATTATGATATGTTTCAGCCATCTCCTTCTATAGTCTTCTTCAGGTGTAATATGTGAATTCGCAAGGAGAGAAAGTCTCTTTTATCGGTCTCTGTCTCCTGTAGTGCAGAGCAAAAAACTCACTTTCTTTGTGGATTTACATGTTAAACCTGAAGAATGGTGCAGAACAAATCAGCCAAAACAGTGTATCAACATCAAAGATGTGAAGAAGAGATTAGATTGCCTGAAGTTAGTATATCGATGACTTAGTTATAGACAAGGACAGTTTTGATTCTTAATCTATTTTTTAAATATTTCCTTCTTCAGTCTCTGATCTTTCCCTCTTCTCTGTATCAATTTTCTTCCCTTCATTACTCCTTCTATACATGTTAAAGACATATGCACTTTATGGTAGATATGACAAGCAGAGAAGAAAATAAATTAGGATTTTTCATTTTGACATTATAAAATAGTTAAATTTATCAAACTGAAGACCAATTCCAACAGGCATATTAAAAGAAAAGGAAAGAGTAAAGTAGAAGAGCCATATAATTGAGTTGTGTGTACATGCATGCACACATACATATACACAAATATACACATAACAATTACTTCTTGAAATTAGTATTTCTACTCTTTTTGTGATATGAATTTAAAAAAAACTGGAATTTGAAGGAAATAAGATTATGGTAGAGAGCAAGAATTAAAAGGCTGCACCATACCGGTTCTGATAGAGAAACATTAAGCTCCTTTAACTCCTGTAACTGCAGAGCACTGAGCTTCATGCTGACAGAAAAAGCCAAAGATATGGGTGTGTAAACGAAAGTGCAGGATTCAATTACATCTTTGATAGGCAAATAGCTGGGATAAGGATATTTATTATACTGAGTCTCCTATATTTGATCAAAAATAGGAAAGAGATGGGTAGTACAAGCCTCAAATATTTCATGCCCAAAAAATAGTATGAAGAAAAGAATACTTTGGACTTTCTGAGATTGTTAGAAATCATTTTTGTTTCAATCTTTGAACCACTTAGATGAAACATTGTCATTATCATTAATTTTTAGACTTTCTTCCATTTTATTTCTGTTGATTTTTATAAAATCTCTCAGATTGTTATTCTATGACTATTAGGCAGTGTAGATCAGAAATAAAGAATAAGCTTCAAGAGATACTTGAAGTCTGCATGACAGGTGTCACTCAAAAAAGCCATATAGGTATATTCCTTACATCTCTGATTGCTACTACACCACCATCTAGTTTTGTTTGTTTCACACTACAAATATTGAACTTAATAGTCTTCAAACTATTTAGACGAAGCATTGTCATCAGTATGAATTTTTGATCAGTGACTTATTCTTTATTTCTAATCCATACTACTTACTTAACAGTATTAAGATCATAATCTGAAAGTTACAATAAAAACCAACAGAAATAAAATGCAAGATTAATATAAGAAAAATTAATGATAAAGAAATTCCTTCATTCAAAGACAATTTTTAATTCAAGTAGTTGAATGACTATTTTATTCAATACTATAGTGGAATCTCTCATAGCAAGGGAGTTTTGTAATGAAATTTCATTTAGCAAGGAGGTACCAATAGAGAAAAAAATCTCCAAGTGAAATATTCTTAGTTTGCAAGAAATGAAAAAAAAACTACAAAATTGACAACATCAAATCTATTAGTTTGGAGATGATAAGATATTTTGTGACCGCATCAGCCTAAAACTTGAAGAAAGAAATATAAATGATGTTGTAAACATTTGTATTACTGTGCATTATTATTTTGGGGAATAATTATTCATTAAACTATGCCTCCCAAGAAACCTTCTATTGCAGGTGGTCAAACAAAAAAGCCTAGAAAGACAATTACAATCCAAATAAAACAGGGAATAGTCAGTAAAAATGAACCTGGCATCCCTATAATGAAATTTAGCAAAGTTTATAGTATGGCTATGAGCACCATTTCCATTATTCTATAGAAGGAAGACGTTCTAAAAATAGCTAAAGTAATATGTTTATTAGTATTTATGTATCATTAACAAAGTTACTATCAAGGTTTTAGGTGTCCAATAGTTTTATTTGGAACAAATAATTGAAATCCGATAGATTTAATCATTTACTTCATGAATTTCCATCCAACAAGACATTTTGTGGAATGGATTGTCTTTGTTAAATGAGATATCACTGAATTAGTATGAAATAAGCAGAACGAGATGGTGGTATAGCAGCGATCAGAGATATAAGGAATACAGCTACAGTATCACCCATAAATGAGTACACCCTTACCATTCATAGAAAGTTTATTTTCTCCTAAACCCAACATAGCAGGATTTCATTATTTCTGGTGGAGCATTATAAAATCAAAATGAATATTCTCAGGTACTATATATGACCTCACTCTACAGCATTGAAACTCTGTTCTCCAAAATAAATTTTTGTAGGCGTGTATATGATAATAAATAATACCTAATAATATTGTAGTGAAGTGCGTAAGTATTGCAACAATCAAAATAAATATTAGTTCAAAGAGAAATTTGCGATACACACATACATATTTATTGGGACATTCAAACATAGGTTGTTGATTTTTAATTGGAATTACTTGTGGGATCAGTCGGCCAATCAAAGGGTTCCTTACAAAGTAGTATGGTTTGCTGAGCCAACCAACAGACAATTCAAAAGTAGTTCTCCCTTCTCTTTGGACGGGAGATTTTGAATCGTAATGGTCAGTTAGTGACAGAGGCTGGTAGGAGACACACAGCTCTCTCAGCAGTCAGCTGGTGAAGCAGTAGGAGTGTAGATAGGGAAGTCAGTGTCCAAATTGATTCAATTACTTCGTTGAGGGAAAATCTGTTGGATGTTTCAACTCATCTTTCAAAATCAAATTCTTCATTTCTCTCCCAGAACTTGGTCCAGATTTTTCATGAATTGTTTTCATCTCTAAGTTTTTTTAGAAGTTGCTTATGTGACATCAACCGGGCTATTCAATTCAATGACTTTTTTAATGTATAAAGTCCCACTACAAATAATAAAATCCTATGTTTGGTTAAGAAAAAAATTAACCTCTTATAGAAAATTTAAAAAGTGATAGGGTGTACTCATTCATGGGCGATACTGTATATGGACTAATCAAGTGACAGTTGTCAGTAGAGCCTCTGTAGACAAACTAGTAATGGAACTGACACGGAAAGATAGGCTTCAAAGGATAAGAAATAAGTGTTCAAAACTTGCTAATGGTTTATTCTTTGTTTCTAATCAATGATGCTTTCTTAACAGTTATACAATTATAATCTGAGAGTTATAATAATGAGCAACAGAAATAAGATAAAAGAAATACAAATCAAAAATTGATAATTATCATATTGTTGTTACTGTTAATAATAACTTTTTTCTCCAGAAAAAATTGATTCCAATCAAAAGAGAATGTTTCTATCCCAAAGCATTCAAAATTTGATTGGTCAGCTTTATGCAATTCAAATTCAAAATCATTATAATCTATTTTTGCTGATAATCCTAATTGCTAGTCATCTTGATTATTGTTGGTTTTTATCACAACTTAACTCAGGCTGGGTTCTCTTTTGCAATGAGTAAATGAATTAGACTGAAGAATAAGTTCCAGGTGACAATAATTTATTCACTCACGACTGAAGAGTACCCAGCCTGAATTTAGTTGGATTGAAAAGAAACAACAATTAAGATGAAAGTAAATAGTGGCAAAATTGAATAATAATGATTTATAATACTTGATCTACTAAAATATTTAGAAATAAAATTGGATTGAACAGAACTACCAGTTAATAACAATCATGGCACAGAGGAGATTGTGGATTGGGAGTGAGTTTAAGGGTTTGATTTGGACTGATGCCTGCTATTAAGTTCCAGTAGTTTAGTGGTAAGAAGGGTAGTGTCTCAAGCAAGTCACCCTCTAATATAAAAGATTGTGAGTTTAATTTTCACCTGGAACTTATTTTTTATTCCGATCCGCGTTGTTAAATCATTCCCTCACTGTTGAAGAGTACTAAAATAAATAAAAATGAATTCAAATGTTTATATAAGTTCAGGGAGGGTAATATATAAGTTTAAGAAGGCTTATATAAGCTTATATAACTTCAGAGAGGCTTATATAAGATCTTATATAACAGGTGAAAATGACAAGGATGCTTTATATTTTTAGTTAAAATAACAGAAACAACTTTCTCACTGAGGTATAATTTACAATGAAAGATATCTATTTTCATTTCACATCCATGCAACTTTTCTTCATATTCCCATAGAGAGAGTTTATATTTCTATGGGATGGGCAAAAGGGTATAATCGGAATATATCTTAGTGGCAACCCTGTTACATGATGAGTATTCCACACGTGGAGAAGGGGCTCAACTCACTGCCATTTGTACTGTAAGCTAGTACAGCCCATTGTATCCTGATGTCCAATAGCACACTTGATCATTGATGGAGACGCATGACCTTACACCTGGGTGACTTGATGGAGCGAATAATAATAGAGTCGTTTTATATGGGAACATTAAGTTTGGCTTACATAAAATAATTGTACTGCACCATTATCTGTTTGATCATCTGTCCACACAATATCTCTGAAAGCACTTCATGGATTTCACTAAAATTTTTGGGGAGGGCAGGATAAGAAAGAGGAGGTAAAATTTTGCAATGGATCCAGGAATTCTATTTTGATTGTAAGACATTTTCCGTTTTTATTTCAATTACATTCATATTATATACTCGTGACTGTCCACATGATATCTCAAAAAGTTTTCAATGAATTTCAATGAAATTCTGTGGAGAGGTTTCAATAGGCTACAAGAGATCTAATCAAATTTTGGAGCAGACCCTCACACAATTGCCTCCCCTACATCATTGTTATGTATCCAAACCATATGATATTGCCAAATTTTCTGGTCTCTTTGCAAGATATCTCTGAAATTTATAAAATAAATCTTGAAAAAAGGTTTACAATAGGCTAGGGAAGAATTGATTGAATTTTGGAGCAGATCCATGTTCCTCCCCTACATTGTAGTTATATATCCAAACCACACAATATTGTGAGAATTTCATGTTTGCCCACATTATATCTCTAAAAGTTCACAATTAATTTTTGATATTTTGTGGAAGGGAGGACATTAGGCTATGGAAGAATTGAGTAAATTTAAGGGTGGATCCAAACACAATGGCATTGGCAGCAGTGTGTGCTCTCTGAGTGCTTTCTAGTTGACTATAAGGGTCAAACTTTCAAAAGGCATATTAAGTGGGGTTGGGCAAATACTCAATGTATGATATTCACTCTATATGACTAGTATTCACCGCAGGAGTAAGAGCATCGACAAGGAAGGAGATTGTGTTGAAAAATAAACATTTGTTGTGTAAAATAAATGTTTTTCTCATAATTAGGCAGTAATCTTATTGATTTACCTACGTATATTAAAAAAAATGGCCTCCCATATAAATTTCAAGATGTGCATGAGTAGGTTTCTGGATAAAAAATGGCAGACGTGAGTGAATATATGCAAAAGCTTTCAGGAAAACTCTATATTCAGTCTCTAATTTTTTAAAAAGAGTGCTGATAACTTTTGCACACACCCATTACATAACAAGAGGTAAAATTCACAGGGTTCAGCAGAAGACAATAACAAAACATTTTGGTACGATTCTCAAGTTTAATTCAAGCATTAAAAACAACAAGCCATTGAAGTGGTAGCTAGCAAATGATGAAGATGGATCATAATAAGGTGGGAAGACCATGGTCCTTAATCCTTAATATGAACTAAAAAATTTTATTCAAGTTCACAGGAGGCTTATATAAGTTCAAAGTTTACATAAGAACTTATATAAGTGATGAAGATGACAAGGGTGGTATGTATTTTTAGCTAGAATAACAGAACCCTTACCCATTGGATTGGTGGTATCCTCAGATTTCAGAGTCTCATGTGACATGATGGCCTGAACAGCACATCTGTTCCCTATTCTTGTAGTGGTTCTACATACTTATCTCAAAACAGACAAATCTCCAAGATTATCTCAGGCACAACAACTTAATCAACAACCTATCATATACAAAGATAGTTTTCTATTTCATGATTCTGTTACAATATCTCATTATTAGATGGATCTGTAACAGAAGCTGGATGTGTACATTCATTAACTCCCTTGAGTGTCAGAGGTTTTGTAAGTACAAAAAAAAACTGATTTTAAACTAGACCAAACACATTCGTATAGCATAAATAACCAATATAATGAGGTTTGTTATAACATAGTTTGCAATATCATAACCAATGAATAAAAACAGAATTTCCCTTTGAACTCATAAGTCTGATATTTCAGGCTGAGTGCTATTTTACCACACTGTAAACCCATTTGATGACAGAAATGACACAACTCCAACCCTAGAATTTATTTGACTAACACAAACCAACTGAAAAAATTAAGTGAATTCAAACAAAAACATTTTAATAGACAATGAATAAAACATTTTTTAATCAATTTGAGCATTTTCCCATTGGAACTAAAACATGAGGTATCTTGAGGTGTAGAGGTTAAGAGTTCAAAGGACTAAGTAATTGATGTGAATATTTTGTTTTTAAAAACAGTAATTCAGCATATTTTTTAATATATTGTATTTATTTTGGTAGTATCATTTGATAAAAAAGAGATACACCAAAGAATACCAACGTTATTTGCTCAAATCTAACCTAGATCTTATACGATAGACAATGTTTACAATCTTTCATCTACTACCCATACCCATTCAACAATTATTGCAGCTTGGTTATAACATGGTTGGCTTTCTTGAACCCCCAACACCCATATCATAACATGGGATGCCGGTAGTTAACACCAGTGGAAGATGACCAAGATTAAAATTATTTTGTCGGTGCTGTTCCTTGACATTTTAAGCCATTCACATAATTCATGAATATCTACACCAAAGATTTTACATTCTAAACCATCAACCTGAAAGTAGAACCACGCCTGGGCAAATTTTACACCTAAACATTTCATAAGTAAAGATATTCAGTATAAGATGGAACATGTTTAGCAGGCCCCATACGTTTCAAGTTACACCCTACTGCTGTTGGAACAGAATTAGTATCTTTGGTCACTGCTATTCCAGACATACAACATAGGAGGTAAGAAAAGAAAACGGCTATGAATCTGAAACCAATCTTTTTGCACTTTCTGTTTGTGCTTTAAAAATGATCCATATAAGTACAAATATAAGGATTCCAGCTAATAAAATTAAATACCTGCTCAATGGTTGTATACATGAGGTTGTTCGATAGTTTAGACTGTCCTTAGCAATATTATGTAGATAATCAAGTATATCTATCTATACACACTCCAAGTATAGAGGAAACTGTTTATTATAATTACACATAATGTTATCAAACGATTATTATCAAAATCAGTTGGTTCCCAACACTTTATTCAAAATGAATTGAAAATCAAAAAATTATCTGCTTACTATAATGAAACATTTTTGATACTTTAAAGTAAATTAATAGAAATTAATTTAAATTGTTCTAATTCTTTATCCCTTGCTTAGTGTTATCAGCTGATTATTGTTATTCAAAAGACCTTATCCCAAAGTGATCATGATATGCAGCTTCCCATGTTATGTTATTGTTGCAATAATTCATTACGCTATTGTAATACAATAACATTATGTTAACATTGTATCAAAACATTTATGTTTGAACCCAGGTGAAAACCAGAATTTTGGATGATGCTTTTCAAAGCAGACAAGCTCATCAAATTTGAAGACTGTCAGAACACAATCCTCCTACTTCTATTATACATTAGAATATTGCTTTCAGTGCCTATTCAAAGGGGATGTGTCACCTTAAAAGTATACGTAAAAACTCTCCTTTCTTGATGTTGGTGATGTTTCTGAATTGAAGCCCATTCGAATGTGTATTAAAACATCAGCAGCTCTCACTCATTTATCAATTTATTTGAGCTAAAATGTATTTCTAACATTTTGTGAGGAATATGATGGAAAATCTATACAAATTTTTATTTTTAACATTGATTTTGTTTCTTTTTAATAGTTTATATTGATGTATGAAGTATTTTTTCAGGCATTGAAAATGAAAGCTTTTGTATTGATACCTAATACAAGTCATATTTTTCATAGATATGTTGGAACTAAACACTCTTGTCTAAAAATGATTATGTCAGTAAATGTGTATGTGTATGAATATATATAAGTATACATATACAATAAGGAAATCTAAAATTCACACTTCTCATGTATATATACTTATTTATGTATACATACATGTATATATCAATGGCTGCAGATTAATGATGAGAAAAGCGTTCATCTTATGCAACAAATATTTATTTCTGCCCATAATCTCCTTTCTTGTCAATGCATTTAATTCAGTGGTGGATATTAACCATATACATAAAACATTATACAATGACAATTTCAGATAAAAATTCAGCTAATGATTACATCAAGCTACAAACTAATTGAACTCCCCTTGTGTATATGAGGTGCTACTCAAAAGTTCAGGGTATTTGAACGGATTGATCAATCTGTTCTTCTGTCAAGTTACCCAGTTTCTCTATGTCTCACCACACATTTCACTCATCTCTAGAAATCACTCCATTAGGGAAAAGGAACCTCATTTTGAATAATTTTTTTGATTTTTAAAGAATATATTTTGTGCTTCAAGTTCTGATTTTTGGGTAGCATTTTGTACATACGTGTATTAAAGTTCACAAAAAATGATTTCTTTTACATAATATGTATGTGCGTATCTGAATTTACATTCATATATTTAGATACATGAACGTCATTGCAGTTGCCCGAGCCAAATTGTGGAAATTATTTTTAACAATCGTGCAAAATTCAAGTACCAGTCCTCAAGTATTGAATGTAACCTCTTTCTTGACCAAACAGCATCTAACTAATTTCTTCCATCTCCACTCTCCAAGTAGGAGTAGAATAGGATTGGATGAGTGGAAGACTCTCAAGCCTAGTCTGCGCATTGAAGTTTTCAGGTGGAGTTCGGCTGGAGGTGGTTAAATATACATGTAGGTAGGTAATGTATAGGGCATATGGTTCAGTAGAATTCCTGGCCACTCCTGGCAGCAGATTGACTTAGAGGTACTACCTCCTGAGAGGAGGTTTTTTTTTTCTCTTTCAAGAGAACATCTCCAATACCTGTGAAGGGGAGGGGGGAGTCAAGCCTCAACTGTAAACAGTTAACAGCCTATTGCAAGGCAGTACTATTTATAATACAATAAGCTTGAACTCAACAACTTTTGTGATCCAAGAAAATGATGCACAGAACAAAGAGGATAAGAGTAACACAGAAGAATATATTATCAGGAAATTATTATCAAACAAGGAAGATAAATTGTGTTAATATTAGAAACAGTCAACCAAAACTGTCAACATAGTTTTCTCCAGTTTTTAAGTGGTTCTTTTCCACTTTAGATAATTTGATTTTTATTAATCTATACGAAGTGAAAACCTAATTAGTCATACATGTAGGATTATTAGCTAAACTTGGTAGATAAAGATATTTGTTCATGAACTAAATTCTGCACACTTCAGCTCAGGAAAAAACATCCTGTTGTTTATTGGCCTTAACTCAATGCAGTCATAAATGACTAATATTCAAATGAGATATTCTTTGTTATGCTTGTTTAGTGATGTTTTGATTAAAGGATTCTCCATTTTCTAATGATATTATGATGACAAACCTGTTTTTACTGCTGATACTCCAAAAATGCTTAGAATTTACTGGCATAGAATATGTAAATCAAAACCCTTATAAGATAAACTCAGTTAGGATATTTAGACTTTTCTGGCGTTCAAAATTTATCATTCAAGTTGTGCTAATATCAACAACGTATATTTTTTCATAGTTTTAAACAAATTTTCTAAAACTTCTCACTCAGGAAATTTCATCTATTTGTCAACTATGCACAAAGCTTATGTGAAATCTAACAAAAATTTGAATTTATACATGGAGAACATAATTATCATCATTAACAATAACAGAAATCCATAGCGAATTTATTTAATTCCTTATTGAAATAATCTGGGATTTGGGACAAAACAATTGTGAAAGTGCTCAATTGGTTTCTTTCCATTCCAGTGATCTTATTAAATGGAACTCTTAAGGTGCTAGGTTAAGATAAAAGGATGCAATAAAATATCCCAACCTAATGATTTGATCTGAGGTTATTTTTCTGAGCCTGAGCTTGTATTGTTATTCTTTTGACCAACCAAAAACTTTTTTCATTTGTTTTCGATAATAAAATTCTACTACGATTGTCTTTACCTTATTCTAAGAGCTTGTAAGAAATGAAACCTACCAAGATGTTACAGGAGTGGAGCTTTGTTTCAGATCTCAAAAGGTTTTTCTTCTTGAACCTCATATCCTTTCAACAAGGAATAAAAGAAATGGTTTTGAAGTCAGCTTTTGTCATTGCTAATAAGGATGAATATGTTCTTTGTAAATGAATTTAACTTCTGTCAGATTTAAATGGGTTTTTATTTTGTCTCTAAAAATGTGACAATCCTTTTTAATACCACAGCATACCTTCTTCCTTTCTCATAACTGAAATAAAGAGTTCTTTTTGAAAGTCCATTGAAAGTTACATGAAGTGATGATCAGCTAAAAGAAAAAATAAACCTACCAAGGCTGTGTGTTAGAAGTAATATTTACAGGATACTAGTCAAAACAAATACCTAAGACAGCAATTATTATTTAGTTTAAAAAGTTTGTTCTTTTTTAGTCAGTTAGATGGCAATAGAGACATTTAGTTTACCTATCTTCATTCAAAAAGGTAGCTTTTGATTGTGTTGGGATTGCTTTCATATCAGCATGCATTTTGGGGAAACTTGTCAAGAATGGTATATTTTTGTTTATTGATTCTTACTTTGAATAATATCATATATTGTATAAAACAAATGCTTTCCTTTTTTTCATTATTTGGCTATGGACTTATGGATGTACTTTTGCATTAATGAATTTTAGTTATAGCATAACAAGTCTGCATTAACTGTGATGTCTGTACCAGGACTATACGCATCAACATCACCTGATAACAATGACCTAATTTTTGGCTAACTACTTTTTCAATCTCAAAGTGAATAAGCTTATTGTATGAAAATATGGAGCAGGCTTGTTAAAAACTGAATTGAAAAATTTGCTGAAAGACATCCTGGCTTTAGTGAATGAAAACTAAGAATTTTCATTTTTGTAAAATATGGTATTTTCTATCCTCCAGCATAAAGCAAACCAGTAGTCCATATCATTTGCACACTATAGTATCATTATTCCATTACTTTGCTTTTATCAAAAAAATTGCAAAAAGGATTGGTTAGAAAGCCAGAAACAATAGCAGGCAAATTATAATTCCTTAGCTAATGTGTATGATGAAATCTAACTAAAACAGGGTCTCAACTTTATAAGTTAACTCTTTAGTTGCTTAATCAAGCCAAAATTGTTTTTTCTTTGCTTTTTAATCTTCCACTGGTATTCGGTGTCACATAATTTAATCCATTTGAAAAAATTTTTTTTTTTATTGCACTTTATTTTTCTTGGGCCATTTATCATAATCCACTTCCAGCTTGCAGTGCACATTAAAGCTTCGCCAGAGCCAAGTTAACTGTACATTTCAGGAATATATGAGGCTGGCAAGGAAGTTGGGAATGTGTTCCCAACCATGTTGCCAGCCTCTCATGATACTGGATGAGGGCTTGAACTTTGCCGATAATTTTTAGAAAATCATTGCATGTAAATACTTGGACATTTCTAATCTACTTTAAAGAAAGTAGATCCCATAGCGGGATTGTGCACTTATTTTTAAACTTTCACATGAAATCTACTTTGCTTGTGATGAAATCTATAAAAATATTTTCCAAAATTAATCCTGATCCATAAAGTATAAAGACCAAAATGTTGAAAACGATGTTAAATTTTCAAAGTAAAGCCTTAACTTAGTTCAGAGATGACTGTATCTGATGGCATAAAAGACTCCCCTTCCCCCCCCCAACAAAGAAAATGTAACATACAATTAGATGTATTAAAAATATTATATGAACAAAGATAAAAATAAGGAAAATTAAAATGGCAGCAACACCTACCGAAAAATTTTTTTCATTTCTTATAAGCAATAAAAAAAAGAAATTCTTTAACTTTGAGAAGAATCATAATCATTCCAAGAGTTTTTCAGAATCAAATTCATACTTTTCACTATTCATGTTGTTCCCATGATGTTTCAGCCGATCCATTGTACAGCCATCTTCAGGTGGAAGAGAAGGTCTCTCTTTTCGATAGTGCCAACCAAGACTTGTGTTGCCTTGGCTCCCAAACTTCCCAAATCTCAATCCCATTGAGCACTTATGGGATGTGTTGGATCAACAAATTCATTCTGCAGAATCTCCATCACGTAATTTGCCGCAATTAACATCCTGGCACCAGATCCTAGAGGAAACCTTTAGATTTTTAGTAAAATCTATGCATGTTTGAATAAGAACTGTTTTGTAGGCTCCTGGAGGACCAACACTTCATTAGGCAGATGGTCATGATATGTATATGTGGCAACTCCACTTGGCCTGAGTACCCAAACTATGTCAATCCATTTCAAACCAGCAAGAAATATCTTAAAACTTTTAACTCTTGTAACAAGATCTGCTTGAATCCAAAGGTGTGTCAAAAAGGACACTAAAGCTTTCATTTATCTGTCTAATAACTTGACTTGAGCTGACAAATTTCCATGCAAACTATTAAGAATAATCTTTAAAATCTTAAATGGTTTTGATTCACTGTTCTTCAAGGAATATAGTTATTTTCACTTTCATTACTAGAATTTTTTTACTTGAATAAAGTTGATGTTCATGATAATGTTACATGAACAGAAATTCATTAGCCCAGCTCGGGACAAGATGATTCTGCTTTGTGACATAAGCTTTGGTTGTAAACAAAAGAAGTTGCTCAACCATGGACAGAAGTCAATCATTTTTAAGATGCACAATGGCACAAGAATGGTCATTTTCACTGGCTTGCATTTCAATTGAAAAACAAATAATCATCGATTGAGCACAAAAAATGAATTATACAAGATATTAGATGAATTTGTTATAATATCAAATAAAGGAAGAAAATATTTATTTCTTATAAAAATTTATGCATTTTTACTTTTTAATATGTGTTTAAATTCTTCAACTGTAGATCATACCTTGAATAGTATGCATACTAAATTTGTTAAAAAATTGTGCTGAGCTAGAGAGGTCAGACAACTTGCTTTATGCCGAGCAGTCCAGCTTTCAAAACACTCTGTCCTCTGGTTGGTGCCACCTCAAGCCAAATGTTAATTTTTATGCCAAAAAGTCCAGCTTTTGAACACACTGTCCTCTAGTTGGTGTCACCTCGAGCTAGACGTTGATTTCCCCTCCCTTTTAGGATCTGACTAAACATGTAAATTACATCAGATATAATTAAAAGTGGGAATTGAAAGTTTTAACAAATGTCAACGTGTGTTTTCAATTATATGTAATTGACTTTGTCAACATTACTGATCATCTGCAGTGTAGAGTCATGTCATTAATTCGCCTGGGAGAGTAAACTCTATAACAGTGATTCCTAACCTTTTCAATATCAAAGACCTCTTTTATTTGAAGTAATTTACCCACGGATACCAAGCTTTTGAAATGTTTGCCTACTCCAGTTCACAAACCATCAGTCATACCTTTGTGGATCTCCTCCCCTCTAGGGTGTGTGTGTGTGTGTCTGCAGACACCCAATTTGGAAACCACTGGTTAAGAATGTTTGTTTTTTTTGAAGATGGCCAAACCTATACTAAGCCCATTGATGAGTCAGAGTAGCTAATGATTATATTAGTATTCCTAAACTTCCACAAAACAGACTCTACAGTCACACTACTATCCAGATATTCATTAAGGGTTCTATTCAAATGAACAAAATATCTACACTATTTAATGACAATGAATAAAGTCTAAAGCTAAATTTTTAACAAGGTTGGAACGAACTTGCTGCAACCAGTATTTAATCGCAGACAATTTACGATCCTTTTTCCCCCTTACAAAGGATTACAAAATGTGAGAATTAAAGTAATAGAGTTGAGCAACAAAGAGGCAAAACAGAAGAGAAATAATATCTCTTGTGAAGTTTTGAAGAATAGTGGATTTTTTTTCAGCATGATTTCAAATTGATAAATTTGAGTCAATATTTAGACATGTCAAATATATGAATTACTTTGTATTGTATTTATAAATTTCAAAGTTGCAGCATGGAATTGTCAGAAGTATCACATAAAAATAATGAACTTTGTTGTCAAGTTGGTCTTCCAGATCAACAGAGCGCAAGTAAAGAAATCAATGAAAAGTGTTCTGAAAAGTAGATCAAACCAGATCAAAAGTCAGTCCTTCATTTATAATTCAGGTTTTCTTATAGAGAAAAACAAGAAAATCAAATTTTTGTGAACAATGTCCCTTCTAATTTTTTGTGGTCAGTGCATGTTAAAATCTCATGTTAAGCAAATTTTTTTTTTCATACTTTTGAATTCAACACAGGAAATCAATATTTTTTTAATTGAAACTCAGTAAGCTACCAACAAAATTTGAAATGTTTTTTGCGCTGGTTTCAAGATGTGTATCAGCCAGCACATGCATATTTGCACTGCTCAGAGGGAACTATGCTTGTGAATCCCATCTATCAAAACCAACCTAGAAATGTTGAAAACTTAGATGTAGACTTTCACATTTACATAATGAATCGATCTACCAGGTTTGAGCAGGAGCAATCACACTGCTCTAGAGATATTTTACAGAGCATCACAGATATACACATAAAAAAAAAATTGATTCCACTATTTTCAGATAGCTCTCTTCTCTCCCATTATAATCCCAGGTTTCCTCAATTCCCGCCTAATTTTCATTTGTCATTTAGTCACTTTTCCACTATAATTCTGTCTATTATACATTCTTCCAAACTGAAATTCCTCAAGCTATAAGTCCATCTCTTAAGAAATTCCTCACCTAGGAGCCAAATGCATCCCATTTGAGAATCACTGTTTTATAACATTTTGCTTGCCTGAAAGTGCTTAAATTCTGTAGTAATTTAGCCACGTGGACTAATATTATTTCTAAACAATCCTTAATATCTTTCACTGAAACATCCAAGAAAATGTAAAAGCTTTCAAGTGAATGTATCTATAAAAACAAAGGAGCAAAAAGGTGCCTTGCAAACAGGTGATGATCTCATTCAGTAGTTAGAGCAGCAACCTGATTGGTTCAAAATTCCATTTTAAGCATCATTGCTCACTAATTCAAAGTGTAAGAAATTGAATTTTGAAAAAAATCCACCATATCTATATGATATAATTACACAGACTATGTTCAAGGAAATGTTTTTAAGTAAAAGGAAAGAATGCTTTTCATCCAAATAATGCATAAAAATATACATACACAACTAGTGATACATCATATGCATTATATCATTAACTATTCATGGTATCAAAATGTTTTTACTGGCAATTGAACTCATTGTTCATAAAATGTTTCTGTTTGATACCTTTTTTACTTTACACCACCATTGAAAGTTGCCTGGTAGAGAAACTCTTCCCTAACAGATATTATTTATTACACCTAAAGAAGGCCAAAGAATGAAACAACAGAAGGGTCATGTGAACAAAAACAAGGAGTTCAATTGTCCAAAAAACTCTGAATATTAATGACACTTACCAAAATTACAGACAGTATCTTTACTGATGATATATATCAAAGAAAATCAATGACTATAAAAAAATATGGAACCCTAATTATACGTATTTTATTATATTATCCTAGATTTTAGCTTTTTAAAAATATTCCCCACAAAAAATTGAAATTTATAATGATTGAAAAAAAATGAATCATTGGACTTTTTCAGTTGGTAAAATTCTGGTGCTTCCAGTATCCAATGTCAAATCAGGATCCATTACTCGTAATTTGAAAAAACTTCAAATGAAGCCAAAGTCAGGTGCTTCTTTCACGCACGTGTAAAATTTTCGCAGAACAACAAACAACCACTTCACAGAATCCACGTTGAGGAAGGCTGGTCCAAGTCTTATGCAATTTACAATATCCATCACAATCTTGTTCAGGTGATAATTCTAAGGCATCACGAACAGGCTTGTAGATAATCGACATTTGATAAATAAACAAGTTTGATCGATATAAGTGATATTTTCATGTTTATTCAAACTTTAGGACATGGAATAAGATAGTAAACATTAAATCATAAACAGTCAACCACCTTGTTTGTAAATCAAATATCAATTATCTATAAGCATTTTTCCAAGTTACTTTGTCTTTACTATGAATATTTATAGGCTAGATAATCATCCTAATTAATGAGATGCTAAATGCCATTTTAAGATTTTGCATGTATGTGGGTGTGTGTAACATCCATAAAATATGTTCTTTGGTTTTCTACATTAAATTCCTATGTTTTGCCAAATCTTCAGCATTCTTTATTTAGCAAGAAAGAATAAATCATTTGCATCATTATACTTGATTTTTTACTATTGTAATCACTGAACTTCAGTCATTTTAGTATGAAAGAGGCAACACTAGAAAGTAGGACAAAAACAAAAATAGTTTGAGATGGAAAAACCGTCTGTTTACCTCTGGGTACACCAAACACAAAGGTAGTATAAAGTGAGTGTACTTGATTTACTAGTTGCCAAGTAGTTCCTAGTTGGTTTCCAAGAACTACACCATGTTGTGAAGTCATGTTCAAATAAAAGTTTGTAAAAGTACATAACCTTTGGAATTTCTTCTCTGATCCCAGACCATTACAAGATTGAAATAAAGTGTAAACACTTGGCCTCAATAAAACTTTTTCAAATGTAGCCAAAAGGGCTTACTTTGAAATGGTAATTATTTTAAAATGATTTTCTTTTCTTTACCTTTTCAAAAAATTTCAAAGGATATCAAGACATAAGTAAAGCAAAAAAACGGTTCTGTTTTCTTCAATTCAAAATGACTTTAAACAAAATATCAACAATACGAAATAGTGTTTAATGTTATGTCAATGCAAAAAAATGAAAGCATTTTGCAAAAACCAACCCAATTTAGTAAGGTTACACAAAGAGTTAGTATTTGTATGGGCCATTCCAACACTGAATACAATATAATTCATTAAAAATCAATAATGCTTATAGCAATATATTTACAATTAGAGAATATATAATTTTCAAATAATCTCAAAATCGGTCGATTCAGACTGTTGACTTGAACCAATGAAATGTCAGTATTGTAAATGTTAATCACATCAGACTTTGAAAATATTGTCATGAAAATCTACCCAGATTTTACAGTCAAGACTTATTATACTGCTAGGTGTGGTTGATTTTAAATTTCTGCACAAGAAATTTTTAAAATTTTGTGGCAGGTAACATAAGAGAAGTGCCATACAATCCCCTTAAGTAGTTTAGGTAAATAAATATGAAAAAATGCAATGTATTTGATCGATTGCAAATCACAAAAAAAATAATCTGAATTGTAAATGTACTGAATGTCACAAAACAATATAAAAATAGCTCACTGAATGGTTATGAGTTTAACAGCTATTATAAAAGGCTAGGACAGAATAACTATTCAAGAATAAAATTAATTCTCAATATATCTACTTTGGAATCATTCACATTTGCAAATTATATTAATTTTTGACTAGTAATTATATCACCTCAATTTTAGTTGCTCTTCATTACATCAGTCTACACTATAGCCATAAGTAAACTCTACAGATTGGAAATAAAGGATAAGCTCTTAGTAAGACTTCAACACACACCCCTTTAGCCATGGAAAATCTGGTTAAGTGAACCAGATTCTCTTATCAATTGAGCTATGAGAATCTTACATTTGGCAAATGATCAAATCTAACCATTAAACCAAACCTTCATTTTTTTCCATGATCTATGGCGCCATGTTGGTTATTGTTTTTACACTAGTAGGATTAGTAGCAGGATTATCATCATGATTCATTTTTATTAGATGAAGCATTATCACCCATTATCAATTTTTTAGTAAAATTTCTTTCATCTTAGTTATAGTTGTTTTCTTTCATTTCTGATCCATGCTATTTACTAACAGTTGTAAACTGACAGTCTGAGTAGTTACAATGAAAAGCAACTAAAATTAAGATTAAAAAAATGCTAATCACAAATTATTAAAGGATATGAATATATTGTTCAATGTTGAATTGGCTTACTAAGTAAAAAAAAGCCATGGTAAAAAAAAACAAAAACAAGATTTGTAGCTCCATAAATCCCCGGTCTATAAATAAAACTTTACAGTAATCGATAAAAAAAATGGCTACTTTTAAAAATACACAAAATAAACAAGATGATATTTTGTAATTTTTAATAAAAGAAAACATATCACAATGCGCGGAATTCATAGTCTTATACATGTGCCATGAAAGCATCTTAACTGAGATAAGCTTAAAGGCAGGGTGTTGGGAATGTCTTTTAAGAAATTCTGTGATCCAGATGCTGGGAGGCAGGATTAATGGAAACCTTTAAAATAGACAAAAATAAAGGGTTAGGATTAACCCTAAAGACAAATTGGCCAAGATTACTATAAAGCACTTATTACCCGGGAGGAGGAATGGTTGCAACTCTGTAATTTATTCAAAATTTCAAATCTAATCTTCACTGTTTTCTATGCTGTTCGAAGCAAAATGTTTTACTCATCATTTTCACTTGCACACATTTTCACTCATGTAGTAAAATGGAATCTTTCAATAGAGTAACTGGAAGTGCAACTCCTGAAACTGATTTTTGGTGGGAGTCTTGACAAATTTCTGACAAGTCACTTACTTTCAGACTTACTGTTCAGGAGTAATCTTTTTTATTTTTTTAAAATCCAACCATAGACTTTCAGATAAATCTTTAATTCAAATCAACTTATAGACTTCCAGAAAATGTCTGATTTTAGATGACACACATATGAAGAGGCAGCATTTACAGGAACTTTAAAAACAATCACTATGTAATCTTAATCGAAACATTGATTTTTTTCATGAATTCAACATTTGGTCATTGCGGTGGATCCCAGATTTGTAACACACACACGCACGAACACATATACAAAGTATGCCATGAGAAAATGCTTAAACATGCACTTAGCTGAGGTAAAAACAATGAAGATAAGTATTTTAGTATAATAAATTACAATGTTGCAACAATATCTCATTCAATAAAATTTATCAGGAAAGATTTGTTTTGAAATCAGACCAAATACAGGTAGATTTAGTCATGAAACTCCAAATCGTAATTCCTCACAGCCCCAATGTCAGGTGATTAAATAATATGCTTTCACAGCATCACCTTGAAATTTTTGAGATCCAGAAATACATATTTGGCTTTGTTTGCCTTATCCCATAGATTAAATTTATTATTGATTGATTTATTTACAACTTTATTCAATATATATCCAGAACATAAGAACAAATATCATATAAAAAGGCTGATATTTGGTCTTGAACTGACTGCCAAATCATAACTGATATGGTCTCAATTAGTAATGGGGATAATTTTAATACTTTAGCATTAGTTAAGATCTAACCTAATGAATATTTTCTTGTAAAAGATTATGATGCAGCTTTAGGATTAATAGCCAATAACTAGGTTCAGCTTAACTAAACTAAAGCTATCTTAAACAATACTTACATCGTGTAACCTTTGCAGGAGATCATCATCCTTATATCCTGCCATATTGTGTTCATACGGGGAAGATCTTATAGGGGATAAGCCACGTGGATTGCCAGTAGGAATCCCGTGGACATTAGCAGTTAAATGAGAGTCATCCATACTGATAAAATGATTACTTGTACTTGGACTCATGGCACTACCTAATAATGTATTTTTTTGTTGTGATATGGAATCATATGTGGGGTAGCCTAGCCTGTTTGGAGATGCAGGCTCGGTCTGAAAAGGTGCAACTGGAGCAGTCGTGATTGGTTGTGGGTTAACTTCAGCTTTTTGAGAGAGGGTATTGTCAGATTTGACTTCATTCCAGTAGTCAAGCAGTTCAGAAATCATTTGTTCCAGTTTTTGTAGACTAGCCATGATGGCTGAAGAAGCTGCATTGTCATCTGTCAGGAAATTCTTGTTACTTCTGCAAAATTAGAATAAAGTATAACTAAAAGGAAAATAATAAAGGTTTTTATTCAACATTTTTCTTAAGCTAATATTAGCTAACCAAAGCATTACCTTATAACATGATACTTTGATCATTTGGAAATGATTCACTCGGTGAATTGAAAAGTTCTAAATGTTGATGCATTTCATTAAAAAGTATTGAAAGATCATTTGCATTGATGTTACCATGTAGTTCTCTGGAAATGTCTTTATAAATATGGAAGCTGTCAAGCACACTGTTTTCTGAATATGCAATATTCAATATCTGGACTTTTTATCTTGAAAGTTATCAAATTAGATGCAAGATTGTAATTTGTAGAATTGCCTAGATTTCTTTTTTTCTCGGCAAATAAATTCATAAAATTTGAATCTTTCGCGGACCCCTTACATGGGTCTCATTGACCATTCTTTAAGAACTGCAGTACTAAATTATTCTTGTACCTGGGATCAAATTTTGAATGTTTTAACCTTCACTCTAAATGTAATACATAACATAATATCTAACAATACAAAGAAAGGTATTATCACTTGCAAAATATTAAGAACAGGTAAAGCTTTTACTTAGGACAATCTCATTACAAATTAGAAACTTCACCTGTTATTATTTCAATACTGGACAAAGACCCCAGATTGTCCATTTTTCTTGGAATGCATTTGTGCAAAATAAGACCTTTACCTGTGCTGCTTTTCCAGATGCTGAACAATTGCATACATACTTGAGATATTAGTTTTCTTCAAAAATAAGTTAAAAAATGAAAAAAAGACAAAAAAAACCAAAAACTTGGGACTTACTCGTCAGCTACAATTACAGGCAGGGCAAGGCGATCAAGTAAGGCCTTTCCCATTTGAATTGTTTCCAGAGAATCATCAAAAAGAACATCACATACTGGTTGATATTTTTTCCTTAGTTCTACTCCTCTCAGTAATTTGTTCTCATAAAGATCAGATATTTCAGTGAAGACTTGGTTGATTCGATCCAAAATCTGTAAATTATGTAGAAATAGAATAAGCAAAATACTGAAAATAGGCAAATCTTTACAGAATTGATAACTTTTAAATAAGAAAATATAAGTTTAAATATCATAACCTTATATTCGAGAAAAATAAGTAGAAAATTATTTAACTTTGAAAAGAAGAGATATCTGGAGCTAATTCCAAATAAAGTCTCGAGTAAAATGCAATCAAAGTTTTCTATAAAGCTATACGTAGACTTACACCTGACCAACTTACATCCAATTACAGATGTGTTCTTATAAGAGCTTAAAGTCCATTAACTGCAAATGACAGAAATTTCAGTCAATGAAGTTCTATGGCTTGACTGCAAAAGATAAAAATTTCCATCTTGTTATTGTTAGCTTAGTCATTTTAATTTCAATTTCTTGAGGCATAGAAGGCAAGGAGGAGGTAAAAAGAGCAGACACCTTGCTGGGTTAAGCTAATGACTTGGTGAAAGAAATGTAATGAATGAAATTTGTTCCTTCTTCGGAAAGACAAGATCTATGTACAATACAGTGGTTTAGGTAAATATGTATGTGTCATGGTATATTTGACTTCACCCTACAATAATCAACTTACGCCCAGGTTGAGTTGCATCCATACTACCAGAATGTAATTTGGATAATAGTTGATACATCACCGTATTTAGAATTCTGAAATCAAGTTATGACTTACCACCAATTTTTGGCAACTGACGGTCTGGCACCTCTTCTAAACCAGACAAGATTACTAATGGACACTTGAATTTTTTGCAGTTCTCACACTTATTCACCAAATGGCCGCAGGTGGAGTTGTGTGAGGAGCCATTTCTTAATTATTTATACTACAGTAGTTGATTTTTTTGTAAAATTCCAAGCCTAATTTACTTACATTTATCCCTGGTAATGGCTTCTAAGCAAAATGCATGTGTCAGTAAAAGAGAGACTAAAAAATACTATAAAAATATTGATATAGGCTACTCGTTCATTTTAAAGTTATTTTTGCACTAGAAAATTCATAAAGGTTTTAGATGAAAATACTGATAAGGCATAATCAATTAAGGCTGTTAAAAACTACATAACTCAAATAGAGTAAAAATTCATATCTTATCTATCCACATTTCTGCTGCATCATTAAAAGATTCTAATAACAAGCACTTTTTCATAGGTTCTACAATAATTCTACATTGGTTATTTTAGAGATGTGTTTCTTTTTCAAATATCTACAGATAAGCATAAAATATGATAATGATCTACATAAAATAATTGGGCCACTGATGGAGGAAAAAGATTCTTACAAGAAAGAAAAACTATACCAGGCAGAAAACTGATAGGCAACTACACCAGAAACTATATATATCTGCCAAAGAGCCACAGTTGTGGAGAACTTAGTGAGAATCTATGTAATTATTAATAGTTTCAAGATCAGCACATTAACTATTCCACTATTCTCAAACCTACCAAATATTTAAGGTGTTATTGTTCCTAACATTCAGCAATGGTGAGCAAATTGTTTCCCGGTACCCCAAATTTTTTTTATGCTTCTTCATGGGTATGAATTCTCTTACTAATCATATTTGCTCTGCTTGGAAAATAAATCATTCCTAATGTTAATATGTTATAACAGCATAATCTTGATTGGCTGATTGTTGCATATAATTCCTTTGATCTCTAGTCACGTAAAGTAGCAAAGAACTTCTGCCTACTTGAACTAACTCCAGTTCACTATGTGTTGCTCACACTTTGCAACTTTGACCTCTGTTTCCAGAATGAGGCTCAGCTGAAAATATGACTACCCATTAGAAAAAAGAATTTAAGCTCAAGGCTTATAAACTACTCAACTGTACTCCTCCACTTATACACTTTGCACTCTGTTGAATAAGAAGTGGCAGGAGGTGATGTAACAGTGGTAGTAAGATTACCCAACACTTCTAAAAGACTATTGTCTATAACTTTGAGAAGAGTGATTAACATACCAACTTTCTAAGTAAAGATTCTTGTGGACTTTTGTCCTCATCTTGGTTCATTTTTTGAACACAACATTTCGGCCGTTGTACCAAACGGCCATTTTCAGGTGATGAATGGGTGTATTTTTTTTTCTTAAATACACCCATTCATGAAGATGGCCATAATACACCGGCCGAAACATTGTGTTCAAAATATGAGTCAAGATGAGGACAAAAGTCTGCAAAAAACTTTACATGATGATATTCCCTCATCTAAAAAATTCAGACAGAAAATACCAACTTTCGTTTGGGCAATTTGATCTTCCCTTCCCATCTCTGTTGTTGATATGTTTTGGTTGAATCATACTACGGCCCTCTGTGGGATCTTACAGATATCATATTTTATATGAAAAGGGCAGCAGAATAAATTGTCCAAAACGTGTCAACAACAAAGACGGGACGAAGAGATTGAATCGTTCGAACAAAAGTTGGTTCGTAAGGCCATTTTTCAAACCTGATATCATTATAAGAACATATTGCTGTTGAGAATATTACCCGCGAAGACCATTACTGTTGTAGTGAGTTTGATCCTCACGTTCATTGCAAATCTCAGTAAATATCTATCTATTGTATGGACTTTTATAATAAACTGGCAATTAAGGAGAAAGGAACCTTTGATCTAGTAAAAATCCCTATTTCTTCTTTTAAGTTAATGTTTAATAATGAGTTTCATCAACCTCAAACTTCTCAACATACAATACTATCCTAAAATCACTGAGCTGCAATTGTAAGTGCTTGATCAAGTGAAAAACAATTAACTGTTTGTCAGATGATTATAAGTCTTTGTTTCACTTCGGTGAGACATTTTATTAATTCTCCAAAGTAATCAATATATATAATAACAAATAATGGGATAACAGTTAGGAATCTAGTCTAGCTGGCCACTACTACTGTGTAGAGAGTTTGATCATTCCTGAATGCCACTCAGTTATAGCCTTCTGCAAAACGAAGCTAAACCTAAGTAAATGTTCATGATAAGCCATAGAATAACAAGATGCCATTTGTGTAAAGAATATTTCTACCTTGTCAGATGACGATATAAACATTGCTAAAAGTGTGAGTCGATTGGCTCTTTCCAAGGTCCCTTGGGAGAACTTTTTCCAAGCTCTTTCCAGTTGTTCAGCCACAAGATTGTTGTCATCCAAACTGTATCGTAGGGAGCGTCTCAGAAACAAAGCAGCTTCTAAAAGTTGTTTTCCATATTGGTAAGTCCCCTGCAAAATAACCACAATCAAAAAGTGTATCAATCAGAAAGAGATATCGACCTGAATTAAGCACAGAGATATTTAGGGGAAAAAAAATTAAAACAGCCATATTTTTGTCTCATATTGTGAATAAGCTTTATTTTAAAATTTCAAGTGTTAATGGAATTACCAAGGTTTTAAAAATGTCCCTGAACCATTATATTTTGATTAAAGCAATTACTGTTTGAGCTGTCATTGATATTTACCACCAAATTAAATGCACTGACATAGAAGGTGATTATGTTGAAAAATAAATGTTTATTGTGCAAAAAATGCTTTTTTCATAATTAAGCTGCGGACATTGATTTACCTTTGCAGATTATAATGAAAAACAAATCTTCTAAAAATCGAAAGAAACATACTAAAGCAGTTGATTCAAAATTTTTATGTTCCTCCTGGAGCTTCTCAATATCCTCTTTTGTCTGTCCCATCTCAGTGTGACTTTTTACCATGACATCACAAAGCTCCAAGATCCACTGAACAGCCTGTAAGTGAAAAGAAAATGTAATTTCTGTACTGAAACTCAGCATATTCAAAAACCAAGCACTATGAAGATGATACATAGCAGAAACTCTTAAGCTTTATATTCATTTGCAGAGAGATAGAGCCACTTCTTGAGATGAACTCTTCCTACCATGTTGGTCATTAGGGATGATATTTTTGGCAGCCTTGAATATTTTGGTCATCATTCTCTCACTTAATCATCATACTGTTTCAATTAAAATCAATTCTGACAAAAACACCCTTTAAAGATGGCTACAGTAATACAATAGTACCCTGTTGTCTGTGAGTGATATGTTGCAAGGCCCCGGTGGGTGCTGAGACTACTGATAGTAATGAACACGATACACTATACTACGATTTTTGAAATACAAACCTATGGTAAAGTTCAATTCATAAATAAGACTTGTTAAGAGATTGACAACAATAACTACATATAAAATAGAACAATATACTGTAATAAAAGTGAATTGACAAATGGAAGAGTCATTTTTGCTGTATATCTTACCAATCTCAGTATACAATTTTTGTCTTTCCTTATTGAATCGAAAACTTTCGCCTTTAGAAGAAGCACTTTAAGGTCTCCACTTGGCAAATTTGAATTGTTAGTCTCACTAATATTGTGCTTTGGGATCGTTATCATGTAAACCATGAATTGTTACTTTTTTGGTTTGACCACAGATAACTCAAACTAAAGAGAGTGAAACCACAGATAGGAGGGGACAACTGTATAGACTCTTTTTTCAGGGTATACCATAAGATTATTTATTGTTTAGTCTAAACTTTTTAAAGTTAATAAATTTTCTATACTCATTGACAAATGCATATCAAAATAATTTTTTTCATTCCTTATGAAGCTTAACAGGACAGTAATTGTATTTTTGTTTTTGCAAAAAGAATGATTTATTCATGTTATCACTAACAAAGGTCAGAATGAAAGCATTCAAGTTACAATTTAATCAGGTAACGGAATTTCGAGTGCTGAAGATTATGTCATTGTTCTCATTCACAATGACTTTGGTTGTTGTTGTTGATGTTCCAAGACTGACATGTATCGCCATCGTGTTTTTAGAAATATTTCTAGACCGATTTATTAAATCGGTCAATAAAACAATGATAATGACCTGACAAGCCGAAATATATTTGTTGTTTATAAAATATGCCAAGGAGAAAACAAGTTGAATGTAGCAAACTCTAAATTCTTATTTCAGTTCTCAGAGATACAATTGAATTTCATTTTGATATGAATAATCCTTGGTGTAAAAGAATTGCCAAAATTTGATATCATGAAAAGTATTGCAGCACAGTAATATTTCTTGATACTAAATCAGTTGCCAAAGAATATCTCTCCAAATGTTGCTTATCATGACACTGGAGATCTGATTACATCCCTCCAGTTTTCTTAGATAATAGTTGATCTTACTTCAAGCCTGTTGTAGTGTCTGTGATAGTTACTATACTCTCCGCCAGCACCTGCGGCCTGTATTTAAGCCTAGGTAATAGTCAAGATTTTCAAGGCAAGCAGACCCTCCCCATTTGAAAAAAAAACTGGTGCAACACATCCTTCTCAACTTTCATTTCCAACCATTTGGCCCTATATCTAATTAAGCTAATCTACTCCATTATACAGGTCTTTGGGCTATTCACATACAGGCCTCAGCATCTTAGGACTGAAAAAGATGAAGAAAACCCTCCTGGATCTCCATTCACAAAGCCAAGCCAACATCAGTGAATATCAGTCATTGTCTTACTTTACCATGATTTACCTTGGATTTTTAACTATAAATATCCCTCCCAGTTTGTCATTAGGTTTATCTTATTTTATCTACCCTCACTGAAGTGGGTTATCTCAAAACATCCACCAAGCTACAAATACTAACTTCACCAAAAAACTAATTTTTGACGAGTCTTTTCTTAATCTTTTTATCACACATTCTAGGTCGAAAACTCATCAACGATTAAAGTAAGTAATGTCAAATAGGATTTGTGATAAAAAGAAACCAAAAAAGATGGGGATAACACTAGTCAAAAATTAATAATGGAAATACTTCATCTTAGAATTCAAAAAATTTTGATTTATGTCTAGAAACAAGTTTTGTATTGTGAATAAGCATCTAAAATTCAAACTGTGTTTATAACTTTACAGGAAAGACATCCACCAAAAGATTACACCTTCACCAGTGTGAATTTTTATTTCTATGCATTTTTGATATAACTAAAATAATTTAACTATTGGATAGCCTAAAAACTTTATACGATTTACATCATTAGATGGTATGAGGAACATTTACTTTTGATTAACTTCATTCAAAAAGTTAGTTGTATTGTGACTGTCGTATCAGTCTTTTTTGAAAAAAAGTTATTAAAATTCAGGTTGATAGCAAAAATAATCAGTGTTATACAATACAGTATACTCAAAATATTCAAATCAAGTGTAGAATATCATTTGTGTCAGTTTGTTTATGTTAGTTCTCTGATGTTAGGTTTCCAAGTTGAGGGAAAAAAATTTTTTTATATTTCCATGGGCGACCTGCTACTTGAATGTATTAAAAATATTCTGTTTTGTTTTGAATTTCTGAGATGAGAAATTATCATTATTATACGCTGATTTACTTGGACTAGTATCCTCATCTTGATTGTTATAGTCATGTTTCAGACGTTGTACACTCTGACCTTGTTCAGGAGTCTTTCATAGTTGGTAACCTACTGGAAACTTTTAACCTAATCCCTTACTTAATCCACCAAAGTAAATTGTTTTCATTCTGCTGTTCACGTGAAAAAATATTCCATATCAGTCAGTTCTTCGTAGTTGATTCGTCCTACTAATGTCACTCCTTTGCCTGAACCAGGATCTATCACTTTTCAGCACCACCCAACCTAGGATTTGAACTCATGACCACAAGGCAGGTTACTTGATATGTTTAACCAACACTTATCTACTCAAACATGATTAAGAGTGTTGGGATCATGAAGTTACCAGGGAAAAGGGAGAAGATAGAACAAAATGCTAAATATGTTGTTCAAATAAGTTAAGGTTGAAAATTTTTAAAAATTGTCTTTTATTTTTTCTCAATAAACTGAACAAACTTTTTAGGCGACCCAATGCTACCAAATGACCAATCATATACCTGAAATCTAACTGCTGTTTGGAGTAAAGCAAGAAATGAAAAAAACTCATTAGATTTTACAAATACCAAGAGAAAATTTGCATAGGTTTAAAATTAGGCTTCTTTTTCTCATGTTAGTTTGAAGCAAAAGGCATAAACGATCTAATGTAGGAAAGAAAATCTCACACTTCTTAGCCTTTAAACATTTTTTTGTACTACCTGAGCTACACAAATTCTTGTAAAGATTTATTTATAGACAGAAGCACCACTAGAGTATTTTACATTAGAACAAAAAGTATTTGAGAAAATAAGGAAGCTTTTTTTTCTTTTACTTTGAATTTCCTCAGAGATATTAATCAGTCCAAGATTTTGGATGAAATTGAAGACCTCTAAGCCTTTAATGATCTTCTCTACCAACTGAACCAAACTAATAAGTGCAGTTAGTATAGCAAGTAGTCTAGCAAGATTGCCTGATATCTCTCAGAATATATAATTACAGAATTCTTTCCACTGAACAAGATATGATGCCAAACCACAACAAACTGTTGCGATGATGATGATGGTGTAGTTGGTTAGTGCAATGAAGTCATCCAGTGTTGGCTTCACATTTAGTCCCCCTCTCCCTGCCACACACATACGTTGGTAGATAAATCAGAGCTTGCTACATGAAATTCCTCTCTGTCCTCAACCTGGCATAGTTCCAGCAATAACATGGGATAAGATGATGCTAACTATTAGGCCCAAATCTGCTTACACTCCCTATCTCTGAACGGTCTGGGGATACTTGTGTTCACTTAGCACTAATATCCTTGGTAAAGGTATGAATCCTAATAGTCATATCTTTACAAAAAGGTCTCTTTGTTGCTAGTGTGCCACAATAGTAGACAAAGTGAGCACATGGGCAAACCACAATCTCACGACTACTTCAACAATCGGTCAGCTGGAACAGAAAAAGACTAAGAATCAGTAGAAAAAACAAGAAACCAAAAGACTATTTTCCTCTCAATATGCATGAACAGTAGACCTTGACAATTGCAAATAATGCACAGTGTAGTTTTTTTTTAATAGTGCAGATGTAATGTTTAATCCAAAGAAGTTTGAAAGCAGAAATTAAAAGTTATGTAACCAATTTCTACCTTTGCTTCAATTCCATTCTTCCTAATAGTTTAAGTGGCTCTGTTAAGATTGCGAAACTGGTGATTTTGTGAAATCCCTCAACATTTCAGTAATATCATGAAATCCCTAGTTTCACAATCAGAGTAGTAATGGTAAACATTCTTGTGATGTTAACCATTATAAAACAAGGAAAATAGCAGTTGGACTGAAAGTTGAAAATTGAGAAGGTAACAGCAGTATTGAGTAAACTGAAGTACCAGATATCACACACAACACTGATCTCTGACAAAAATCAAAAAGCCCATGTTCATTCAGTAATATATCCATTGGTGAACCATCCCTTAGCCAAATGCCTATTGCTCATCTCACCAGCCATGAGTCAGCTCTATTATGGCCCAAGACACTAAAATTCTATAGCAATTAGAAAAAAAAACCTAACTAGATATTACCAACCTGGTCAGCATCTTTTTCACAGGTGAAAAGTTGAAGAATTTGTTGAAGTTTTAATCTGCGGACATCAGCCAGCTCATCACACCGAAGTTTCCGCTCCTGCAAATCTTCCACACTTTTGTTTATATGTTTTATCTGATTAGAATAACTTGGAGTTATGTCCACTCCAGTTGAATTCTTCATTGGTCGAGACATTTCATCCAATAAGCTTTGTCCATCATAGAGTGTTTGATTGGCCAAAGTATCTGTAAGTGAGAGAAATAGTAGAAATAGAAAGTTATTTTCACTAGCAGGACACATGAAAATTGTATAGAGTATTTTTATAATTTAGGAAAAGATCACAATTTTAATGATGAAGAATAATGAAATATTCACACTTGTAAAAAAAAAAAATCAGTTTATGAATTTATATACAATTAAAAAAATTAGTAATTGAGAGACTATCATTCACTGCTACTGTTACAATATGAAACCTGATTGGGACTGTTTTTTTTAACATTTCATTTTTTTTTCAAGTATTTTGTTTTATTTTCAAACAACATATTTGTTGAAGATACTTTTTGCGTGAGTATATGTGAACTATACTTACATACTTGGTCCTTAAAGATATGCTACTTACTTGTATGTATGTATGAGGGTGTAAAAGAGTAACCCTTTTCAGCTGCCAAAGGTATGATAGGAACATCCCAAGTAGATTTATTGACAAGATAAAGCCTGGGCACTTGGACCCCCTCCCTAGATAGATAGCCAGTCACAGGCAATTAATTAAAAAGACATTAGAAGAAAGTAAGTGAAAAGGGGTTGATAAAAAGGGCTAAGAGGCAGTAGTCAGTAAGATAGTAAGTTCAGTGTTGTGAGGAAGAGAGAACCAAAAGAAAGCAGAAGGAAAATAGAAAAGAAATGGGTAGAAGATCATTTAGTTCTGGTATCCTGGTAAAAGAAGTTAATGACCCTTATCTATAAGTTGGAGGATCAAAGCAAAGGTTGGTCATCAAGATAGACAAAGAAAAGCAGAAGTTTAGAGCAGTAGGGTTTGTTTGATCCTCAAACTTGGTCAGTCAAACTAGAAAATGAAGGTTGATTTTCAATCCCAACATGAGTCTTGCATTTTTCTTTCCTTCTCTTACTGCAGCCATGGTGCGCGAATGGTACACATACCCCCTGCCATTATGTTTCACGACACATTCAATCCTAGAGCTGACTATTTCAAATTTCAGTACAGAGCTCTCTAGTCATAATACCAGTGGTTAGATGCAGTATAATATTTGCATTGTTTTTTTTTTTTTCTCTTTTAATGTACATCTCTTTTGCTGGCAAATTTGGTAAATAAATTTCTCCCAAGGGAAATGATGTCTCTAATTAAAAATCTTCAGGACCTCCAACTGATACTGGACGAACTGAATAAAGAAAGTAAGAAAGTTGGCCTTCACATGAACTTCAGAGAAACAAAAGTTATGTACACAAATATGTTGGAAATAAACATAGCAATCAAAATCAAAAATGCAAAGCTGGAGAAAGTAGACCACTACATCTACCTAAAACAAGCATTCTCCTTAGAATCCTTAAAAGAAATCAAGTGAAGTATTACTCTAGAATGGTAAGCCTTTGGTAGAGCAAGCTTAACCTTCAAAAACAAGAAAATCCCATTAGTCCTCAAAAGAAGGTTATACAACCAATGCATATTCCTGATAGTCACCAATGGAACTGAAACATAGAACCTAAACAAGAAACTGAGAACCCCGCAATGCACACATGAAAGAATTATGCTCAATATCACATGGAGAGAGCACAAGACAGCACGATATATTAGGGAAAAACAGTAGTCCATGACATCATAGAATCTATCAGAAAACGCAAATGACAATGGGCTGGTCATGTTGCAAGAATGGCAGACAACCACGGGATATCACAACTCACAACACGGATCCTCAGATATTAGATGCAAAACTGTGGCCAGCAGGATATAAGATGGCGAGACGAACTAGACAAGTTCAGAAAGTATTGGCTCTGCAATACCCACAATAGAGAGGTCTGGAGAAGTTCCATGTCCAACAATGGACAATAAAAGACTGATAATGATGATGTTAAAAAAAACCTAGTGGGTGTGGATGGCCAAGTGGTTAATGGTAGAGCAAATGGGATTATAGAGCTCAAACTCTGGCTGAGATAGTTTGAAATCATTTGTGAAAGGCGAGCATCAGTCTTTTCCCCTCTGCCAGTACATTGTGGGCAGGTGTTGAAGAGTAGGGCCCATCACCATCCCCCACCCCCATTTCTCCCTGATTGGGGAAGGGTGATCTATGTAGTCAGGAGTCAGGTAAAATAGACGAAAAGGGAAGAGGATAGATGGAACTGATGCAACCGCCAGTCCCGACTTTTTACAGCACCTCAAGTAGAAGTGGAAGATTTAAAGAATAAGAAGGATACCCCCCCCCTAGAAAGATGTTGACTTGAAAGAATACCTATTTCTTTGCATTTGTCATTCAAAGTGGTCAGATCCATTTCAGCAGCTGCAGCATTTTCGACTTTCACTTCAGAACATAGCAATTCCAATAATTCATCCAAATGAGAAGACAGCTAAAATAAAAAGAGACAATGCAACATAAATGAGAATTAATTCCAATTAATAAGTCCATAGCCTGACTCTTCATTAGGACAATCTCCCTGTACATTCAGCATCTAAGTAAGTATACTCTAAGCTGTATGATTAGGGCGGAGGTATCCCTTTGGTGGATTTGCAGCCTGCCGAGGGGGTGGTCATAAAAAAACATGCAAGAATAAAGTCCTGGTTTCAACCAGACTTGAGATTTGCAAGGATCAGTAAGCTGACATGTACAATAGAAACTGGCTGTCATATTCCATTGGAAGTGCCTCTAAAGAGACGGACGGTTTACTTTACCTGATATGTAATTATTAGTTTGATATCAAGTTAAAATTTTCATCATCTAATGTTAGATCTATGTGATTAATATTCACAACTGAATTAATCTCCTACCTTTTCAAGAGACTTTAGTAGGGAAAAAAAAAAAAAAAAAAAAAAAAAAATTGTCATTTAGAATAAATGCTTTTATCATCGTAAGGCTGTGGACTTATCAATATGTACATACGTATGTATGTACACGTGTGTATGAAAGCAGATATTTAGTTTTTCTGCTTAATTCTTTTTTAGTTTCTGATTTTTCAATGAGTTTTAAAGTTTAATTGTGATTTTTGTTTTGCAATTGATCATTATGTCCCTGATAACCAAAAAATCTTTTATCATTCACTATCAGGCTTTTTCTGTATACCTAGTTCTCAAAACCAATCTTCATCACTGGTTCCAATAGAGCATTGAAATGTTTCCTTTTCACTGATTAGAACATGAAAGAATCAAGCCCCCCCCCCAAAGAACTAACCCCAAGTATTTTTAAACACGCTCTTTTCATATGGTTTTTGTTAGAAAATGGTTCAGTTTGTCCCATGTAACCATTTTTGAGAACTTGTATCTCAGGATCTAGAAACACTAGAAAAATTTCAATTTTGACATTATGTACTGAATTGACACTACTCTCTTTCTTGCTAGACAGAGCTCACAAAGTGAGCTAGGTCCTGAGTTATGACTACCTAATGGTTTCCTGGAAATAACGATGAAATTTGGATCCCATTTGACATCTTTTTCTGAAAAAAAAAAAAGATATTTCCTAGAGCTAAGCTGATAACATTTTCAAAATCTACAAAAAATGTTGACTCCCAAAACAAATTTTCAGTACAATTCAAGTAGTACCTGTTATGGAATGGTGACTTGTTGAAAATGGAAAAAAGGTACCAATACAAGAGTGAAGTCCAAATGATGGAGAAAAAGGTTACTCCCCATGAATTTGAAAAAACATTTTTCCAGGCCAGATAGAAATGAAAACAATTTCTTACAAGACGGTTCTAACTTGGAGCGACACAACAAAAGGGTTCTGGGTTTGAGTGATGTAAATGGGTGTAAAATAGAGATATTTTTCAAAAGATTTTATTCATTGAAGTATTATAAATCATTCTTTAATTTCTATGACAACTTTTTACTTTCAGCTTAATTTTTTAGTTGCTTGTTAATTATTTCAAATTTTTAACTGGCCTGAATGAAAGTTATAATAAAACTTCCCTTGATTTTCCCAGGGTTGGATTTGGAGAAATGAGAGAATGTCAGTTTTATGGTCAATTTTTATGAATAAAAGTTATGATAAAAAGCAACGAAAAAATTAAGACAAAATATCTTCCATCCATGGATTTATTTACTTCTGCTCCCATTATCCATCCGTTCAAAGGTTTCAAAATCTACATATGCTAATGTTTTTATGCCTAGAAGATTGCTTATTTTTATTTTAAAGCAAATT
Source organism: Thysanoteuthis rhombus (assembly GCA_963457665.1). Classification (NCBI taxonomy): domain Eukaryota; kingdom Metazoa; phylum Mollusca; class Cephalopoda; order Oegopsida; family Thysanoteuthidae; genus Thysanoteuthis; species Thysanoteuthis major. The sequence goes on along the minus strand of OY735220.1, from coordinate 30,937,598 downwards.
TGAAATTCAAGTTTTATTGTAACTTTTATTCAGGGCAGTTGAAAGTTAAAAAAATAAAAAGCAGCTAAAAGATTAAGCTGAAGATGAAAAGACGTCATAAAAATTATGATGATTTACAATACGTTATCAGACGGAATTTATTGAAAAATATCTTCATGTTATACTCATTTACATCACTCAAACCTGGAACCCTTCTGCAGGAATTGTTTTCAAGTTTGTCAGGCCTCAAAAACTTTCTTTTAAAAGATTACAGGGGAGTAACTTTTTTTCTTAGTCATTTGAACCCCATTCTCGTATTGGTACCAGAAAAAAAAATTCGTATTCCTTTTTCTTGGATCCATAGTGACTGAATGAATAGAGATATCAAGCTAGAATTTTACAGGACTTCATTTCAGACACAAAAGAACCCAAGATCAAAGTTGGAGTAAAATCAATAATGGTCAAATGGGATACTTTCCTCAAATTGGTCCACTTGACATAGAATGACCCATGTCATAATTATATTTCAAAATATCTTCATTGATTTTTGATAAACTTTCAGATGGAAATCCTATTTGAAATAATCAGATTTTTTTTAAATGAAATAACTTTGTACAAGCTGATTAGATATCTCAGGAGGAATTTTTTTCAATTCTTGAGCAATTGATGAGATATTTTGCCATTATAATATCACACATTGAGAGGCTCTGCAACTACTTGTGCTAGATTGAAAATGATGCATTTAAGTGAATGTGATTAATATGGCACCCATTGAAAAAACATTGTGCATATACTTTTAAAGAACTTCATATTTCTAACTCTGGCAGGTAACAATTTGTACATGGTGATGAAGCCAGAGAAAGCTGTGATTGTTCTAGTTTGGAAAATCACATAATTGTTAATATGAAATTTTGCATAAGAACTGATAGCATTTACAAACCACTAAAACAGAATGACATTTTCCACTAAAACTATCTAAAAAAAATATTCCTGTCTGAAAGCACAAAGTTTTAAAAAAAAAAATCCCAATCCTAAGTGATTAAATGAGGTTTAATGCTGCCCGATTAAAATGATAATATTCTGTCTGACATAGGCATTATGCCAATATTTAAATTAAAATCTATTTAATCGGTAACCACAACAATTTTAGATATTCCTTTTAATAAAGAAAAAAAAAGATACCGTTCTAAAATCTTTGCCAAGAGAAGAGAAGAAATACTAGATAAGATTTTATATCTGGACAATATGTTTGATAGGACTTTCATCATTGCAGCAAAGGATATTCAAGAAATAGCACTAGCCTATGGTAGTCACAACAAAATACTGGCATATTGAAGGACAAAGGTTAATTTCTTTAGTCATTTTTTTTTTAAAATGCACATTCTATATACTGTTAAATGTAGCATATGAAATGTAATGTTTCTATGTATGTATGAATAAGATTAAGTACAGCCAATGCTATCAATTATACTATTTCCAATTATAGACAATTTCAGTTTCATAGTAAAATTACAGTCAAGTTTAGTGAGTATGTTTATCGTATAATTTAAATATGTAATTTGATTAAGAGAAAAATATAACAAACTTACATCCTCAGCAAATCGGTGAAAACGAACAGAAGTTATCAGCAAAATTTTGCGTCTCTCCAATCGACTGGCAAAACCTCTGCACACAGTATCCATGTAATCCCTCTGAGCGAGAACATTTGCAGAAGAAGATTCATTTTCTTGGATGACCTCTTCAGCCTTGTGTCGAAGTTCAGCATAATTGCCATAGGTCTCCTTTGAAGACAAATTTGCATTTTATTTTGCATAATTTATCAATGAACAAGAATATGAATAATTCCTGGTTTAGCACACTGAAATCTACATGTTATCAATTTTAGATAGCTAATTGTAATATATTCAATAGTGTGGCATAATATCAGAAAGTCATGGTTATACATGTGAATGAATGGAAGCAAAGGTTACATGATTTATCCACATGTCTATTTTATTTGGCTTAAAAAGTGAACAGCTAGCCACACCGGTCAGCAAGCATCAGTGTCAGGGGGAGGAGGAGGAGGAGCAGAAACAGCAAAAATGGGGTGTTGAAATATTCTTGCTACCCTTCCATGCAGTCAGAAACGACATTCCTTATTCACCCCCTCATTCTCTCTCCAAACCAACATTTCATAGGAAGCAAGAACTCAACAAGTACAATGGAAGATGTCTGATTTGTATTTCATTCCACAACAAGAAAAAGAAGATGACAACAACAACAAATCACATTGGTGTGTTTTGTAATCATGATTTTGTTACAATCGATAATGTAATTGACAGTTTCATAACTCTGTTTTAATTAGATAATACAGCCAAGATGATGGAACTAACTGAAGACCAGTACAAAACTTTAACCATTTTTATTCCTGAGAAACAGAAGTGATCATTCTAAATATTGTTTGGGCTATTGAACTCATTCTTTGTGTTGCTTTTTTTTACTACTACAATAAAGTCAGAGAATTGAAAGAAGTAGCACACATTAACCTGAGGGTTAGGAAACTGCGCATGTATGTTTCTTTGATGACATACAATTCCAACAGCTTGGCAGCTCCAGGGGCAGTGTAAAAATCTGCGAGTTATCACAGGCCACCCATAGACAAACAGCCTGATCTCCAACCAGGCTCTGTACAAGGCGTGTGACACAATTCTTAACAAAAGTGGCCCAACTACAGGAGTCCATGTTTAGCCATATACTACAGATGACTGAAGAAACACCTGCTGAAAAAGCCCTGAAATTTGTACTAGTAGAGTTCAACAACTCCAAGGCTTGAAAAGGCCATCTTTGCACAAACTTGCTTGATAAGCATCAGGCAGACCTCAAAGACACAGGATTAGGAACATTAAAATCTAGTGAGAAATTGAAGGTGATAAGGATGCTCGCTGAGTTAGATGCTGTGGCTTGAAAGGAAGGAGGACTGAATGCTGCTATAGGATGTTTCAACTATTACAGTCGCAGAATACAATCATGATCATCAGAGAAGTATGTCAGGCCAGTGTGGATTTGAGGACTCTTTGAATTTCTTTGCTCAACAAAGAGAGAATTTGCAAGCATTTCCTAATATAAATATAGAATCACAGATTGCTGAAAACAGAATTGCCTGTGTAGCCTGCATGGTTGGGAATGAGCGGAGATAGTCAGTATACTAATCACCATTTCTTTTCTTAGCCACAAATCTCATAAGAAAAAAAGATCTCTCTCTATATCAACAGACTGTACATATAGAGAAAGCTGTAGAATGCATCAACTGAAATGTGATAACAATAAAAACAATATGAAGAGAAAGTTCAATAATTATACAACTCTTGGAACAAAAAGAATTGCTACTTACAGCACATTTGATTTCCATTTCTTCATGTGTTTTCCGAAGGACTTCAGCAGAATCACAACTGTCACCAATGTCAGTCATGGAGGCAAGCAACTTTTCACCTGGCCCAAGAATCCAATCAACCACCTGAAAGAGAAGAAGAACAAGAACAGCTTCAATTATAATGAACTAACAAGGTCATCAAGTCTTACAGGGAGTCTGGATTACCACCCATAGCAAAGCACAATTTTTTTATAATATCTAGGTGAAGAAATTGTCAACTATGAACATTTGAAACAAAAATTAATTATTTTGTTTTCCATCTAAGTAAGATGTGTGCCATCTTATTCTTCATGATTTTTAAATTCATCTTAAATTTTCCTCCTTGGACATCCAGTAAGGCTCAAAAACCATCCCCTGCTGTGGCTCCATTCATTTTTCTTGTCTACTTTTAAGTTTTGAATTAATTTAAAAAAAGAATAGATGGATGTGATAAAGAAAGTCTGAGTGGCAACCTATTTGTTTGAAAGTTTAGTGAAGTGCAAAATTCTTTAATACTAATCTTCATATTTCACTGATAATAAAATCTAGAAGTTATTTTCCCAACCAATCATGAATCATAGTAGTGATCTTCATCTGACTCTTCTTAATTGTGCTGAAGATCTTGAAAACTTTGATTATGGATATCTGTCCACGTGCAAATAGAGAGAAAAATGACATGAATTTATGTGACACAAAGATCAATTTCCACTTCCATCAGTGATAAATATATTTTTTAGGAGTCACTAAATTCCCAACTTACTTTTTTCATGGAGTCCTGCAACTCTGCGACTTCCTGGTTGACCATTTTGGACTTGTTTCTGGCTTCCTGGATGTCATAGAGTTGATCCATTTTGTGGTCCAAAAAACGAATGATTCTTTTCACTTGCTTCTGGTTTTCTAAATTGTCTAAAGTAGTAATTGCATCTTCTTCTCTTTCATATGCTGATTCTCCATCATTTTGAAGTTGTCGAAGTAGCACCTTCCCTGAAAATTGCATAGAAGATGACATTAAATTATCATTCTAAATATACCATGTATTTCAGTAGATAAGGTGACCCCCAGATAAGACAAGACCCTGATTTTGGATTGAATTTCATGGTTTTAGATCATATCATTGGTATAAGCTGAACCCCAAACTACCAAAGCGTGAAATTTAAGTCAGTGAGCACTAAACAATCAGTGCTGTGATATATCAATACAATGAATACAATACCTTGAATGTATTAATGGTATAAGGGTAATACTTAAATCTATTCAAATATACTACAAATGGTAATATCTTAATGCATTAAAAACAAATGCTTGTTTAACACTAGTTAAAGTATGGGGGTATGAGAATTGGGTTGATCTTTGAAACATCTTCACTGTTAAAAAAAACAAAAAAAAACGCAGTAAACAAATATATTTTTCACTAAATTTTCAGTAAAAAGTAAGCAATATTTTTCCAAAATACAGTCAATCAATCATTAAATTTACTGATTTTCTTTGACATAATTCTCTACGGGGCTAATTCTATTTTTGAAAGATTTTTAATAATTGACTTAAATTTTTCAAATGACATCATGACACATTTGGTGTTTTTGTATTTAGACATGGTCTGAAACTCACTGAAATAATGCAAAAGTATTTTCTTCCCTCTGACTAACTCCCTGCTACTTTTTTTTGCAATTATAACCAAAATTAAACCTTCAAAGAAGATATCCTATAATTGGAATACACTTTAACTAGTGCATGTAGTTACTAATGGATTTTAGTACAAAATGAAAATTGAGTACACTATAGCAGCTTTTTCAAAGACTGAAGACATACCATTCTGTACAATAGTTTGTATGGAATTTTGAAGTTAGTGTTATTGTATTTGCAATCAAGTAGAAAAAGAACTTAGAATGAATACATCTGTAATGGGGGGGGGGGTCTGAAAGCCAACAATGACCAACAGAGAAATGGTGTTTAATGCAGCCAAAACTGGCATATTTTCTCCACTTTGAAGCTTGGCCACCATTACATTTCAAGCTGGCTACCCAAAACTACTGGTAATACTTATGCTGTGCCTGTATATTTGTTTGTCAGGTGTTTAATATACCAGTAGCTTAAAAATTGGTTTTAGTGTGGGGTCTGGAACCAATCAAATGAGGGTTTTTTTTAGTAAAATTCAAAGCTTGGTATATAGGATAATCACATTTTTGTGGAGTGTTTTTTGGATGTTACAAGTGTTGTCCATCGGACAAAATATATATTATAAATCTAAAATAAAATAATTTTGAAGTGTATCTCTAAAAATACTAGATCATTTTTATGACATTATAAAGTAAACTTGAGGTATCTTATTAAAGACTGAAAAATTACCATTATCAATTTGACATTTCAGCACTGTCAAATCAAGTAGCCAAAAGCATACTTCACGGAAGTTTAAAAGTTGATGCTGAGTAAAAAAAGACAGGAGTGAAAGAAAACCAGAAAAGAAGATACAACAAAACTCCACATATATAACACACAATCCACATACATATCTTTTGTGAAGCACTTTTCAATGAGCACACAGATATTACACTCAGATCTTAGAAGTGCAGAAGAAGCACACTTTGATTTGAGGCAGAATGCACAAACACAACATTCTGATCCTGGGCGCAGTGTTGGAGAGTGACATTTTCATAGAGCACAGATACTCAGATTGTAGGCAGAAGTGCCGATCCATGCATAAACAATCCTGTCATATTCTACGTACTATGATAAATGATAAAGCAAAGGAATAAGTTGGAGTGACAATAATTACTGTATATAAGTTGACTATAATTTTCCCTAATGGATCATATTATTCAGTTTAGACCCTATGAACTTGACACTTTGATGAACACTATGCTGCCTCATTTTGGAGAGTCAACTGATCTAGCGGGTATTGGACTAAATTACCTTAGTTTTGAGGTAGACTTATATGCCAGCATATACAGTATATCTGTGTTTGAACGGCATGTATTCATATCAAGTTATTTGCTCATACCTTTGTAACTTACCATCAGCAATCACCCCTTCAGGTACAGACATCACAGACTTATTCCAGTTTTGCCTCCGCTTCATTGAAGCAAATGGACTTGAGGCTCCTTCTTTGGCATATGCTCTATTCACTTGGGCCTCAGCATTGTCCAAATGAACAGAAGCAGTTTTGGCTTCTTTCATAAATTTTTCAAAATCCTGCAAAAGAGAAAAAGAAACTGTTATTTACGTAGGTAGTTCCACTCTAATTTATCTTCCATTTCTTCTTGGAAGTTGAGTGGTGGGAAAAGAAAAAATCTAGATGCAATCACAGAGATATCTTGGATAGTGATGGATGCTAAATAATTGCTTGAATTTTTGTTTTCTAGCACGTTTTGGATGTAATACATGAGATTTGTGTTGTTCCTTTTTAAAATAGGGAAAATTCAAGAATATCTTTACGAAAAAAGTATATTTTAATCTAAAAGAAAAGAGTTTTTAATATATTAGTGTAAAAAAAAAAAACCATACACTTTTCATTGGTAAAGGAATTTGCTTACCATACGATTCTGAAGCCAGTGGCTGTGTTTGAAAGGCAAGAGGCCCCCGAGATTTGCAGTTAGTTGATAAGGACTGATGTATGTTGGTAGATATTTGAGAGTAACATACTGCACCTTAAAAAGAAAGCATCATAATAGTCCGTGTAAGAGAAAAGCTAACTGAAATAGTCATAAATGAAATATAGAAATACAAATTGGGATGGAAAAGGAGGAAAAATTGAAGAAATAAATATGAAGGAAGATGAGGATTTAAAAATAGCTATTTGTCCACTTACTCATAATAGCAGAACCTGACACAAGATGGATTAGAACAAAAATTGCCCAGTCCCCCCCATCCCACAATTCCTGCATTTCCCTTTGGTACACTTCAGGCCTTGACCCTGACTACCCTTTCAATGTAATATGGAGGTGTAGCCCGGTGGGGGGGGGGGGACACTCCCTGGAACTATATATTATACCACTCTCCCCCCAGCCACAATAGCCAGGGTTCTGGCCTGTGTTAAGTGAGGTTATTAGAATAACTTAAAAAGCAGAATAAAGAAAAGCAAAGTAAATAAGCTTATAAAATTATAAATTATTAAAATATGCTTACCTTATCAGCAAGATCTACACTCAGACGTTTGGGTCTGTCTTCTAATGAAGCTCTCACAACCAAAATTCTCTTCAAGTTTCCTTGAAGAGATTCCTGATAAGTAAATAAAGGAGAAATAAGCAGGAAATTTTGCCAAGAAAATATTAAAAAAATTTTTTGAATTGAGAAAACTCATTCTAATTAATTACATATAATTTCTAAAATAGAGTTATTTTTAAACGAATTCACACATTGACTTGAAAATTCCAGAATATATATTAGCGCAAAAAGAGTATTTATATTAATATGAATACATGTTGTTCATCTTGAAAAGGCTCTGACTAAATAATGCTACTCATCAAAGTTTTCACTGATAATGAGAGATTAGCTTTTCAGCAAAATTGCTGGTTTCTGGCTTGTTTTAATCCTGATTGTATGCAATAAAAATAATTTGTCAGAGGGCCCTTTTCGAGGGGGTGGTATTTATGAATTTATCTAACTGTTAGAACATTTATTACGGGTAGTGCAAACATTAACCCTTTTAAGACTCCTGGGAGATATATGTCCCAGGGTTTCTGAGATATATGTCTAGGAGATCTCTTCTAGAAGTTTATTGAGACATATGTATCATGAAAATGAGATTTTCAACCACTAATAATGACATCATCATAGTGCGAAACATATGCAGAAATTAGTTTGTATCACATGATCCCAAAAGAAAGACATGTAGGCAAACTGATACACTAATTCTGTGTTTTTCACATCCCAGGATAAATGTCTCGTGGGACAAATGTATCCCATCATGATTTTGGTTCTTAAAAATATGGAAAGTTTTTCGTTTAATGAAAAAATAATTTTCTTCAGCTATTAAATAAAGATTTACATATTTTTGCCTTTTTGATACTCTTTTAGATTGTCAGTCATCAAACACCTTGATAGGTTAGTCTTGAAAGAGTTGATAAACACAAGAAAACCTTTCATAATATAGATTTGATTTCATCACATTATCTGGTATTATTGCTCCTTCGTTGGCTTTAATATACAAGCATTCAGAACATTATATAAGACAGCGATGCAGAAAAAGCATAAATTTGATAATACACCTGAGAATCACAAACTCAAGCCTGAGGGTGTCCTGAATTTCTGGAATTCCTGTTTTTATCGTGGAGCATAGGCTAAGCCTACTTTTAGATACTACAGGGTAAGGTCATTAACACCACGAAGTTACATGAATAACCCAGAATTTAAGATCACCCTAACATTAACTAAGTACTTGTATAATTTTATGAAATATCAATAAACAACTATCTGCTGGAATTCTTTTCAATAGCTTTTTAAAAAAAAATGTTTATTTAATAATGTTCATGCTCTGTACATACTTCTAAAATGTTGCTATTCAGGAATAATGGTGTTTTATTTATTAATAAATAAAAACTTTTACAAAATTTGATGTGGCTTTTTAAAAAAATTTCTGATATTATCAAGTTCCTGAAGACCAAGTTTGTGATGCTTAATTGTACCAACTTTACAATAAGATTTGCAGTCAGACTGACATTAGAAAGAGCATAAAACAGTGGAATTTGTGATTCAATCTCTTAATGCTAAAATAAAGCTTAAAGCATCAATAATCATTCCAATACAAACAATGACAGATGTAAAATTAGGACAGGACTGCAATCCAACCGAGAAGATAAAATTTCATGAAAAAACTGAACAAATCAATTTAGTGTTTCTTATAATCTGAAATAATCAGGTGATCAATCCTGTAATATAAAACCTACCTTTAAGATAGCAAGAAGGTATCTTAGATCTGGCCATGTATCACATCGGTTGTCTACAATCACAGTGAAACCTTGATGGCGAGATTCTTCACTGGAAAAAAATTCAATGTACCTCATTAGTCGAAAACTGTAGGAGTATTTTCATTTTATGTGATAAGGGCTGAGCTTAGATGTATATTCTACCAATATCACATACTTATTTCTATGGATTCAATCCCAACTATTTGTTTTAGATCAGTTTTCAAATTGCAGTCTGAACATATTTCCACTGAAAAGTTGATGCAAAATAAAGAATGTAAGAATGATGTAATGGTCATTTTATAATGCTCATAAGATAGAAATACTCAACTCAATTTTTCAACTATAATTCATTCAACAGTGAAAGTTAGGGTTCACAATTGCTGGATGTGTGCTTTATACAAGAAAAATTAGATTCATATAACTTTTAATTATTTTTTTCTCAATTTCATGAAATCAATTGTGGTTGATAGAAAGGGATTTGGAGTGTACATTCTGCCAGAATCAAGTATCTTGCTTATTTTTTAAGGAAGAAAAAAAAAGGGATAAAATGTGAATTAAAGCTAGGATCAATATTAAATACTTAATGGTTATAGGTGCAATATTTCAGCTACTGTACCCTCATGCTTTCTTCAGGTACCTGTTGTATGTAGTATTATCTTAGGAAATTCCGTAGGCCTAGCATTGAATAAAACCCCATTAGACACCAAGATTACATCCCCTGATTGTCCTATGAGACAATGGCCTACTACAGGAGTCCCCAACCTTTTTTTGCACCAGACCAGTTTTATATTGACAATATTCTTGCAGACTAGCCAACGGAGGGGGGGGGGTAATCACAACTGTAATGTGATGTCAACTATAGGTCACTTACTTTCATTACTAAAAGGGTTTATCCACGGAATCTAATAGTAAGTTCCAAGGAAATTAATGTATTTCTATTTTACAAAGAATCATATTGTTTCCTTTTAGCACGGTAGCTGGGGACCATTGGCATAGTGAATATAAGTGTTGACTAAGGCAGTGGAATCGAGTAGACTGAGCTTGACAAGGACAAAATAACAGAAGAATGAACTAATACAAGATATCCCCTAGCATGGTCAGTGGAATGAGAACAGTCTAATCATATGGATTAAATAAAGAGTTCAGTTAGAAATTTCCAAAATGTTACAGATTACATCAAGCCCCTGACGAAGGTTGGAGGGTAAACAGGCCAAAATGTTGTGACTTTAACAACAAAGGTGAGGACAATAGTTCAAATAAATCATTATATAATAATGATAATTCCTCATCTCGGAGATTTGGACAGAAGCTAGGATTAAATACGTAAAAGACCGAGATTAAGTATTATCTCTTTAAAGACTGGAGGCAAGTATTTTTTTCTTTTTTTACTAAATAACTTTTTTCTCTGGTATACAATAAACAGTGATGTGTATTTAGGCAGACAAAATATAATTCATTCTAACTTAACACAATGGAGTGCCTTACCTTGGAATATGGGACAAATACTGAACACAATCATAAATGTCATTCTGAGTGAATGACACAGGACCATCATGCATAGGAAAAGTTAAAATTGGGCCTCCTTCCTTATCTCGTCCGCCTAAAAATGAAAAGAAAATAATAAAATAATAACAAAATTATGCAGAAGAACAATGCATGAATATTCATACAAAATGAATATTGAAATTTTATAAGTATGAATTGGTTAAATGCTTTTTTATCAATAGGAACTATTAATAAATAGATAAGATAAAACATTAAAATGATTTAGCCAAATTATAAGTTACAACAATTTAAAAAGATGTTTGTTCAAAAGAGAAATTTGAGAGATTGAAATAGAAAAATAATATCTTTGTTTAAGCAGATCATGCTAATTTTAAAACCAGCTGTGTTGAATAAAGTAAATAAGCATATACCTATTGAACAATCATAGCCATCAATGATGGCAAAGTGTTCAATCTTTTATATATATATATATATATATATGCTTGTTTGTGTTTTCCAGCACTTCTAGCCATACTGTTTTGTCTACAGACTTGAATTTGACATCAGTACTCCACTAGATGTCTTCTATGGGTTTTTTTTGTTGTTTTTTTTTTAAAGAAGCTTTTTTTTACCTTTTTGTGGCCTTATTCTAATGGGTTTACTAATAACATCTAGATTTTGGAGAATGTAGATGTTTTCCAGGGAAAAACAAGCGATGTTATAAATAGAATTTATTCTGATCACATTTAATCTTCAATGGTTGTCTAATCAATTACTGTGTTGGCGAATATAGATATTCATTAGGTTCAGCTTAGTATAGCAGAGGGCTATATGCAGGTTGCATCCAACGACCCTAAAACTTAAGTTTAATTCTCAAATTCATAAACAGTTTGAAACTGCTCCTAAAAACAGTAGGGCCCTCCAATAAATAGAACTTCCAAAAATGGAACTGTTTTCAGGATTGAATAGAAAAATAATAAAAATTACCTCTATGTGCAAGGGAAGGAACTCTTGAATCAAGATTGGAATTTAAAATAAAAAAAGAATTCAAAAGTTATTTCAAGTTTAGTTCAAACTATCAGATTCTTAGGGTTTAAACAGACTAATATGATCCAAGGAAAAAATTTTTATACTTGCCAGGTCGACACACCCCAGCATATATGGTAGTTTCACATTTAAAGTTTGTTAGTATCAATATACTTTGTAAGTATTTTTACTTACCTGTCAAGTATACTATTTCCTTCTGAAGAAGCTCAACAATATGAGCTGCTTCAATTCCTTGGCCTACAAAGAGAAATATATTGACATCAATATAGTCTTCAAGCTCATCAGTATCTACATGGGTCATAACAAACATTTAACTATAAGGATAATCACCCTGACGCCTCCCTTGAGCCTATGAATAAATTAGGGAGGGGTGTTTTTGCTATAACGCTTCAAGATGTAATGTTTTAAAGAGTGATACCAATCATTTTGCAAACATGAGCAGTAGAAGCACTAATTTCTTTTTACTTCTAATATTCTGTTACCAACCATAATAATTTGAATGTAGAAAAAGTTATAAGAAAGAATAAAACATCTGCATCTTAGTGGTTACGATGAAAGTGCCATCATAAGTATTTAGATTTCTGGGATAAGCTATCAGTGTTGGTTACAAATGCATGATAGCAGAAATTGTTCTGGCTCATGCCTATCATACAATATCAGAAGGTATAAATACCCTTTTCTGTAAGCATGCCTTTAATACCATTAAGTATTCACGTCTCTATTCTGTCTACCAACTGCCGGCATACACGCAAAGGCAAAGCATATAGTTGACATTCTACAGATGATGTTACTAATGTTAATAAAAAAGAAAATTTAAATGATGTTTATGACGTGCAAACATCTGGACTTAACAACTTGTCAAAGCAATATCTCCTTCATGGTCTTCAAAAAAAACATCAGGGCTGGTCAGCACTCCAATCTTCAACAGGTGGACATTGTATCCAATAACCTTCAGAGACTTTTCGAACAAAACATTCAATTTTACATGGGGTATGTTAATCTGGTCTTAACTTAGTATGCCACTTTGTGTTGATTTATATGTAACTACTTCTTGGGACCTCAATAATTTCATTATCATGTGCTCTGTTCCTTGAATTATCCATATGAATTTTATATAGAAATGAAGAGAGGAAACTAATTGCTAGCCTAGAAACTGAATTTCACCAAGAAGAGTGAATAACTGCATACTAACAGCTACATGGGCGATATATTTCACTATTATTTCCTTCAATGTCAGCAAAGTTTCATTCTATTTTGGCATTAAGAAAAGGACAATAATGAAAGATTCAACAAATATTATGACAGGGAAAGTGATGTACGAGAGATGCAAGGAAAGTATACTGTCATGTAAGTTTATTAAGCTTACATAGCGATTTACTGTTTCTGTATCTTTACAGGAAATCAAGCAGGTACACAGCTTTATTATACTTAGGTCCCATTGGTGCAAAATTTCCTCATATAAACTGTACATCCAAAGAAGGCAATAAAATTAATCAGCTGAAATGTAAAAACAAAAGCAACAAAAAGGAGATATTCTGAATTACTCTTGTACATACTTGCAATAAGAATTTAAAGTCATTTTGACTCTAGGAAAAAACATTTTTTTAAAGTTACACCTTAGTATTAAAGGAAGCCTAACTAATAAACTCCATAGAGTGGCACTAAAAAAGTGACTAATCGCATTCAGAAAATTTCTATTTAAAATCAGAAAAAAGGCTCATTATCTCCCAGAAACAAAAGTAAGATAACTCTAAATTGCAATTTTAAAACAATTCACACTTGATTCAGAATAAATATTATGTTGCTGTCACTACCTCCTCAGTAATAATAATATTTAGAGTCATGTTTGACCAGACAAGCAATAGCTGAGTGACTACATCAGTCTTGCCCACTGTCAATTGCATATTTCTTAGTGCTCTTCTTTAGAGAAAGTACACAATGGGAAAGTTTGAAAGAAACACAGATCATAATAGAATAATAAAGGAAATAAAAAGAAAAACCTAACTAGCAATTATTATCAACATTGACAAGAATGTTAGGGATAGTAATTGTCCACTAAAAGAGTAACAAAAAAAAGAAACAAAAATCCATATTGTGTGAAGGGTAGAAGGAAAACCCCATCCAATTCAGAAAAATGTGCTCATTTTTCATTCAAATTAAAGAATATTATGAAAATAGAGTAGATGATCATAGTTCTTATGGGGAAATATGTGATTTCACAAGCTGATTTTGTATAGAGAGCAGAGTTACACTTTTCATAACTATTTTTTGTAGATAGAACTAACAATTCAACTATTATTATAGAAATTCTATGTAAATTATATGGCTGATGAGTGGCTTTGGAGAATTAGCAAACTGCTGAAATAAATTCTTTAAAAAAAGAATACCTTTTTTCATTCAAAATTGAATAGCATAGACACTAGTCATAGAGTGACAATGTTTTTAGGAATTATAATTGAATATGAACATTCTGGAAAGGAGATATCAACGGTAACTAACTCATCATTAAATTGGTTAAGCTTGTCGAGTAACCTGTCAGGCAGTTGTAAGATCAATTCCTAGGTCAGGTAGGGCAAGAAAAATCATATACTCCTCTTCAGATGAAGAGGCAGACAAACAACATCGCAAGAACAAATAAGCTAAAAAGAATTAAAATGATATGAGATATTATCTGTGATGGACAGTGGAATGAGAACAATCTTCTGAAGTATCAAATATTTTTTTCTTGTCATGAAAGACAAAGAAATTCCATATCAGGTACATAGCATTTACAAAGGGACTTTTTTTTTTAAAAAGGGCTTAAAATTTTGAATGTGTTTTTTTTTCTAGATAATGACAACTTTTTTCGTCTACTCTTGTTTCCAATTTTTTGTATGTTTCTGATTTTTGTGACTGTTCATCGAATAGCACCACTTGATCCTTATCAGTGACCTTCAAAATTGTCATCCAGCAAGTCTTGCACAATGCAATCGTAGCTTGAGAACAAACCAGGTGTTACTTTTGGGACAATGTGCATATTTTTTTTTTTGTATGTTCACAAAAAAAAACTATTTTGTTGTAAATTATAATCAACTTATGAAACTAAATGATAATGAACAAAAGAAGCCTTACTTTCATAGAAAAGTTCATCACTGTTTCTTGAGCTGGATTTGCTTCGAATTGAGGAAGACAAAGATGACGTGTAATGCGCCATTTTGCGCCAGCCTGAAAGTAGAAAAGAAAAATTATTTACTCTCATTTAATCATTTATACAAATAATGATCGGCCAATCAATTACAACTCATTAATACTGTAATAAATAAAATCATTATACACATAGAATTACGGAAATTAATTAAGAGATTTGTTAATTTGTAGACTAAATGGAATGTTAAAATTTATTATAATGAAACATTACTGAAAACACTTGAAAAAAATAACAAAAAGGAACAATTAAACATTGTTTTGAACAGAATTTAACATCAAGAGCTATACTAGCTTGAGATCTTTGCAACATCTGACAAGTTTATTCATCACTTATTGTATCATTTCTAAATCAAAAATAGCAGGCCTCCAGCTATCTAATTAATACTAACAACAAAAAAAAAATAGCTTACTTATGACAATGGTACCTTAGTACTTCAAAATACTTATCCCCCCATTTTTCAAAATAGTTTACAAAGTCCTCTTTCAAAGGTGTCTCATAATAAAACTGAGCAAGATGTTACACTACAAAAAGAGCATGCATAATAATCCTAATAAAATCCAATGGTATTGACAATTGTGTACCTGGTCCTCATGGAATTTCTCATGACATTTTCAATACAAGCTGTGCACAACAATGAATATTTTCATGTCTGACTCATTGATGAAAAAACAGATGACATGTGCTGCATTCAGAGACACGTGCATATAGTGAAAGTTTCTTTCCAAAATAATGAATTTGTCAGGTAGTCTGGAAATCTACCAGACCTCAATCCCACTAAGAATCTTGGAGTCATTGCAAAAAACATGTTGATTATGTCCCCTAGGAAGGAGTTAAATAACAGAAACATACTTGACGGTATTTGTTGCGGGTGACAGGTGAAGTTTTGAATTCAAAAAACCTCCTTTGCTCCTCTGAAAAGGTTGGGTTTTGTGAAGGCTTCAAGAGGGGAAATCAATTAAAAATATTGATAGTATGTTGATTTGATGTTACTTTGAGAAAAAGTCAGATTTATCAGGAGATGCACTTTATACTATAGAGTTGCCTTTCAAGATGTTTATTCTGTATACCAGTGGTATTCAAACCGTGTTCCACAAAACCTTTTTACAGCTTTTACAAGCCTTTATTTAATTTCTTCAACATAAACAATACTTTTTATATGAAAAAAATTAACAACATTTTATCTTCTTAATTAAAAACATCTAGCACAAAAACTGTTCAATCAGTAGTCATTCGTACGTCAGAAAGTTTCCTTCTTACTTTTCCATTTGAGTGAGTATTCTCTATTCTCTATCTGGGTTTATACACATTCGGATAATTCTATAAACAAGGCCAAAATGTAACAGACATGTAAATATATGTAGAAGGGAAAGTTGTTTTTGAAGGGGTTCCCTAGAGAATCCAATTATTAAAAAGGGTTCCCAAAGTAGTTTAAAGTTTAAAAACACCTGCTTTCATTCAATTGCACACACATATAAGAGTTTATAACAGATTTCTCTCAAAGTCAAGAGATCTTAAGTTCAGTCTATCAGAATCTGAGGTAAGATTGTTTAACATTATTTGATTTATTATATTTCATTTATGCAAATTACATAAAAATCCAGTTGTATCAGATGAAGAATATCAGTACATGACATGCAAAATATTCATATATAAACATTACCTGTAAGTTTCATAACAATATGATAACAAAGAAATTGATACTTAATATACCCATGTTCAGTCAATTTTTGCCATTTGCTTGTATGAGTGGAAAATAAAAAATAGTTGACAAATGAATTTAAGTGTTAATCATTGTCTATAGGGTACAATCTCTGACAAATCAAAGTTCATGTATCTACGTCACTCAGATTTTAATGAAAATTGGCATGTCAAGTGAAATCCATTTTTCAAATTCTCAAAAATTCAAGAATGAAAAATTCTAATTTGGCTGACCTTTTTATATCCAATTTTGATATTTTTATGTATCCACCATTTTTCATAGTTTATATTTCGGATTCAAATAAAGATAGAATCCTAGGATTTGTACAATTGAATAGAGAATACTCAGCCCTAAAATAATGCTCCAATGCAGTTTTGTCTATGATGTCCCTGAAAAGAGTTAATTCTAAAATTTCAAGGGCAGTGAAGGAACCCCACAGCTAATCACAATCCAGAAAATTTTTTTCAGTTAATAAAGAAAGAAGTCTCCCAAGTTCCAGGTAGGGTTTGTTGAATTACTTTCTGAAAGAATGAAGTTTAATAGACATCACAACATTTTCCAAATTCAGAGCACTAACTTGAAATAAGAACACTTGTACAAACATTAAAAGAATTAGAATTTTGCAAATTGGATTTCATTTTCTGCTGTTGAAGCAAAGAGTCACTTGACATGCCAATTTTTTATTAAGATCAGGGTGGGGGTAGAAATTTAACTCTTTTAATGATTTGTCAGAGAATACATCATGGGTTAGAATGAAATATGTTCCAGATGGAACTCCGTTAGGTAACCTATTCCCCATTCAAAAAACATTAGACTTGAAACAAGAAATATTAACAAAAATTATACCATTCTGTATGTTCCTAAATTAACTTTCTCAACTAAATCAACCTTAAAAAAACATTAAAAAAAATGTATCATGTCTCAAGCTGTTTCTAATGCAGGGGCAAAGGCTGATTGAAAAGAGTTCACAAGACATTAGCCATAAAACCCAATGTCTAGTTGACAGGGTTCATTTCTACGACTTACTTAAAGGAGGAAATATTAAATACTGAAAGAATTTTCCAAAAATGCTTTCTGCCCAGTATTATCATACTTGTTAGCCATATAATACCCAAGTAACATGTCATCAAGAAGATGTCAAGGGCTGTCATCCCAGTTCATGCCACAACTTGCTACTGATAAAATTAATCAAATATAAATGGTATTCTCTATCTCAATGCCTCAGTAACATTGAAAAAAAAAAAAAACAAAAACAAAAAAAACTATTAATTCTTTTTATGATAACTGTCTGGTAACTAATATACTAAAATAAGGCTTACTTTTACTTCAACATTTTAAAATCTTTGAATCAAGATTGTAATTTAGCTTGTATGATGCTTATCAGAGCTGTCAAGATTTTAATAAACTTTTTTTCTCCTTTTATCATGTAAGTAAAAAAAGAAGTTAATTTCATCTTAGAAATAAAAGCAATGTAAAGGGAGTTTGTACAGTAGTAAATCTCTCAAGAAAACCCTTGGGACCAGATACGCTTTGGAATTCAGGGCTTTTTCAGATTTTGAAATGATAAGAAATATCAGGTGGTTACATAAGAAATATAATTTTTGTAATATTGAGATGAAAGGTGATATGAATAACAAAAACATTGAGCATTCAATCAAAATTTGATCCATTTCAAGCAATAACCTTTTACCAATAATCCTCTAATGATAATATGCCATCTCAAAAATTCTTCAGGTTTAGTGGTCACGAATTCAGCAAAAGCACAAATAATGACTTCCCATTATCGAACCTTTAATTATGGATATAAAGTTCAAAATGCTTGAACAGATGATGATTTGTAATATAAATGTCAGGTTAGGATGAAAGATGCTACAAGACTTCTTATTCCAATTCTCCAAGCTTCGACACAGCTGAGGGGCGTGGGGGTTGAGCACTCATAGAGCATTCCATTCAGTTTATATGGAGGACCCATTTTAGGCTCCAGAAAGTGCTTGAAATGTTATTTGTGGGTTGTAGGCAGCTGTTATCGATAATTCTCCAATTATGAATAGATTTGGGTCTCCCTTAAAGTTTCTCATTTGCATCAATATTTCTACTGTATTTTTCACTGTAGTTTTGCTCACTCCAAAAGCTTTGTTAACATTATCAGCAGCTTGAGCTGCATTATATCCCGACTTGGAATCACTCGAAAATTACTCTAACTTCTTGAATAAATACCATTGCTAAAAGGGGCCAGTCTCCCCCCAAAAAAAAACTAAAGATGATTTATAATTATTTACTTTGAATCTAACAGAAATGCAATTACATTAATACTTTTTGCATTTTTCTCTATATTTTGTAAGAACGACATTCCAAGTGTTACCACCTAATACATGAACGTAGTTCTAGAATGTAAAACCTGAATGTAACTTTATTTTTTTTTTTTTTTACCAGTCAAAATATGATAGCCGTCTTGCATTCCTGTGAATGTAAGTGCACAAAAACAAAGAGAGCTTTCTTTGTGTTGCTGAGATAACCTATGAGAATTACTACTGATGAATGTTTTCAGGTATCTTAGCCTTATCAGAGCTGTCAGTTGGAGCATTATATAAACAGGCTAAAGTTTGACAGCATATTATAGAGTAAAAGGAATAATACAATGTAGTGGTAGTCATCCCCACATATTACCAACTTCTAGCTATCATGACTCATCATCAACGAGGGTTGGGGGGGCATCCTCACTTTTTCCACCTGTTGTGCTATCAACAGTTCTAGGTCTTACTTGTATAATTTCAAAAGCTGAAACTCTAGAATCCTAATTCAAAGATTTTATCAGACAAATATCTCTCTCTTCCTTCAACTCATTGAGGCACACTTCTTCTTTCTCCACTTGGAACAATTCTGCCATCTGTTGATCAATCTGGGTACTAAACAAAATGGAGGAACAGAATATAAACCTTTGTGCACTTGGATATATGAAGATAGAAAGGCAGTATCAAAAATGACCCACCATGCAGAGATACCAATACTTCAAAAATGGGATGAAGTTTAACCTACAATGTTTCAAAGAGTTGAAGGAACATTTTAGTCCGTTGCAATTAATGATTTTTTAGCACATAAATGATAGGTAGAATAAATAATTACCATATATTTTTCAATATAAGTCAACCGTACAATAGTTAGAAATTGAGAATAAAATTTCAGAAAATAAAATGTCTCAAATATAAGCTGAGCAAATTATTTTGCCATAACATTGTTAAGAGATATCCCCTTCTTATGGCACTTGATTACCAGAGACCAGAACATAAATTTCTTTCATTACAAAAATGATATCTTCAACATATAGATTGTTCTTCGGGCCATAAAACTGAAAAAATATTCAAATTGGGTATTACATAATATGCATCATATACTACATATATAGCATTCCATACAAAACCATGGTAATGAATATAGGCAAAACCACATATTATCGTTTGCTAATACGCATCATGTCTATTGGCACTGTATTCGTACAGGCAAAAGATTGGCTGTTTTTTAATGATCTATCAAATTGCTGATTTTTGGCCATTTTTTTTTAATCATTTCCAAAAATATACGGTAAATAAAAATAAATCTATGAGTATACAAGTCTGTACTTATCTACAGCATATATAATAAACAATTCCAACATTTATATAAAGCATTTTATGATAACCATTCACTTTACAACTCATGGATTCACAAATGGTTCATACCTATTTATATACCTTTATTCATATCCCGATCACTGTTTATTTTTGTATGTGGATACCTACTACACTCCCCCAAAACACACCATCACAATTTACATTACTGCCCATGTCTATTAGTAATTCTAATAGAATTAGTGAAGGTTCGGCCAGCTCCACAGAAAATGAAATCTCTGTCCTTTAGTTCTCTCCTTCATCAGAGGCCAATTTCACTCCCACTGAGAGGTCACTTCAGACTACAGCATTGCCATTCCATCCAAAGCAATACCATATCTTGTTACATTCGTCCACTTCAGCCAAATACCAAATAATTTAAAGCAATGTTAGTTCATCCAATATTTAACAATATGCTTGGCATATGCTAAGCCAAAGATGAGAGAGAACAATCAAATGTAAATTTACATTACATTTGTTTTGTAAATAGTTTAATGTTTGTGGTGGTTTTCTACCTTTGCAACAGTGACACTGCTTGCTAACCAAGGCTGAGTGCCAAGAATTTCTGGCCTTTCTGCGTCCTTGGAACAAAAGTTCTTCAGGAAATGATGTGGCACACCTACACATAACACATGTTCTGCAGATCAAAAGAAGTTAAGGAAAAGTATTACCTGGCTCGTGTAACAAAAACAGCTGCAACAGAATTGAAACTATTGCCTCTTCTACTATCTCTCAAAATAGTTAATTTCACAGACAAACAAATGCAGTTCAGAATGTTTCATCTACATAAAAATGACATGGTTGATCATAACAAATCCAGCATCATTGGATCTGTGATATGTCAGAAGTGATTTTGAAGGGTCACAAGTGGTTATGTTGAATTATAGCTCCAATCCAGTAACTATATTATTTTGCCCTGCAAATCAGAAGAAGTTAATATTTTATTGAAGTCGGATGCAGGGGTTGACTTTGTTTTTCTGCTATAACAGGAACAAGATAATCCTCACTTATTTTTTTGTGGGGGGGGGTTAAATTCGTCACTGTTTGTCTGTTGTGTTATGTTAAACCACATATAAATAAAAAAGACATTTCCCAACCATGATTTGAAATAATAACCAAGTGATCAGCAGGCGGCTCTCTTACTGACAGAGACGAACTGATTAGTCTTATGGATATACGAAAATTTGTTAGAAACACGCAGAAGCTCATTTCATTCTAATTAATAAATACATTTATACTTAGAGAAAACAAAAAATGTCCTATAACTTTTTATTTACTATCAGTATATACAATATGAAAGTTGCAGTAATCATTTTGTCGGAATAGAAATAGAAGTATTCGACCCTGCAGCAGCCAAGCTTGTTTTAAAAGTTATTCTCTGTGGAAAAATTCAGTTGTAATTGAATTTTCAACAGATGATTTTTTTTTCAAGAAAGGAGACTATACAGAAAGCCATAACGCATTCAGTAAAAATATCTACTGACATTTACATCGAATAAAAGGGAGTCAGAGTATTTCCTGATGTCTGCACTTAACACCAAATACAATAGAATTTTTATTTTTCAAGTATTTCTTGCTTTGCATCAGATTGATAACATTATGCAACTTTTTTTCTTGTTCTTGGATAATAAGCGTTATTTCCTAATTGATTATATCTAAAAAGTAGAGTGCATAGCTACTATACCAATTAAACTTAGTTTGTATGATTAGAACTTTGATATTTTGTCATTTACCTATTTTCTCTCAGACAGCTTAGGGAAGGTATTTGAAAACTGCACACTCTTGAGCTGTGACCAATGGTTTCATAAAGCCTAATCTTACAGGTAGTGGTGGCATCAATACCTTCTGCGGGACAACCCATGGCTCCCATATAACATTGTTCATTCCCACATAAAATTCAGGAGGTTCTGGCCAGTCTCATCATTAGTACTGCATCAAGGTGTCCCTGCAGGCCCAAAGGCAAAGACAGCAGGAAACTTGGAGACACATCAGTAATGCCACCATTTTGAAATCTCCGATGACCTCCCAGCCGTACTCCTCATACTTCAAGGTGTCTAGCAAAGTCTAAACTCTGTTGCATTGCAGGTGAAATGAAGTATCCAGAATTTGTCTCCATCCGTGATAGGCATGCCGAAATATGCCTTATAGGCTTTGTACATCTTGGCAGAGTACTCTCTGAGGCAAATATCAAAGCTGGTATCTTTGTCGGACTACAAATCATGGAATGCAAGTAATTCCCAAAGAAGCTCACAAGGAAGGAGAAAGGAGGTTGGTATAGCTTCGTCACAGTGGACTGGGGCTTCCAAGGCAATCACAAGAATGAAAACTATGTGGAACTGATTGAAAATATAGTGAAAAACTATGGTAAAATGGACTGCAGGTCTCTCCTCAAATTCTATATCATGGCCACTCATCTTGATGAATTCAAGGAGGACATTGGAGTATATTCAGAGGAGTAAGGTGAACACCAAGATATACTGGACTTTGAACGCTGCTACCAAGAAACATATAAGGATATCATGATTGGAAGTTATTTTTCATGTCTGGTCTATGAAAGTGTATTATAGTAGCATTGTAAATCTTGAAAAATTACTCACTAAATCTTTTCAGATCACTCTTGTTAGACAGTGAACATAAATGTTAATTTAAATTCATTTGTTGCTGTTTTTCTGAAAAAAATGTTCTTTCTTTCAAGATGAAAACAAGCATGTTCACCCATTGTACAATTAGAAATAGATAAATTTCACAATATCATTGTCTTTGTCAAAAAAGCAAAGTTTGAAGGAAATAATAGCCATTTTCTATACTTTTTACCCAGGAATAAAGATCAGATTACAGGGTGTGATTATAGCTATATCAATTTAAGAAAATAAGCAAGTGAATATTTAACCTTTTATTTATTTACAAATTTGATCTCGAACAGTTTACAAGGATCTAAGTACTGTATATACTGGGGTACAAGCTCACTTTTAAAGCCAATAAAAAACCAGGTGTGGTTAGTCACTCAATAGAAACCGTCACATGACCAATGTCTTTTGGCATCATGTAGGAGGTGATCAATTAAAAAATAGCAGCAAAAAGGGGTGGGTCAATGAATAAGTAACTTCTCTCGCCTTTTGTTCGGCAGTGATCACTAAAAATTCTGAATTTTCACATAACAAGCATGAATACTACCAAACAAACTAAAAGACCAATTTAGCATAAACTTACATTGCAAACTGAGTCCCCTCCACTGAAAACTTTTCAGAAGGGTAATTTTTCAAAAGACTAAAAAATACAAAAAGTTTCTTCTAGACATGATAAGTAAATGTTTGAATTTTCAACCCTCTAGCTCCATTGGTGTATGTGTGATACGTACATAGCCAGCCAGCCAGACCAGCTAAAAAATGTAGAAACCTATGTTACAGTTTCTTATTTTAGGTGAATACTAATTGCATAAACAATAACACATTACCTAATCAGTTAGATTATATTTCAAAAAATCTATTTGTTGTTTATAATGTTAGGGAAAATCATTTGGATTTTTACATTTTTGCATCCCCCCCCCCCAAAAAAAAAATTTTTTTTCTGTATATTTTGTCCATACTAGTGCAGTACCTTTTCTAAAGGTACATGTCTGGCAAGGGGCCTATGTAAGATTATTTTGAATGAATACTTCTTGTGTGATCAGACAAACCAATAGCACACTGTTGCTAGGACTTGCACCTGGAAATCTCATCTCACTACAATTGAAGAAATCTGTGTTTACTCAACAATAGGTACAAAGTAGACATTTGCCAGGTATATTAGTCAGCATACAAGGCAGTACAATGTTGAGTTTGGAGTTGTTTGGATCTACAGCTCTCAAGAAATCTAATAAAAATAGATTTTAAAAAATTTTTTAAATAAAAAAATTCCATATCTTTCACTATAGTTTCAATAAATTATGTCCCTCAACTCTCACTCTTTAGAAATCTCAAAATTATTTAGAATGAAGCAAATCCTTTTTTGAAAATCTATTCAATTATTTGATGGGAATTCCATTCTGGTAATAAATTGTTTTTATTTATAAATTTATTAATGAGAGATTCCAGGTGTAAATCTTGACAAGATCACAAATATCTTATTCAAAATTATTTTACATGACAATTCTGGTAGGTTGCATTACACACCATAAAGTCTGCCCCACTCCAAACATGCACTATTATGAATAAACTATGAATATAATGATTCACACAGAGACATCTTCAATTGCAGTCAGATGTCTTGTAATTTTAAAACATGAAAAGGTAGATATTTTTTTTAATTCATAACATTCTCATGCTAAAACGATAATTATCAATTGATCACATAATTGAAGACTAATTCATACAGATAAAACCATGTGAAATATCAGTAAACATACATAGTTCTTTATAATCATTAGTGGATAAAGAAAACCTTCACTTATAGTCAAAACAGAGAACATCGGAGATTTTCCCTTGAACAGCTATAGAATAAAGAAAAAATGGTAGGCAGATGATGGGCTTGTTTGTGCTAGTGAGGCAGGCGAGAATATAGGAAGCACCCAGGTAAGTGCCAAGCCTTTTACCAACAGATATCTGAGAAGGCAATTTCTAAGTTTTGGAGAACGGCACACAACTTACTTCCACATATATGGATAATTGGCTTTGTTTTTGAAAACAATGTTGGTGTGCTTAAAATTGCGTTCTTTTAATCAAAGAGCAAAACAACAGAAATGATTATTTAAGCAGAAAGGAAGCATTTGGTTTCTCTGATTAATGACTTCTGTTCTGAACAGATTGAACAATGAAGTTAAGTGACATTCAACATTGTCAGCACCAAATGGGTAACATTTTGAGAAAAGAAATGAACATAATACTGGCCTCACCCATAATAATGGGGCTCATTATAGCATGGTCTGCATTATAAAGTGGGTGGATAGTGGACCCCAAAATATTAATCTAGCTCCAATATAGCTAGATGTAGCTCTAAAATGGCCAAATTTTTATTGTGGCTCAGGTGTAATGCAGTTTGCTTTCTTGGACCCCAACACCCACATTATAAAGGGGGTATATCTGTACGAGAGTGTGATTCATCTTGAGAAACAATTAACCATTAGGTATTTTGTCTAGATTTCAATTTGGAAAAGGTTCGAGATCAAACAATACTATTACCATTCAAAAAACTTGAATGCTGGCTTAATAATATGGAGGGCGATTTATATAAATTTTTTTTAACAATTAGATATTTTGGGATCAGTTGAGACAAATTATTTTTGGGCGAGCAAACTTTCTCTCCAACTCGTCCGGTGGTCAAGTTACATTTTTGAAATCTTACAAGCAGCATAGAAGTATAAGTATAAAGCAAGGTTGCACACCCAAACTTCTAATTAACAACTGATATCATAAATGCATATGGCAAAAAGAACTTGTTGGTATTAATGTTGATAAACACAAAACAACTATTAAGTAGTCTATTTTCACTCTCTACTTCTAATTGCCAAAATGAAGGAAATCCAATTAAAGGTGGAGTTCTTTACCTAGGTATAAGCACGTATGCTAAAAGATTTAAATGTAATAGATAAGATAAGATGCATAAGAGATCATTGTGTTGACTGTAAGATATATGATGAGATGTTAAATGATTAATAATTTTTTCACTCATTTTCCACAGAAAAACATCCATATATCATAGGTTTGCATGTGTATATCTTTTTTGTGTGCGCATATATGTGAAAACACAAAACAAAAAATAGTTCAGTATTTGATAACTATTGGATGATGACAATACTGAAGTATATATTGACTACGACTGATTATTTATGGATTATCAAATACTATATTCAGACTAAAAACTAATATCTTAAATATCAAAGTAATCAGCCTTTTTCAACTTTCACTTGGAGGATAGATAAATCAAGCAGTGGGGTGGCATAACCGTTATCGAAACAGAAAACTGAATCTAGGAACCAAGTTCAAATGCTGTTTCTGTTCGTCCATTTTAATACCTTTGGGAAAAGCATGAATCCATTTCTTCCTGCACTATAACATTACCAACTGTCTTGACAATGTCAGATCTGATTGCAATGATGGTTGAAAGAGAAAAGAGTAGGTGAGAGCAATTAGGCGAACCACTTCCCTATAACTATCTTACTCGCCAAAGCAATAGCAGCTAAAAGCTGCCTCATCGATGGTCAAGCATAATAGGGTCCAATCACCTGAAGGGTTTCATTTCTGTCCCTCAGCACAAGTACTTGATACTATTTTTACATTGAATTTACAGTAGGCGATGAACCTGGGATTCCATGGATATGACCCAAGAGATGAGATTGCATGCAAAGCTCATTAGGAGCTCACAAGGTCAGCACAGAGGTCAGGAGGAGACATTCCCAAGAAGACAGAAAAGTGACATATCTGAGAAGGGATGTGCATGCATGTTCCCCCAGAACAAGATTTGACACTCATTCCAGATCATAACAGACACATGAGGAAGGCCGGAGGGTACATGGCTGAAACGTGAAAAAAAAAAACAACAAAGGAAATTAATCCAAACAAACCCCATACAATAGCATTCCAATCTTGTTGATTTTATCTACCCAACAAAATTTTTAATCAGTGGGTAGTAATAAAACCAAGTAGATGCAAGAGGCAATGTGTTTTGGAAGAAGAGTATAGCGAGATGTGGATATTTTAACATTTTTATTAGAGAAAATTCTCCAGTAGGGATATTGAATGTATTACACATCATTAATATAGGGGTAGGTATATGATGAGCTAATGAGTCTATGAGTTGTACGGTAACTAGTGATAACCGACTAACTAGTAATAATACAGTCAATTTGGGGAAGTGGAGAAAGTGTTCTGTGCATTGAAGGTACATAGGTAGGTACAAATTAGAGTATTGGATACTTATCAGGGGAAAAAACGTAAATCATAGCAGTCAGAGTTGTGCATGTAAACAGTAATTTAACCTTTCTTTTTAAATTTACTTAGTTGATGAAATCTGGTGCAGAAAGTGCTTCAGTGGTGATTAATACCTTTGTTACTTCCCGTTTTGTATCAGATACTCATATGGATTAGAGATATATCAATGATTAATCAATCTGAATCCAAAGTTTAACGCATTTGTTGTCATTTGTCTATATTAATGATATATATATATATATATTTTTTTTATTTTTTTTTTCAAAATCAGTGCCCATAGCTTTGTGATGCACAAAACATGTCAGATTATTTTTTTTGTTCATAAAGTATATAGACCAGATAAATCTTTAATTTCTTTGCATACATAACATCAAAATATGTTCACATGGTATAATTCTGAGCAATAGCTTGTGTTTACAGTTGACTCTGAAACAGATGAGCTCATAAAGACGTCTTCAATCTACAATTGATCAATATACACTTTTTTCTAGTTTAAGATCAGCAGCAGGTGTCGTAGTTCACGATTTAAATTATCTAATATTTGATAGATAAATAAGGATTTAAATTAAAATAAAAAGCAGTTTTGCTTCGCTCGAGTCAGCAAGTTATAATACACATGTTGCTCATATTAACTACGTAGGTAACAAAAACAAATTGATCATGGACTTTTTAATAAAAACTATAGAACGTATTATAATAATTTAAACATCTTAGAAGTTTTAATTTGGATTTTAAGAGCAAAATAGCATAAAGTTTGTTCCAAAAATATTACTCTGGAGTACTTAAAACAGGTTTTAATATTGTTTTTTTGTCATCGAAAATTTTTGATTACGCCATGATTGATATCTGCCGACAGATAAATTTGAATTCTGTAATTAAAAATCTTTCAAAGATCAAGTAGCCGATATTGAAAAATAGGTTATGTCAAAAATCAATCAATTTAATGATTACTTGAACTTTTAAAAAATACAACTTTTATTTTATAACATAATGAAAAATACCTTTATTCATAGACAGTGTGATGTTATTACTTCCTCGATTTTTGTTTGTTTGGTATCAAATAGCCGTCTCTCACAGAGGTAAGGCTGTGTAGAGAAGCAAGGTTTACAAATCACGCGCGATACCATAACATTTTACCGCTTTTTAAACACTGTCTTACCTGTGATTGACTTTTGTGTTTATAAACTATAAAAAGCATCATTTGTTCATTTCTCCTATGGCCATTTTTACAAGTTTCATGCGATGAATACAATTTCTTGCTGTTTAGAAGTTGTCAGGGTCACGTAAGGGCAAATTCAATAATGAAACGAACTGGGGGAGGGGCAGTTTTAGGACAAATTATCGTTTTTATCATAAAAGTAAAACTAACTATAAAACGTGTTAAAATGCATAGAATATTCAGGTGTAAGTGAAGTATTATTAGTCATTCATTAATTATGTTGGAAAGAAAAGTAAAAAAAATAAAGTGGTCATATTCATTTTTCTTATTGTGATTACTTCTGAAAACTTTTTCAATCAAACACTGCAGTCAGGGAGAATAAAGGGAAAAATGAATGACAGGGTGGGAACAGTTGCAACACGAGCTCCCACATCCAACCTCAAGAGAAATCTTAGCTATAAAAAATTGCATTTATTAAGCATGTTGATATCAAAATCAGATTAATATTTCGGGGTGAAGGGTTTGTTAAATAATCTACCTTTAAAAAGATTCTTCAAAGTGTTTCTCTCGTCCATCTCGATAAGGTTGTCAAAGTTCTGAAACCAGACTTCCAAAAATAAATTAGAAAGCAAATGCCTGAAATTTCTGCGAAAAAAAGGAAAGAAAACTCCTGCTGACTTGAAATAAAATTAAGTCTGTGGTGAGATGAGGATTCTAAAGCATTATTTTATCACTGGGTACGTACAAAGTTTCTTTTGGGCACCCATCCCTTCTCCATTAGTCATCCATTCTGTTTTGGGCTCCTTTGCAGGGTATAAAATGAGCGTGCAGTGCTCCAAAAATGTGCATCGATCGTCCTGAATTCTGAAATGTGCACCCGTAATCATCTTCATACGTGCAGTAATGAAATAACACCATTGAAGCAGTTTTATCGAGGATAGATTTCTTCCAACTCCATGATTATGTGAATAACGAAATTTTGTGCAGTGATCAATTTTTCTTATTTTATACTCTGCTATTTTAACTCTCTGGTAGGGACCCTCTTTGCACCCCGGGCAATGTACCCTTTACATTCCCACCCATCTCAAAGGTCCCGACTAAAGTTTATTTGATAAAATGGATATTTAAAAGTTTCATTTAAAAAGGTGGAGCTTAGAGTTTTTGCTTTTACTGCAACTCCAAGAAACTTCACAACCTGGCCTCTGAGACTTCAATTGATAACTGTTGTCACTTATTGCCGTTGGTAAACAACCCTGCAAAAAACATTTCCTGATGTGAATAGGCGACATACTTTAGTTCGGTTTCCTCAAGAATTTCTACAATAAATGAAGATGATAGGGATTCTCAACTTACCTAGACCCCTTCTAAGCAAGGGAGGCCGGCAATAGAAGTCGGCAGGCAAAAATCCCTACAACATTGTAAGTATCCTGGGCCGTTAATGAAATCCCAGGTAAAATAAGCTCTTGTCACACCTGTGTGTCGGTCAATGGCACTTCCCACTAATGGACTTACTCCCGACCTATTTATTCTCAGTGGATATATGTGTGTGTTTGTGTGTCACTCTCTATCTCTCTTTCTCACTCACTCTGAGTTTTTTGGGGTTTTTTTTAAATTAAGTCTGAAAATTCTCGTTTTTAAAACACAATGTACAATGAAAGAAGGTATTTTTATTTATATTTGTTTCATCAAGGTGCTACAAAAGAAGCTTCAAAAACTATTTTCTCTGCACTAATGCTTCAAGCGGAGGGATGATCAGAATTAACAGAACAGCCATTCGATTTTTTTGACGACAGTTAAGTTTGCCGGCCTGACAAGTTTTCATGTCTAAATTCTTGTTGTTGAATGAGAGGTTTGTAATTGAAAGATAGCGTTTGGACAGAGGAGCATAAGCTAAGTACCTGGTTATTACTTAGTAAAAGCAGCAGTACACTCAGGTGAGAGTTACGGAGTAAGGCCAATAATTTACCTGGGGGGATATATAGGTATCCCTTAAGTTATGATTTTGTTCGTAAAAAAAAAACGAAGTAATTTTTTTTTTAAATTTAGCGTATCTCATTAGGTACTTTTACATTTCAAACTTTCTGGTAATCTTGAGTAAGTGTAAAGCTACACTATATCAAACTTTTAGGTGTGATTTTTTTAAAAATTCCGTACTATTTCATACTGCAAATACAAATTCTCTATTCGACAACATTTAAATTTTCAACTCTTGGCACTACTCAATTCCGAAGGTCCACTTCTAAGAGAATTGAAACAAAAATTTCTCCAGTAATTTTTGTGCTTTCAAATCTATAAAACTTCGTTTCAGAAAATTTGTCAGTTTTGAAAAAAATCAATTTATCAATTTTTCCCTAGATGGGTTGGGTTGTACCGTGTATATCTTGCTGCTATAATGTTAAACTCAATCCTTACTTTCCGCCCGTCGCACGGAAGTACGACTCCGAAGTATTCGGTTACTTCCCTTGTGAAGATTGTTGTCTTTGCTTCTCGAATATTTTAATCATGGTAACAGTACAAGTTGCACTGGTCTGCCCTAGGGTACGTACAGTTATGGTTACAATTACGAAAATTTAGAGAAAATATGAAAAGATTTTTCTATGAGTTACTTTTTGTGCTTTCATTAGCATTTATTGACTTCAAAGAGGCCTTTGACTAGGTAGAAATCCCCAAGGTCATTGATGCTATCATATAAAAAGGTGCATATCCCATAGATGTCGAAGATTCACAGAAAGACTCTAAGCCCTTTTAACTCAATAGAGACAAGACTATACCAGCTCACCCAAACTCTTCACAGCCTGCCTCAAGATGATTTTCAGAAAACCTAGACGGCGAAAACAAAGTAATCAGAATAGACTGTGAATACCTAAGTAACCTCAGATTTACTGATGAAATTGTCCTTTTTGCTGAAAACCTTTATTATCTCCAAAGAATGCTAGACAAACTAGTTGCAGAAAGCAAGAAAGTATGAACTTTAAGTAAAACAAACACATAGAGGATGAAGACAATTATCATAATGGAAATTGTGGAGCTAAAGGAAGTAGACCACTACACCTACCTAAGACAACGAATCTTCATAAAATTCTCAAAAGAAGGAGAAATCATGCAGAGAATCACTCTACGTTAGTAAGCTTTCGGTAGAGTCAGCTCTACCTTCAAGAACAAGAGAATTCCATTAATCCCAAAAAGAAGGATATACAAGCAATGCATTCTCCCAATACTCACCTATGGAGCTAAAACATGAGATCTAACCAAAAGCTGAGAACCATGCAAAGTGCTCAAGGGGGAAACATGCCCAACTTACCATGGAGAGATCATAAGACAGCATAGTATATTAGAGAAAAGACAGGAGTCAGAGATATCAAAGAAACCATTAAAAAACTCAAATGGCAATGGGCTGGCCATTTTGCAAGAATGTCTGATAACTGCTGGACATTACAACTCACAATTTGAATCTCCAGAGATCATACGTGAAAATGCAGCCGACAAAATATGAGATGACCTGATGAACTAGAAAAGTATTTGCTCTGCAACACCCTTGATAGAGAGGTCTAGTTAATCTTGGGGAGGGTTTTTGCCCAATGATGGATGCTAAAAGGTTGATGATGATGCCTGAGGGTGTGCGTGGGTCTGCTTAGAGGTGTGCATTCACTTTCCCTTGCAGATCCGAAATCATCTTCAGGCAGGCTCGTGTAGCCACTCTCTTCAAAGAGAAGATAATTCATATAGATACATTGCATTGTATACAGAACTCCTCCCCCCCAACTGACAAATCTCCTGAAGAATAGAATGCCTTATGGATTGTAAGCAAGAAAAATTTTGTTTTTTATTTTGTAGAAGCAGAGCTTTGGGGTCAAGTTGAGCCTAACTTTTTATTATTCATAATCTTTAGATTCTACTTATCTTTAGTAGATCTTTCAAGAAATGCTGATCCTAAAAATTTCAAACTTAACACTGCACAGCTTTGTGTGCTGACTAATATAACTGATAAATGTCAATGGTTAGTTGTTGAGTTGTCATTGTACATAAGATTTCTCAAGAACCACCAGTCCAAAAACCTTCAAACTTGACACTACTCTGCCTTGTGTGCTGCGTAATATACATAGAGAATGCCTGCTCCAAAATTTGATCACTTCTTTAGTATTCTAATGTCTACCCTTCCACAGGATTCAAATGAAGTTCATTTGGAACTTTTGAAGATATTGTGTTGACAGTTATGTGTATATAGATGAATATATGAGAAAAAAAAACAGGCAAGTATCTATCAATTAAAGAATATTCCTTGATCCAACCCCAAATTTAACCAATTCATACTTATCCCATTGCCGTACCTTCCACAGAATTTCATTGGAATTGTTTTAGAGATACTATGTGGACAGCCAGAAAGATGGAATGATCATTGTGAAGACGCAATCGAATACATATTCCTCTCCAACTTCATTGGCAGAGGTAATCAACTATTCAGTTACATTAATTAGTTGGCATGACTATATTTCATGCCTGTAAGAAAGTGGATTCGACAGCTCATTTCACAGACCAATTCATTCATCTACTGAGTTCAGTTTTCTTTGGATGCCCCACCACTGTGGCTTTATGTAGTACAAGGTCAGCCCTAAGGTACATAGAGTTATGGTTAAAATTACGAAAATGTAGAGAAAATATGAAAAGTCTTTTCCGTGAGTCACTTCTTGCACTTTCATTAGCATTTGAGAAAAAATATTAATTTAAGGAAGCTAATATTTCACATAGTAAGTGGACTATTTTGTATCTCTTGTGTGACTATTGACTATGCTGGAAATCTTATACTAAGCTACATCCTTATGGAAAAAAATTGGGGAGAAAACAGTGTAATTAAAGTTTTCAAAGCTACAGATAGACTTAAACAGAAAATGAATTTTATGTACTGGAAAACAAGACTGATTAAAGAAAAACAAGTTACCATAAAATTCCGACCTAATTTTATGATATTTTTGAAAAGTCAGTTTTATTAGTATTTATAATAATCATTTACAGTGGGTGACAGGTGTGGCGTCTGGAAGACTGGTGAAATAATAGACCAACAGATTTCAAATATTTTATGAGACTTCCAAAAATCCTGAATCAATTACAAATATTTTGACTAGTTTTCCTTTATTAATTTTTGCAGCTTTTTTATAGCTATAAAACAAGTATAAAATATAATAAAATAAAAAGTATTTGTCTTTTTATGCCCTTTTCAAAATTAAGGCATTATTAAGCACTTAAATAGATTAGTCTTAAAAGGGTTAAACTATCACTAAAGAGCATTACTATAACTCCAGCAGTGCATCAATGTTGCCTGATACTGTGTCAGCAGAATTTCAGTTTGAAATGTTCACTATATAATGTTCATTCTATGTGATTAATATTCATCACTGAATCAAGTGCATTGACAGGGAAGGAGTAGGCTATAGAATAAATATTTGTTAGCTAAAGTAAATGTTCTTTTGATCAAAAGCCTGTAGAATTATTGATGTACCTGCATAGGTAATTAACAATATGAGAAGAAATTGAGTTGGGTAAAAGGAACAATGACAGAAGATAACAGATGAGAACTTGGCCTAACCATGACAACTTTGATAGCTCATCTTTCATAGATGCAAGTTTGAGTCTTATCCAAAGCTATTTCTCTATTCTGATTTCCTTGTAGTTCAGGATATATTGACTGAAATACATTGTAATGAAAAGCAACAAAAATAGATGAGGCCTGACTGCTGCAGGATCAAACACCACTACTGCTTCTATTTTGACTGAAAATGATTATTGTGACTTTTGTATTATATATGTATATAATAAAAAAAGTTATAAAAAATTTTTTTTTCATTATAAATGTATTTATTTCTTAGAATGAAATAACCCTTTTTATAGCTGTGTGGTAAATTTTATGGAATGTTAGTTTTATGGATAGATGTATTTATTAGAATGAAATGTGCCCTTCCATATTTCTAACATAAATTTTGGTAGATGTATAATACTTGTCAATTTAGCTCAGTTGATAAGAGACACTATAACCAATCAGTTGGCCGTGATTTCAAATTATTGTAGGTGGAATGTTAATTCTTATTCCCATAAATTTGGTGAGGATTGATCTTGTGGCATCAGTATGGACAGTGGAATGAGATTGAATGAAGGGTTTGGTTCGAAATTCCCAGAAGATTACCAAATACGACATGTACCTGAAAGAGATCAGTGGGCATATCAGCAGAAATGTGACTATAAAAATCGAGATATGATTGGGCTATCTGTTAACGGCTCAGAGAATGGAATCAGCAAACCGAGTTCACATTTAGGCTGGGATAATTTTTGTTCACTTTTCATTAAAAACTGTGGGAAAAGCATGTATACTCGCACCCCTCAACAGCTATGGATAAATTGCAGGGTAGCATGTGCTTTTCTGCCCTATAAGACAGTCCATCTTTGGCATTGGACCAGCAGCCTGGTCCAATCGCTACAGAAACAATAAATGTGTCTCCATAAATTGTTTGAGAAATGGAGACGAACTGAGATTATTTGTTGTATAGCTCATTACTTCCATCAGGACAGTCTGATAAGGACCCTGTGCAAATATACATTAGTCAGCACATTCAACAGGTTATCATCCTGGGAGAAAAAACAAATCACAACCGGAGGAAAAATGTTATGGTTGCGTTTATGTCTTAATATATTTACTCCGAGTTCTGTAGATTTTACAAGTGTTTTACTATTTGAAACAAATTTTCTTCATGTTAGCTTTATATCAGTTTTTCTTCAGAGTACATTCCTTATGACAACCAAACCAGAGATTTTTGGTGAAATTTAAAATTCTTTCTCCTTTAGACCTAGATTTAGCTATTGAGCTTTGTGCACAAGTGTTATAAACAATCAGAGATATTCACCACTATTTCTGCCTATCTCATTACCTGATAGTCACGTTTTTACTCATTTGGGTGATCAATTTTCTTGTCAGCATTATTTTACATATCAATCAATCTTGTAAGAGAGAGTTGGTGAAGGTCAGTCAGTATGATGCACCTTTGCATGTCATCTGTAAGAGAAAAGCAGGTTTGAAGTTCTATAAATTATGATTGATTATATATAAATGCTTATAGATATGTAATTCAGGGTTCCTAAGGATCTTACAAAAACACAAAGATGTTCATTGAATTAGGCAGTAGATATCTGAAGTTTAGATAATGTTAGAATTGCAAGTGGCTGCTTAACCAGTACTGATAATCCAGAAACATATTTCAAGGATTAAAATGAAATATTGAAGACAAAACAACTATCCTGAAAATACATATAATGTCTACCAATATCTTTTTTTGGCTAAATGACTAACCAATACCACTCCTTCCCAAGCAATTCCACTGTTTCCACCCACTCTGTGAGAAACACGGAACCTACCAAAACTTTTCAGACATTACCTCATAAATGGTAATCAACAGAATTCTGAGATAATCTTTATATCCTGTATATATCTTAGATTTTTCAATTGTTAGATATGTTGTTTTTCTTACTTTGGTTTGAGAGTAGTTTTTTCTCTTGGCTGTATTAAGAATGACAATGGGACAAGAACTCAAAGTCTCTCATCCACCATTCCACTGTTTAAACCATTGAGCCAAACCGACAAGTGAAGAACATTTTAGGAATGTTTTTTGAAAATGATACATACCAATGATTATGTGAAATCATTTCATCATTTAGTTAATAATTTTAGCGCTACCTTCATTACCATAGCTGTTACATCATGCATAACTTGAGTGATAGAGTATACATTCTAGAAGAATCCATGAATTTCAAGAGTTCAAACACAGGACGCAATGGTAAAAGAAAAGACAAAAATTAGATTTTACACTTAATCAAGAACAAACTTTATTCACATTATTACAAGTGTGTAAGGTTGTTACCATCAAGGTCTTATCAGTTAAAAGTGTTGGCTGGGGAAAGGAACAGTGGAATCAGCAGGAAAAGTATCACAACTTTGCTGGAGTTGCCTATATTCCAAAATCAGATTGGAATTAGATCCCCGAATGGACTCTCAGCTCAAGGTTATTATCTTAGTTGATCAGTAGGTGACATTTACCAACTGTACATTATGTTCTCTGTCTGTGCGTGGCTAGTTCACAAATGCACTCAGGTATTAATACCTACTTGTAAATGCACCAATACAAATACCTAATATGTGCTTACATACATTTAAACAAATACATAGACAGGACTGGATAGTCACTCAATAGAAACCATCATGTGAGCTACATCTTTTGAAAGCATGCCACATTGGGGGGGATCAACTGAAAAATTGGAAAAAGGGATGATCAATGAATAAGCTACTTCTCTCACCTTTTGTTGGGCAATGGTCACCAGAAAAGTTTGAATTTTCAAAAAACAAGCACAGACACTGCCAGACGAACTAAGGGATCAACTTCAAAATGGGAGGGTGTTTAAAAAACAAAAAGTCTCATTCCTTAACACAGTAAGGACTAAATCTTTAAATTTTCAGCCCTCTAGCCCCATTGGTGTGATCTGTATGCATGATACATACATAGCCAGCCAGCTAGACTAACTTGAAAAACCTTAGTTGACAGGTATGGTTTCCAATAAACAGAAATCATAACAAGGACAAAAACTGTATAAAACTGTAAAAATTAGTCTGTACCTGTTTTGCTGATGTCAATGATAATTAAACCATTTATTCTAAGTTAGAAATTTTCACAGAGATTTATCAAGAGGGAAATTTTTTTTTATTCGAAAAGTGTTGCATTTTTTTGCTTTACGGATCTGATCTTTATGATTACATGATACTCAAACTAACATTTCTCCTTTGTATTCTCAGAGTGAATGCCTGGTGAAAATCACACACACGTATGCAAAGTATACACATGGAATATCTAAGAAGTTACCTGAAAAGTGAACAGGTTATAATAGAATGGCAGCAGTAATAATAAGAAGAAGAACAGTACAGATATGCTGGTTTTTTAACTTAACGTATTATCTCATTGAGTTGTTTTATTTTTGGAGTTACCAGCATGAGATGCCTTCAGCTACAGATTTCTCCTCCTTCACTTGAGGCAGAAAAGGCCTCCTACAGTTTTAGTTTCACCTCAGTCCACTTGAATTTAGAAATTTGTTTGGAAGTGCATTAATTTTGCCGCCATCTTTTTTCTGCTAATTTCCTCCACCGTTATAATTACACATGGGTTAGGTGTCATGTTTCATTTGGTTAAAATTTTGTTCTTTACAAGTTTAATCATATATCAGTTGGTGGGAAGTTAAGTAAGTAAAAATTTATACAAATTTCTTTTGCAAGGCAATCTTTTTTTTCTTCATAGCTTTCAAAAACAGAGAAAAGTCAAGGAGTGTTTTCACGCTAGAGCTATCAACTCATTCTCGTTGACTTCTTTTTAAGACAAGTCATCACAGGTCACAGTTTTTAAATAGCCACTCACATGCTAGAGAGTGTCAGGCAAAGAAATTGACCTTTTGTGTTCCTGGCAAAGTCTATGGTCATCTAGGCCTCTTATTTCTTTACAGATCAGAAGCTTTACATTAATAATGTAACATTTTGTGAATTCTATAGGTGTTCATACCTCAAGACATTCATATTGACAACTGATGTAATAAATAGTAAACTGATTTTCATTAATTACAAAAGGAAGAGAGCTGATTAATTCATAAATTATACTTTCTACCTTTGTTGATCAGTCACTTTGAAAATCTGTAATTCTATGTTTATGAATTTATAATAAGCAAAAAAAATTTTCCAAAGGAAGGCATTTTTTTCAAGATTTCAACTTCTCCCTGGATTGAAATTTAAGGAATTGTTGAGGATCAAATATGTATGTTTTCACTTTCTGCTCCAAAATGGATTGACAGTTGTCAGAATCCAACACAAGCATTACTGATGGATTAATACTATCATATATACATATATGTATATATATATATATATATATATATATATATATATATATATATATATATATATATATATATATCCAGAATGAGGTATGAGGTAGTATGCGTAAACACTTTCACTTAGATATATATGGAAAATGAAATAAGACAGTTTTAGGATTATGAATAGAATACAAAATATCTCTCTACATGATGAATATTGTAACTTTTTCTGTTTGTTTCTATGTGTCTCTTTACATAACTTCTGCTAGAGCACAAAGATACTACACTCTGATATTAGGCAGAGTGCTGGGGAGAAACACATTGATCTAAGCGGTGCACAGATGCTGATCCACATGTAAATAATCTACTATGTTAGTGTGTATATATTTTACTAAGCCTATTTTTACAACCCATTTACTGAGAATAAAAATATTAATGATTAATGACGCTGCACACTTATATCACTGGTGCTCAGCACCTGATGCCCATATATTTTTTTTTTTGTTGAATTTTCAGATGAATTTATTTTATCAAAATGAATATTCTTTAGTTTCATATTTTTCTTTTCAAATGATCTCTTAGAAGAAAAATGCCAAAAGCTCCCTCTGTTGCAGATATCTGGTGTGCACGGTTAATAAATAAATTTTATACAATCAATTTTCATTTTGTTTAATGAAGGATCTATAGTGAAGATTGTTATGTTGAGTAACAACTACAGTTGCTCACTGTGGAATAACTTATCTTGAATATGTGAGGAATATCTGTTTTTGCTATCAGGTACTTTACTTCAGACCAGACCTGCAAAGATAGAGATCCAGTGTTGTTATTGTTTGGCATTCCTGAGAGAGGCTTAAAATTAATCCGCCTTACTAAGGGATGATTCGGAACACTATTCCTACGCACACAAATTTTTGTACGAATCATGTTGCTAAATCTCTTGGCTCTAGTTTGTAAGTCTGTGAGCAAATATTTAGAACAGCCTTTCAAAATCTTTTTATGAACGACACCTGCAAATCATATACCCAACTCTATGACACCTCTAATTGTTAAAACTGACATAATTCACACCTACAATATGCAATGACAGTAAATCTCTATAACATAAACAATAAAAAAAACAAACAGAAACTAGACTGGGTGCATTTCCTGAAGGAATTGCAATTGGGATCACGCTGCAGCACAGCACCCGCCCACTACCACCATCATCACCACCACAACCACCACCACCACCACAAAAAAACGTTAATGAAAACACAAAAAGTTACCAGCAAAAAAATTTCACCCCTTAGCAAAGGAAGTAAGTGGATGCTTCAAAACTCTACTTCTGTATGAATGGCGGAAAATGAGGGCTCTGTTTTAAGGTTTTAAGTAATAGTTACATGGTATATAACCCCTTATCCCCTATCCTCTCAAACCTTAAAAAAATTAACTATTTCCAAAATTGAATGCAAGCACAATACATGGCATTAGGATGTACCAGTTAGTATTGGAATGGCATTGATAACTCAAAAAGAAATAATTTAACCCAATGGAAAAAAAATATTAAGACAAGGTTTTTATCATCTATAGGTATTTAGAGAAGCTGGTTATTCTTGGCTAATTGTTAAAAAAATGCTCAGGAA
Organism: Thysanoteuthis rhombus; assembly: GCA_963457665.1. NCBI lineage: Eukaryota > Metazoa > Mollusca > Cephalopoda > Oegopsida > Thysanoteuthidae > Thysanoteuthis > Thysanoteuthis major. The sequence goes on along the minus strand of OY735220.1, from coordinate 30,897,689 downwards.
AAATGAAGTGAAGGAAATCTTATTAATAACTGTTATTTCAATAGATTTATACACAATCCTTTCATTTGGCTACTTGACCAAGATCTATTTTCCTGTGGTCCTATAAAGTACTAATTAGGCAACTTTCAACCTCGATTTCAATATTTTCAGTACTTGGAAAAATAATGGGGTGAGTGGATTTTATTTTCATTTTGCCTATTGAATTTGACTACTTTTCACCTTCATCTCATTAGTTTAGGTGAAAACTAGTCATATTTAACAAAAGATGTGTGTTACAATACTTCATCAAGTAATATCAATAGATTAATTTTTACTTGTCATTTTATTCATGAGTGAATCTCTTTTGTCACATAATATTTGGTTGAAATCTCTTTAAAACCTTCTTAATAGTTGAATGAAAAAAACTGTTAATCGCGAACTTGAAATATATTGATAAATCCACTTTAGTAAAAATGCTTGAGTGGATTTAGACATTTTGATTTTACAGACTGCTAAATAGACAGAAGATAAATAAAGTAGACATTTCTATAACTAATTTCTTTTGCAAGGCCATCTCTTTTTCTCATAGCTTTCAAAAATGGAAAAGTCAAGAAATGTTTTCACACAAAATGTATTAGCTTATTTTTGCTGACTTCTTTTCAAGACCAGTCCCTACAGGTCACTGTTTTAAATGACTACTCACATGTTGAAGTATACCCATCAAAAAATTGACCTTTCATGTTCCTGACACAGTCTATAGTCATCTAGGTTTTTTATTTCTTCATAGATTAAAAGCTTTATTTTAATGATGTAAGATTTTGTGAATTCTGTAGTTATTCTTGCTTCGAGACTTTCATATTGACAACTGATGTAGCGAAAATAGTGAAATAATTTTCATTAATAACAGAAGGGAAAGATCTGACTAATTTATGAATTATAATCTCTATCTTTGTCGGTCAGTAACTTTAAAAATCTGTGATTTTCAGACTATTCATAAATTTACTATAAGCTAAGAAATTACTATAAAGCAAAGCAAGTCTTCTTCAAGATTTTCAACTTTTCCCTACATTGAAATTCAAGAATCTTTTGAGATCCAAATTCTATTTGTACTTCACTGAAATGAAAACTTTCAAATTAATCTATGCATTCACTGGTAAGAGATCAGGATAAAAGTCAATTTTGGCCAACAATTAAGAAGGATTCTGAAAGTAATTCTGGTTTAGTTTACTGAAACAAAAAAGTGACAAAAAAAATAATTCTTGAGCCAGTAAATTTGAATTTGTTGTCAAATATTGAATGTCTGACAAGACAGTAAAAATTATTGTTAAATGCATTTATTGGTTTCCTATATTGCATGGACAAAAGTGTTTTTAATGAGATGGCATTAGGAGGCTTTAGTTTAAATCAACATCATTAAAAAAATATCACATTTGATTACTTTGTGGCAGATGTCATAACAGTACACATTTCTTTTTCAATTGTCAAAATTGGCATGATTTTTGTTTATTCATTGTAGCATTGAAATTGGAAGAAAATAAGCAATGTTTTCAGCATATTCTGCTTTTTCATTTTAAGAAAAAAAATGTGACTCAAACAGCCAAAAAGATTTGTGTAGTTAGTGGGAAAAGATACTGTGAATGATCAAATATGTCAGAAGTAGTTTGTAAAGTTTTGTGCCGGGGATTTCTCACTGAATGATTGCTAATGGTCAAATAGACTAATTGAAATTAATAGTAATCCAATCAAGATGTTACTTGACAATAATCAATGTTACAAAGCGTGTGAGATAGACAGCATACTAAGAATATTCAAATCAATAGTTGAAAATCATTTGTACCAGCTTGGTAAGTCACTTTGATGTCAGGTTTTTACATAGGTTAAGTGAAACAAAATTGTATTCGACTGTTTTTCATGTGGGATTTGCTACATAAATGTAATGAAAATAATTTTTTTCTTTGGTAGCAAATTGTGATGGGTAATGAAAAGCTGGATACTTTACAACATGAATTGTGAGAGATCACCTGGCAAGCAAAATGAACCACCAAATCCTTTTTGAGAACCAAAAGATCGGCTCAAACAAGTTTAGCTCACTATTAGACCAATTGAAGTCAGCAATCAATGAAAAGCATCTGGGATTAGTCAAGAGAAATATATATTACACTAAACTGTACGTTTTTTTGGTAACCTAGCAAAAATGATTATAGCTTGGTTGGAAAATTTTGTTTCATTTCCTGTATTCAGCATATATCTCATTTTTGAATTACCATTTATTCCAGTCTCTAGAAACTAATTTTCTTCATGAAAAAAATGTCATAACCCTGAAAGTCTGAATGACATCTAGAGCATACTTTGTTCAGAAAAATAGAAGATTTGGAAGGATGGAATTATGAATTATGCCACACAGATGACAGATGATATCAGAACTAAATGGTAAATATGAAAGTTGATGTTAACAATAGAAAATTATATTATTTTTATTTAATAAACCAAACAAATTATTTGGCCACTCAATGTAGATCACACATGACTAAATATGTTTTTATCTTGCATGAGGAAAGGGAATTTCAACCACATGCGCTAGCAATGCTCAACTATTGTACAAGATAAAAATGAATAATTACTAATTTCTAGATGATCAGGAATAGTAATTATAAATTAATTTTCCTTATGCCGTTTGAATTTCACTTGAAGAACTAGAAAGCTCACGAAGGATGTATACCTTCACCAATGCTATCATCAATACAAAACAATCATGTTATAGATCGATCAGAGAGGCATACCATTAATAGTTTAAATATGTGTTTATGTACATCTAGATAGATAGAAAATCAATTATTCCCATTCAGTTTTTAAAAATACATAAAATAAACTTGAGCTGAACTTTAAATGATGATAGAAATTTGAATGATATAAGAATTGTTTACACAGTCCTGTGCAAAATCAGTGAATATAACTAGCTTTATACCAGAGAAACAGTAGGACAACTCAGCACAGAGTTTAAATAAATTAGACAAATATCTTTTGGACAATATACAATGAATTCCAAAAGATCATGAAAACATAACTTGTTTGGTGCAATTATAGCATGTGGTGTACCAAGCCCTGGCAGACCACGGCTTTTCTGCCTTTTGGCTAAGATCAAAGTGTAGTATTGGTTCTTATCAGCATAATATTTGATACCTTTCGAATGTAGGGAATTTGATATCAAACTGTCTGGCACTAATATAGGAGACTGGTCTCTAATCCTAACCCTAAACCTTTACCCTAACCATTCGCATGTTGTCAGGTTAGAAATGTGTTAATGAATTAGTACATATTTGAGTGCAAGTTAGTGCTCTTGGAGAATAAATTGTTTCTCCTTCACACAATAATTGTGGTTTAAGTCTTTAAACTTGGGGATGTATCAGATATTAAACGGATAGGCACAGATGCTACAATTTGATTTTAACCAAAAGGACCCAATAGACTGAATGCTATTGTAGTATCACTTGTGGTTTCTTTTTATATAATAAATATGACTAAATAATTGACTGATTATATTGTATTATATCCATACCTCACATAAATGAATCACCATAAACCATACTTGTATCATAACTAATTATCTAAGTAGAATTACCAAAAAAAAAAAAAAAAATCTTTAATCTAAAATTATCTTTAAAAAATACCAGCTTAAAATTTGGGCATTCTTGGTCCAAAATTACCATAGAAGCCCCCAAAAGCAGTTATTGGCCCCACTCTCAACCCTCTTCCTTTACCCAGGCATAAATTAGCCTACTTTGTAGGTCTGGTTGGGGGTAAAGAATAATGGATTTGTGTCTTCTCTCAAGACATGATTGCCAAGTGAATGTAAGTCACCTTGATCAAAATTTGAACTTATTCTGTTTTCCATACCAGTAACTACTAAGCATCCCCAAACATCTCCAGCTTACCGTAAGAGAACAAAATGAGACTCAATATTTTTCTGTCACTGTTTCTAATTGGCTAAAATTTTTTTTAAAGAAATTTGATGACATGAGAAAGTGATGAGGTGTTTGGTCGTCACTTGTTGATCCCCCCAAATGATCTTGTATAGTTTTCTAAAAGTTATCATGTAATTTGAAGATTCTAAAAATTGTTTCTTGTCATTTTCTTTGCAGACTACACAAACAATGAAAAAGTAGATATTTACACACAGTGGCCACAAATAAAATGCAACATGAAACTGAACAAGTAAAAGTGAATTTGGGTTGGACTCGATTTCCCACTGAATAAAAAGCAGAGGGATGTCATTATACATCTTGCAGATACCCACACCTTTAGACTTTGCACCAATGCAGAGTTGATGTCAATGCGCCTAGAACTGTGCACTTGAGATGACATGCTATTGACTACTTAATCAGCAAGTTTTTCTTTCACATTTTCGGTTACTTTTGGAGCGTTATAAATCTGAGTGGCACTATGGGATGGCATAAGTTTACACCTGAAGAGAAATACCATGCCTTGGCCCAGATGGAGGAAAGAGTTTTGTGTGATTCTTATGGAGATAGATATTGGGTTCAAGTAATGCAGTTTATGATCTGATGAAAACTTTTGTAAACAATGTTGTATTGTCCTCACATTTAACAGGAGATCAATGTAATTTTTCTTCAATGCAGTAGCTGAAATGAGAGAGTTATTCATCACCCAACGTCTTCTTCTTCCCCCCAGGACTGATTTTTTGCTTGGGAGTGCTACCTTCCATCAGCTTTCATAGGGTCGTAAAACATATTTGCAATCCAATATCTTGTGCCACAAGAATCACAGAAACTCCTTCCTTCTGCTAGGCCATGGCATCAGATTTCTCTTCAGTAGTTTATGCCATCCCATGATGGTACTCAGGAGCAGGGTTAATCACAAAAATGTTGCAGATTGAGTGCTCAACAGCATGTCATTTCAGATGTACAGTTCTTTGTACACTGACACCAACTTTGCATTGGCAAAAAGGTCTAAAGTGTGGGAGCCACAATGATTCCCTTTTTAGTTGGAGGGAAATCAAATCAAATGCACTTTTGCTTGTTCAGTTTTATTTGGTATTTTTGATGTAAAGATTTCTCTTGCAGCCAGTGTAGTAATGAATCCTAATGCAGCTAGTATACGATTTCTAATGATCCTGCACAAGAATTATTACACACATATATCCTGTTGGGAAAGTTTTGTAACTCAAAACTTTTACAAAAACAAATTGCAGTATATGAGATTAAACTTGCAAACAATGTTCAAAATGAATGAGATTCTTGTTTCCTTGCTTGTAGATAAGTCTGTTACATTACAAGATCAATTACAATCAATCTAGATACATACAAAATACAGCAAGAGGATCAATATATATAATAATGATCCAGCATGAAAATGTTAAACCGATGAATCCAGGAACAAGATTCAAATAAGATCTTGCTGATGCTTGGTGTATCATGAATTCATACTTGTGATATGAAAGTAATGTTCATTATAATAGTCGAAGTTGTGTTGTGGCCACAATATTAATGTCTCCGGCGGTAAGTGTGTGACATTACCATCATTGAACTGATCACATCAGATCAATAATCAAAAATAGTTTGAAGTGAGTATCTTATGTAGTTTTGTCCAGACTTATTTTTTAATTAGTTGTGAGAGATGTCTGTGTGAACAAGGTCCGTGCAGAAAGTATCCAGTAATTTTGAATATTTCCAGAAACGGTTGTGCAGCCTAGATGTAACTTGGTGACCAACCAGAGGGGACCTTACTGCGTGTGCGTGAACAGGCACTTTCTAGCAGTTGATAGTGAGATGCCATTGAAAGAGATCGTGTGCTACGTGACCGTGACATTCACAATGACCGAGCCGGTCCATTCTTTATGTCTAGTGTAAGGTTTTCTTCTGCGGCTCTGTCAGCCCCCCCCCTGTTCCAATTCGTATCCCAACAACCTCTCGAGATATTCCAGACCGTGGATGAAATTTAGAAAAACGCGACGAGACTGTTAATGACGCTCCCGAAATAGACCATTACTGACTGGGAAAGTTGAAAAGACACAGGGATAAGTGTGTAGGTCCTAAATGGAATACTTCGAAAGGACTAACGTGCCATTGCCCTCGGTATGCTTTTTTTTTTTTTTTTTTTTTTTGCGTCAATATTAGATGGATGAATACTTTCCAGGCATGTTTTGGAGGCTGCTGAAGCGCTACTAACCTATTTATTCAAAGAAAACTGCGTGCGAACACATTTCCGATTCTCATTAGATCTTTCCACCAGACTCGTGTGTTTTAAAAACACAACGCCGAACGGACGGCCTTCAAAGGACTGCGCCATTAATTGCTACATCTAATTGGGAGGAAGGCGTAAGATTCGTTTAATTGATAAATCTCAGTGCTTACACTCGAAGATGAAACATCCTACCGTAATATTCTACCCCGAAGCTCTCCGTCAATTGGTAATCAATTAATTGTATAAAACTGTCATGAACATCAACCATCAACAGCCTTTTGGTAATTATAACAAAGAACGGAGAAACAGGTCTGGTTAGTCACTCGATAGAAACCGTCACATGACCGACCTTTTTTGAAGCATGTTATGTTGGGGATGACAATTTAATGATTTGTGTTTAAATTAGGCACAAGTGATTTAAAAGTGTCCTTATTCGCTAATCGTTGCTAGTTTTATTCCCAGTGGATGCTTTGTAGAAATGATTTTGTGCCAGACCTGCCTTTGTGTGTCAGATCAAAATGGCTACACTTTTTGCATTTTAATTACAATCATAAAATGTTTTGTATTCATGTTCCAGAACATATATGTATTATATTACATACATATATTATATTTGGAGGAAAATGATTATTCGGTTGAATATGTTGGTAGAGAATCAACTCGAAGAAGTTTTTTCAGTATAATTAGTATTCTTAAAGATGGTATCATAAGTTGGTTTGCATGCAGTCTGAGATTAAAACTGACACAACAGATTTAATATTCACATGGGTGAACATTCAATAGAAATGACACAAAGAGTGAGTCATGTCTGTTGTTACACTTTCTGATCCCTCATCGTTAAAAACATTCTACGGTAGTAAGCCTTGAATAAAAAATAAACGTTGTATAAAATAATATCAATATACAATACACATAAAACCTTATATAAAATGACAAACTATATGTATGGCAAAAACTAGGTTGTGTTTGATCAACACGGCTGGTGTGTCATGTTAATATAACTATTTTGTTTTTAAAATCCCCGAAACGGTTATATGGTAAATAACCGATGATCCCAACAAGAGACAATTCATACTTTGTACAATAATAACAAAGTATAGGGAAAACAGGGGAAAACACTTTGGAAGATTAAATAAATTGCATTGACAGATAGTGGGAAATGGGTGAATGAAGTGACACAAAAAATCTGTTGAAAAAGTTCTTTTTCTAAATATTTGGTGTTTAAAGCTGTAAAGCTTTCTAGACTATACGTATTTCACTGCAAATATACACACACACACACACACACACACACACACACACACATATATATATATATATATATATATATATATATATATATATATATATATATATATGTCGAACCTGAAACCGATACATAGCAGATGTGCTCATAAACCGACATTCATAAAATATAGGCAAATGCCTGGACTTCTTGCAATGTTGATTTTAGGAAGCCATCACTGAGAAAAGTAACGAAGTAATCAGTTTTTCTAGTGATATTTTTGGTAGCATAGTTGATGGAAAAGGGAGAAGAACTGAAGTAACAATAACAATTGTTGCTATTTGTTGAAGATTGCATGAACATTCTGTCGTCCACTGGATTGTCAAGATGCACCTCAACTGTTGATCCAGATAGAGTTGACGCGTAATTCAGGGCGACGTAGGTGAGTTGAGAGTTGAACAAACACATCTTTTTTCCAATCGCTCATCAAGAACGGATCAAAGACTAGTTCGGAATCCTTTTTATAGGATTAGAACAGATCCTAGAGCCAACTAGAAGCCAAACCTGGCATAATCTAAAGTTTGCTACTTCTGTGATGACAACTCAGGGTAGTTGAAGGAGCTACAAGAGTCTTTCGGTGTTATACAGAGATTTGTCATCATAAAAAAGAGAGAAAAATTCTTGTAAAATCTGTGATAACCCAATATCATAAATGAAAACATCTTTATCAAATGAACCTAATGAACATAGTCACATGCTCAAAAAAAGATAAGAGGATTAGCTGAGGAAAAAAACTATGAGGAGAATAAAACACAAGCGAAAGGATACATGACATGGGTTGGCAAACTACAGTCTGCAGGCCAAATCCAACCTGCCGCCTCATTTCATCAAGTCCACCAACTTGTGTATAAAAATTCTTCATTTTCAATATCTATCTCATCTTTATGAAGCGAACAATAAAATTCAGTATCTAGAAAAATAACAAAAGTTACATTTTTGCAGTAGCCTCTAATGAATCATTGTTTTATGGCTAAAAATCTTTCAACACTGTGTTGTTTCTACAGCCTAGTAAGATCATGGTTTCATTTTTTATCGCTTTGGACCACAAGATATGAAAACATTTCTAATCTAGCCAGCTACAAAAATGGTTTGCCAACCTCTCGTTTATGAAACTAACGCATGCACCAGTGCACTTGGGTGGTCATTATCAGTTTGCTAGCTAATACAAGGTATTACATAAGATGAGGTATTACGGATACAGATCTATTATTAATTATAAAACACTAGTATTTCAGATTTTACTTATGTTCTTATGCACTAACAAAATTGTTCGGTACCAATTTCTTGGAGAAATAGAACCTGTCCGTATTGAAAATCAGAATTCAGTATTTTTATTTTCACTCAAATTAAGGCACTAACAACATGTGACTGAGATAAGCTCGTTAATATTTCAGCCGCCAAGCAAGCCTAGCTTGTTACATAGGTGGATCTTTAATTAATTAATTAATTGATTAATTATACATACATATATATATACATATATATATATATATATATATATATATATATATATATAAATAATAATAATATATATATATATATATATATATATATATAGAGAGAGAGAGAGAGAGAGAGAGAGAGAGAGAGAGAGAGAGAGAGGGGGGAGCGTACATTATCATGATGAAGAATGATCCCTTATCTGTTAAGTAAGGGTGGGCGTTTTCAAACGCCGAAGGTTTTGGCATCTGTGACTGTTTGGTTATTGTTTTGGCATCATTCGTAACAGATGATTCCTTGCATATCCCACCAAACACTCAATATCTTCTTTGGATGAAGGTCGTCTCTAGGCTGGGGCACAGGTCTATCATCAACTGAGCCGCTAACGACGGCAAAACACTGTGAAAAAGGATCCGTTTCTCATCCTAGTATCAACTGTGTCTAAAAAAGGCAATGGGGTTACTCAAATTGCAGGGACTCGCAACAATCAGCACGTTGGTGATTTGCTACCGACAGGTCATGTGGGGCCCAACCTTTGAAACTTCTCCTTGCTTCCTCAAATTACAATGAAGTCATATGGCTAACAATGAATTGTTTGCCCCCTGACTGTAACTACTGGATAAGGATGTCACTTGAGCTATCTTGTTCAAGCACTATCGGTACAAAAAATGTCCAGAACTTTCGTTACTGCCTGATATTTCCTCCGACATGATGAGAAAGTGTTATAAAGAGAAATACAATTCGATGTCAGATCTAGTTCATTGTGGAATGCAGATTTTTGGGGCCATGTAGACATCAAAGAACGGAATGGGAGAGATGGTGAATTGAGTTTGAGGTAAATGGCTGCTAGGTAAGATAAGTAAAAGGGCAGACTAGCATTAAGAGAAGAGTACCAGTTGAAATCCTTTAGCTTTATGTTGGGGAGATATGCGTGTTATATAAACACTAACAATTTATATGACGCATGATGAAATGGGGAGGATCTATTGAACAAATACATCAAAACTAATTCACTCTACTGATTACGTAATGTTGTGACGCAGCTAAATCTAGTGGGGGTTGGGACTGAAACCAATCATCCCAGTCGTACTTTAACACAGACTGCATTTGAACCCAGTTTAATCCATGAGATCGGTGCTAAAATTGCTCAGTTGGTGATAAAAGCATGAAATTTGGTACAAATATTCTTTGATAGGTACTAATCATTTTCAGATATGGAGACATTCTCAAACTGCCCACCCATAGCAACGATTGCTAAGGGATTCATTTTCCATAGCAACTGTTTAAAAATCAGTTCTTTTGAATTTTCTCAAAGAAAAAGTTTATTAACGCTTTTTTATAGTATCAGGAGTGCTCAATGACTTACTGAAAGACTACCACAGTCTGACCATTGGAAGGGTACTATTCTCAAAATGGTGTAAAAAGGTCTTATTGCAGACATACTTCTTGAGTTCCAGATGTTTCATACATTGTACACACTGTATAGAAAAAAACGTGGATCAACCCCCAAATTTGATCACTCCCACCTCATACCGTGGTCTATGTCTAACAAAATTTCATCCTCAGGAATGAACGGATGCAGAAATGTATGGAGAAGAAAAAATAATGAAAAGATATTTCTCAAAGTAAATTCCTAGACCCACTTCAAAATGTTATCGCATCATCTGTAATACGTGCCTTTTCCTTCCAAGAAATTTCATTGAAATTCATCAAGAACTATTGGAGATATCGTATGGACAGACAGAAGCAGATACAGAAATATATAAAGGCAAGAACAAATATCTTTCAATCAAGAACAAATATTTGGATCCACCCTAAAATTTGATCACTTCTTTCCTATCCCACGGTCCACCATTCCACAAAATTTGATAGACATTCATTGAAAAACTTCAGAGACATTGTATGGATAGATAGAAGCGAATACAGAAATGTTGGAAGAAAAAAAACGGAAGATATCTCTCAATCGAAAAAGAATTTAGGGATCCACCCAAAAATTTGATCACACCTTCATTATTACATGTGTTACCATTCCACGAAATTATACCACTATTCATTCCGGAAATATCGTGTTGACACGCAGGAGAAATTTATGGAGAATTAACACAAAAAACATCTCTTAATCAGAAACAAATTTCTGGATCCACCACAGAATTAAATCAGTTCTTCCTTTCGATGTGTCTTACATTTCCACAAAATCTAATTGGAATTTATCGAAAACTATTGGAGATGTCATGTAGACAAGACAGGAGAGAATATAGCAATGTATGAAATATTAAAACGGGAATTATCTCTCAATCAGAAACGAATTCCTGAATCCACCCGACAATTTATTTACTTCTTCCTTATTATGTGCTTTACATCGCCACAAAATTCCATTGAAGACTCTTCGTAGTTATTTTTTTTTTACATTTCTGTATTCGCTCATTCCTTTTCATGCCAAATCTCCAAAGGCTCTCAATGAGTTTCAATGAAATTTGGTGGAAAGGTGGGACATAAGATAAGACTAGAAAAAAAGATGGTCAAATTCTGAGGTAGATCCAGGAATTTGTATTTCATTGGGAGATATTTATAGGCTTGTTAGAAACGTCTCTACATCTGAAACTGTTTAGTACACCCCGAAGTATCATTATACCAATTTCCATGTTTTTATCACAAAATGAGCAATTCCGACCGAATTCTGCACCGAACGCCGAGACAAGTTTCAGTATAACAAATATAAATTGTAAATCCATCGAATAACATCAATCCATTTTTCAATTGTCAGTTGCAGTCAGGCAAGTCGGAGGGTTCAATAGGTAGAGGATAGGGGCTTCGGTTTGCATTATTAAGCGTAGTATAAAGATCAGTCTTCTCCTAGGGGGATTAACGGAGGCTCTCTACATGATCCGTAGCTGCCTTCATCTATTTATTTACTCTCACACCAGAGCAAAATGTGACACAAGGTCAGAGCTTTACGCGGGGAAAATACGAGCAACCCATCAAAAATAAAGCGTCAGGACGAGCCCGACCTGTCCCTTTAAGTGCAATGGGACAGCACTGCTCTGGGGCAACGGATCCCCTGCAGCTGAGCCGAGTATGAGCGGGAGAGCCAAAGGCTTCCAATGCGCGTAGCAATGTGCAGCCTCAGTATAAACTCATTGGCTGACGCATTGCACCGGCGTACTCGGGCTTTGATGCACACCATCTCCGGCCCATTCGGCAGGCAAGTGTCAGTATCAGCACCTCGGTCTCTGCCGTGGAACTGACACTGCACTTTAATCCATGCCGGAAAGACCAGAAAGGATAGGGGCTGAACCTATTTCTCATATTTTAGAGTGGTGCACAGTATTGAAATATATTTAGAAAACTCGAGGTTTTTTGGGATGAAATATACTTGAGGAAACATGACGGGACAGTGATAACTTGAATTAGTTGATTTTACGGAACGATGATCAGTAGTCATGATATTCTTTTGAGAAATTTCACACCCATATAAAAGTTCATAAAGAAGTAAAAATAACCAGTTTTTATTTCACCCAGTTCCATTTCAACCCATTACGCCGAGTACTTCCTCTTCATGGCATTTTTCAGGGAAAAAGGGTCACTTGGCAGTGCCTATCTCCTCTCCAAGTAACATGCATCATGTTGTGTTAGGTTACATGGCACCAGCAACAAGGAGTAATCCCTGATCTGACCTATTGGAAGAAATGGAACCAGTCTACCTTAGGAGCTCCACTTCTGGTTCAGAATCAGGGTTGTCTGACTCCTAAACCGGTAGCCAACCTAGGCTAGAGAGCCCAATCTATCCTACTATTTACCCAAAGCTGGAGAGGAGATCAAGGCTAGAAAGCCCAGTCTGCCCCACTATTTACCCATTATTGGAGGTGGTGGATTCATACCTTTTCCAAAAGAACTAGTACGAAAGGAAGAACAATTGTCTCAGCCGGAATTTGAACTCTGTCAACCGATTCCATTTTCTCTTAACCGTTACGCCACTCGCACCTTTGATTTTATACCTGAATCAAGATAATTTTCTTTCAATGCTTCAAACATTCAAAAACTAAACATTTTATGGCCGTAAAATTATTCACAGCTGTAAAAAATTAGGTGTGTGTAAGAACTGGTCATATATACAGATAGACAAGCAGACAGGTGAATTGATAGACAGACAAGAATCATAAAAAAATGAATAAGCAAGAATACTCCATTTATGTGGTGTAAAGGAACGAACTTGTGGTTGGCTATACTCGTCAAAAAAGCTGTTCCATAAATATCTGAGCAACTGATTCATAATTTTAGGAAAAGGTAGAAGTATTTAATTTTATTGCATTTAGTGAGAATGAAGGAGAAAATTACTTAGGGCTGTGGGAAATAGTCTGCATGTTATCATGACCGAGTCTGCTGGTACGCATCTTTCCTTCTTTCGTTTCTTCCTTCCTTTTTACTTCCTGTTTTCCTTTCTTTCTTTTTCGTTCCTTCCATCCTTCCAATGATGTATCATCTTTGCTGGAGTTAATTTTTAAATGTGCCTTTTGCACTTGTGGAAAATTTAAATGGGGTTCATGAATATTAGCTTTTAATCACTTTAACAAGACAGATGTTATTTCAAGTTTTTGAACTGTATATTCAGAATGTTATGACAGGTAAAAACAATAATCGAGTATAATAGAGAACAAAAACTAATCTCTGTAATTCAATTTCAGAACTTTCCTTTTTTTCTGGATGAATACATGAAAAAACACACTAACCGTACATCAGGAATGGGGCTATCCGATCTTAATACGTAAGTCCAGAGCAAGACGAAAAAATCCCAACTAAAGAGAGCAAAATCTAATCCCTTAAGTTAAAATCCAAGGCTTTCCTTTTTCTGGATGAGTACGTCAAGATCGGGACCATCCGATCTAAAAACGCATGACCTGGACAAGACAAATACAAATAGTTTAAATTCAAAGAACTTCAGTGTACAGACCATTGGGATTAGAGTTTTTGCATCACCTACCTTGATTCTCACACAAGCACTCTCACGAAGGAATCGTCATTACTTGATCAAAATTGGATGAATTTGCTTTGAATTCAAGCGAATATCCAAAATGCAAATGCACAATAGATAAAACAAAAATAGTGACAGTCTATTTTTCTGTATGCTTCATTAGTTTTTTATGAGTGTTGCAAAATCTTAAGTATTATTAAGTCCACACTGTTAGTTTTCTCTTGTTTGAATATGATACGTCAAAGATTATTAGGCAAGGGCTTATATTGAATCATATTTTCTCTTCTATTTCTCGTCAGTTTATCTTCAACGCAAATCAAAGAACGCAATTATTTTCAGACGTCTGTAAGCTATAGTAAAAATCAAGTTTATGGCATTACTGCAATAGTCCTTCATTTTATTGTGAGAAATTTGTTCCCATCTCATGTTAACTTGAGATGCCCTGATTGAATACATAATCGCTCACAAAATCTGGGGCTGGCATGTTAATCTGATCAATTTGTGTTCGATAGCATACTCGTTTATGTCGATGTCATGTAACGGTCGGATCTTTTGGCCAAGGAATCATTTATTTATGATACGCCTCGCATTTAGCTTGAACCTTTGTTTAGGATAATGGAACAACACCAACAAATTAGGTTAAAGAGCTCCATATTTAGCTACTTTGAGCCAGTCATCATGAGGCTGGATATCTGCCTTTGCAGTATTATTCAGAGTATTGAGCGCCCGAGGCTAGCCAGGATATTAAGCACCCGAGGCCAATCCGATAATGTGTGCTCCCCTCTCTGACTACCCTTTGCTCCACTTCTGCCCCCATTCTCCAAATTCCTCTGACCCCCGAGTGATCTCGCCTGACGTTCAGAGGAGAACGTGGCGAAGCGGGGAGATGGCCCAAAGCGTCTACGGTTATGGTAAGAGGGAAATTTTCTCACTCTTTGAAAGAAACACTTCAAACAAGCTTTTTTGTTGCTCTGCATTGCTATCATAAGTCTTAGCTACAGCTGTCTTAATAAGTAAGTTGTCGTATTTTTAGTTGGATTAACAAATATTGTGTTGGTCGCTCAGAATTTGTGAGGCGCCCCAAAGTTTTTGCTCCCTGGGATAGTTCACCTAGTGCGTAGCCACGGTTCTGCTTGGCAGCAGGATCAACTCTCAATTGTTACTTGAACATTGTGTATCAGCGAAAACAATTATATCAATTATTGGTGGGAAAATATCGGAAGGCTCCTAATTATTTGCCGTAGATCTATCTATGTTGTAATACCATTCACACAATAAGCTGGCCCGTGTTAACTTCTAGAGAATATCGAAAGAACGTTATTCAGTAGGTTATCCTGCTGTAAGTTTGTGTTTCATTTGTTTGAGGTATTGCATTGCTCTTCATTACTAATCAGTGGATTACTGATCGTTTTGGTGAATCAGGCGTTTTGCAAATCGGGTTTCAAAGGAAATTAATATGATCCCAAAAGATTTCAAATTCTTTAGATTGCTTACTGAGTTTTTATTGAAAAATCATCGATCCACTTTGTCGAATTCAAAAGTGTGCTCGTACTTTTATCACTGGAAAGAAATAGCATAACATGAGATTTCTGTGCACATTGACTACTAAAAATTTAAGGGAACATTGGATCGAACCCTGAATTCTTGCCTCAAAACTTGGTCCTAATATCTTGACTCATACACGACTATGTGCAATATTCATCCAATTATGTTATTGTGAATTCTGCAAGAAATAAATGTATTGACGACAGTATGAATCGGATGTGAGAGCACAGTCCGAAGCAGAGATATTCTGTCCTACGTTCACACTCCAATACATTCCACCGGCATTGAGAAAACGATTTTCTTCGGGAAATATTTTTGCAAATGAGCCAAATATGTTGTAACATGTCACAATGTGAGCAAGTAATGCTTTTTTGGAAAGAAAAGATCAGTTTTTATAACCGATCAATAAACAGCCCTCTCCGTTGCCCATTTTCTCTAGTGGCAAGTACGTGGGAAATTGAACGCTCAGTTATTATTCAGCCTTTTCAAATTTATAGGGCTCTTCTCTTTCTCATTGACCATCGCAGGAAAAACCATAACAGAAAAAATGCAAGCGATACATTTTTATTCGTAGATCTTGACAGAATCAAATTTTGATTCGTTTTCTTTCTTTTTTATTTATCGTTTGACGCCATGATCGTTGAAAAAGTCATGACGCCAATAATCCTGGCTAAATGTATCAAGTTCTATAGAAATTCCAGGGAATATTTATGCTTTTCAGTTACAAAATACTGCCTTCAAACAGGGTGACCTGAAAGCGATTGTTCACATGGCCATTTTGCCAGAGAGACCTTCCATGAAAACCTGGGTTTTTATTCGTTGAATTGAAATTTGTTCTATTTCCACACAGAAAGGTTCATAAACACATGCTGGTTTATTTTAAGGTTTACCTTAACTAAAATGAATGAAAGTTACGAAAGTTTGAATCTGCTGTTTCGACAAACGAACCTATAAGAATCAGCTTAATTTCAATGGGATGCAGAGTGGTCCGGTTGTTAATAGCACAGAAAAAGTATAATAATTTAATTGTTCAAGATTCATAATTTTAATTCTAAATCGTATTTTCTGAAATCGCTTATGAAAATTCATTTTCGGCTTCACTAGTATTTGATTGATTCTATAACCTTTGTTCGCTTTGGATGAAAAGCAAAAAAGGAGCATTATCAAATTATCTGTGACCTCATCCAAAGCGAACATTTGAGAAAATCAAAAGCCATCTTGTTTCTCAGGTCTTGAAAATTTCCAGAACAATGACACGTGCTTTCTAACTTTTCCGTTGGCATCCGCCAATGGGAACTTGTATATTTTGATTTAAGCCAATCAGATACCACAAACGAATATTTCACATGAACCTTGGGGTGATTCTCCAGTCTGAGGAGAGAGTTACTGGCGACAAAACGTGAATATGTGTCTTAGTCCTCCGAAACTCATTCTAAAAAGACCTTCACATTCTATTGGCATTTTTAATTCGGTGTCTTTTCTGAATTTGATTGCATGCTGTGTAAGGACTGAATTTTGTAAACAGAACTTTTAGATGTGATGCTTCGATCGTTCCTTTCCAGGTGTGAATGTTGAGAAATTTGGAATTATGTGTTACCTGGTTTTATTGCTTCATGAATGGAGACTTCTCTGCAATATTCCTCAGATGAATTCCATTTAAGTGAATATTTGTGAAGCTTGACATGTTCTTTTTTTTTATTAAGCGACTGTTAATTCGATGACATAATCAAAAGTAAGGCATTTTGTATAAATGGGCAAAGTCGCCTAGTATTGCTTGACTCTAAAGCAGTATTTTGTAAAAAAAAAAATATTGATGGTAATCAGCCAGCCAAGTTCAATCAATTAATCATCTGTGGTGCTCCAAGGACCAGGAACTGGGTTACAGGATAATCAAAAAATAACTTCAACAACCTCAAAAAGTCAATGAAACATAAAGTACATTTTTTGTAATCAAATGTTTAGTTTGTTTGAACTTGTAATAACAGAACATGACTTGTTTTCAATTCCCCATTTTTTATTACTACTTGTTACAATAACAATTCAGTTTCCCATTCAAAATAAAAGTCTGAAAACCTCTTCATAAAATATGAATTGACAACCCAAGTGAATGGCACATTGTTGCTTTTGCAAGTAAGTTTGTACAAAAGTAATATCAATAAGTACTGACTGGCCCTGTGGAAATTCCATGGGTGTTGACAATTAAGATATCATCGTTACTGTCATACTGAACACACGTAGCCACCAAACATGGCAACAGGTTCTATTCCTTTTTATGTGTGTATGGATACGTGTGTGTGTTCTTGCGCACCTGGTCATGCCGTTTTGTCTATACTGACCATTGATACTCTACTAAACCCATTCTAAGAATGTTTTTTTTGAGGTTTGGGAAAAAAAAGCTTTCTTGACTGCTTTAGGGCCTTATTTTGACGGGTTTATTAATACCATCTTGAGATATTTAGATGGTTCTAGATGATTTTTATTCTATTTTAGATATTTTCTAGTGGAAATAACGTCAAGATTCTCAAGAACATAGATGTTTCTTTTTATTCTGTTTTAGATATTTTTTTAATGGAAAACACCAATGATGTCATAAACAGAATTTATTCTGACCATATTTTTTCTTCGATAGAACTTTGTTACCTGACTTCAAACTTTGACGCAACAATTGTTCAATTATTGACGGCGATGGCGAGTATATATATATATATATATATATATATATATATATATATATATATATGCAATCATAGTGTATAATTTTGTTAAAGTGATTTATTACCAATGGAATGTATCTATATTAACAATAATGATATGCGAAGAAAAATGAAATAATTATATCAACATTACTTTTGCTATCTGTCTACATACCTTTGGTTTACTATTACTCTAACGTAATTGTTAGGCTTTAGACTTGTGAAGGCGGACTGAAGATTAAAGTACAGAGGGTGAACGTTGAGTCCGTTTTGCTCCCATTCAAACATAATCGGTCTCTCCGATTCTTTCCCTTGTTCACTACATTGCAAGATTCGTGAGAAGACAAAAGATGAAAGATATGAAGAGAATGAATAATAATTAGAAAGCGTAACGTTCGTATATACAAACAAGCAAAATAATGATTTAATATATAAAAAAAATATTGTACTTCATTATCAATTTTTACATACACCAGTTGCATTAGTATTAATATCGTTTCATCACAGTCTGAGAAGCTACAATGAAAAATGGGTGAATTGAGATTAGTTAAAAATTGATAATTGTCAAAAATATTGCTCAAATCGTTACCCTACGACCGTAAGCGAACAGCACGGATCAGAAATAAAGAATAAGTTGGGATCAGTCTTGCACTTTTGTCACATTAAAATATATCTTGAGTGTAATCAATAAAAAGTAGCCCACAATCCACTTATATTAACTGAATATATATATATATATATATATATATATATATATATATATATATATATATATATATATATATATATATAATAGAATGTGGATTCTTTTTATTTGTTTCCAGCTCTACTCTAAAACAACTTAACTTCAAGAGTAAAAAGTTGTATATATCGAGCACTCTATGAAATAAATCCATTGCATTTCAGAAGTGGCTTTATATTATTGATATATCATTATATTATGCTATACTACTAGCCTGATTTGTACCACCTACACTGTGTATATATATATATATATATATATATATATATATATATATATATATATATATATATATATATGTGTGTGTGTGTGTGTGTGTGTGTGTGTGTGCTTGTGCTTGTGTGACAATCTTAGGCTGAGTGCCGGATAGCAACGCTGAGACAGAGTGTACAGATACTCTGATCCAAGGCAGAAGTGCTAATCCATATGTAAATAATCCTGTCTTTTTTCACAGACACTATGTTAGTCTAAAATAATTGTCTTATATTGATTTTGAGTTTGTTTCTGTGGCGACATATGTGTTAGTTCGTATGTATATTTCAATGTGTTCGTACATGTTTCAACACTTGTTATTGTGACAATGCTGAATTAATAGGACTCTTCATTTTAGAGCACTTCTCATCAATCATGGGCACGTTGTCTTCTATTAAAAAAGTAGGGATACATAGAAAACATGTCACACCGTCTTAAATTTTGCAAATACTAAAAGATCGTAAAGTGATTATGATGTAATAAATGGAACTAAAGTAGTCAGTTTATTGCTGTATCTGTGGGAGTCTTCCTGCGCTTGAACTACATGAGTACATTTTTTTTTCATTTCAAGAATGGTGCAGA
The DNA here is from genome assembly GCA_963457665.1 of Thysanoteuthis rhombus. NCBI lineage: Eukaryota > Metazoa > Mollusca > Cephalopoda > Oegopsida > Thysanoteuthidae > Thysanoteuthis > Thysanoteuthis major. Next base: position 30,878,001 of record OY735220.1, on the reverse strand, counting down.
AAACGGGATGATGCGAGAAAGAACGTTCAAATCGTATGAAAAAAACTTTTTTCAAAGTTTCAATCTCTGGCAGGCGGATAAATAAAGACACGCATTCACTTGAAAATGCACATTCGCACGCATGGAAAGAAAGGAGAAACCTGAACAAAGAATGAGATATTGGTGGTTAGCAAAGCAAGATCGTCTAGCAGACTAATTCAGTGAGTTTAGTCCTCCATGGGGGCATCAAACATACAGTCATGATCGCAGAGCATACACTCACTCACTTAGAAATAAAGTGGGGTAGAAAAAATAATATTGGACAGTAAGTCGTCATAAAATCATAAGACACTTTTCTGTTGACGCTAGAATTTAGCTCGTTCTGCAAATGAAAAAAAATCGTCTAGAGTATTGATACTTATGCGTTAGTTCCAAAAAAAGAAACTCATACACCTCGATTTTTTTACTTGGCGTGAATTCGTAGCATTTTCTTGCTACATTAGTTCCATTAATCAAATTCATCAGAGCTGAAACATGGAACCTTATGTCTCATTAGGAATGGGCGGGAATAGTTCGTCTTCTTCTGATAAAGTACCGGAAAGAGTAATTAGGGAAAAAAAGATTTATAATACGTTAGTGAGATAAATTTCAATTAAATATCGAATCTTAGGCTTTTATCTCAGGGTTGGCGCCAGGATTTGCCTGACGAGGGGGCTAGCTTCCCCGACATTTGGGCTAGATTATCAAGCACCCAGCTGGAGGAGGGGCCGGCGGGCATGCTTCCTAGGGTAATTTTGAATTCCACGGGCGCTAATGTTGATTTTATGGAACACGACGATGGCTCAAAAAGGTCAGAATTACCTGTGAGAACGTTTCAGGTACTCCGATCACCCAGTTGTTTATGGTGAAAAATGCTGCACAACACTATTTTTACACTGTTATTGCACTTGTATTCGTCAATACAAAAGTTTTATGCGTGTCATAATAAAGGATATCATATTCTGAATCTGTTGGTGACTTATTTTTCATCTGATGACCTAAAATGAATTTTTACAGCAAATTTTCGATTCAATATGTGGATCACTGATTCTTTTCGCACGCCGACATTGACCGGAATACATTTCTCCTCGATACCGTTTAAGGTAATTTACAAACGTGAACAAATAACACGTTTTTTTTTCGAAAGTTACTTCACCCTCATGAAAACAAGTAATTTTTTGATTAAAAAAATTATGCTTTCAATCTAAAAGAAAATGTCGAATGAGAATAAAACGCAGTTTTTTCAAGTTTCGAAAGTTACTTTCCACAAAAAAAACAAAAAAAAAAAGTTCTATTTTCTATCGAAGGTAGCATTTTTGAATTGATAAATTATTTTCAAAAGTTACTTACCCTAAAAAAAGGTAATTTTTTGTGCTTTCAATCCAATTGCAATAAAAATTGAATATCAGGTATAAACAATAGAGAGCTATTGGAATCGTCAAAAACTTTTTAATTGATTTTTCACCACGTGCAGAACGAAGTGCTTTCTAAAAAATGTCTTGGTGGGGTGTTTTCCCATTAGATATTGCCATTACACCAACTGCAGTTAGTAGAGATATCATAGCTCTTCAAATTTTGTATAAAATTCAAAAGAATTCACCCTTTCAAAATATTTCAAAAATCGATTTGAAAACAACGATCCGAAATTTCCATGCGTTCTGATATTATAATGAACTCCTGTGTGGTATCAGAATACAGCGCAAAAAGTACTTTATCCAACGACATTTGTTTCATTCCTATATTATGAGTCAGGAGATTCTCCTCCGCTTTTAGAATTATAGAATATTTCTGGCTTTGCGTCTTTGTTTATCATGGCGAAAAATACATACGGTAACCACGTGTGATGACCTGAACGAGTACAAATATTCAGGCAACAACGACTAATAGAATGCATACACGAGTTTGTAATAATTTTTGTGAATAATTGGTAATCTATTATCTATTTCTCGTCTTTGAACAAGATCAATAACCAAAATATAAATTAACTGCGTTGAGATCAATTCTTGCTTGAAGAAAATTCAACTGGAGCACACCGACAAACATCACTTAAAATTTTGTGCTTTGGTTTAGTATGCTTTGTGGCATAATCGTTCTGAAATATCTCTTCACTCGATGCACACTGAACCTTGTAACGAAAGGCCTCCGCCATGACGATAACAATGAATTGGTTTTTAATTTTTGGAAATTGAAGTAAAATGAACGTAAAACTGGAACCTGTCTCTTTGTGTAAGGGGGGGGGGGGTAGTTCTAATTCGAAAATGGCTAATATAATCCTCTAAATACTATATTTACCTAAACTGAGGAAAGGAAATACAAGACCCCACCAACCAAATAAAATATAATGGTGTACAATGAAGTATCCGAGGAGGGAATATGTGCACCTTGAAAGTCCATCAGGAAATACAGCCGAATATATACATGCAAATTAGTACGTTAAATTCCATAATTGTCTGCAGTGCCATGTTCTATTATAACCTTGATTAATAATAGATGGTCCATGAAATAGATTAACAGATCTATAAATATATAAATAAATGGGTTTTAAAATGTGATTGTTGCTATGCCAATATTTACAGACACTGGGTTAAAGTGAAAAAAAGGGGGACTTACGGAATCATTCCTCATTTCCTTTCCTTTCTTTCGTCTTCTTTTTTTAAATGTTGCCAATTTTGTGGCACGTTGCAAACAACGAGTGAATTGCTAGATATTTGGATACTTATCTGACCATAAATTTTCAAATGGCCCAAAATAGTCAAAATAAAAAATGATAATAATGATTGTTCACAAACTTAGCACACAACACAAAGGAAATTATCAAAAATACTATAACAAAAAATTCGAATCCAATACAGTTGCAAATTAGATTAAGCTGAAAGGCCTTCGGTTTGATCTTTCAACTATGCCTATGCCTATTACTTTTGAAATATTTTGCAGGCACGGGTGATATTGGTAAATGTAGCCAAGCCAAAAATTTCACGAATAAACGCTTTTGAAAAAAGCAGATTCGTCAAATTTGGCCACCCTCTACTTCTTTAGAGATGTCTGCGTCTCTCTATAAGCCTCTTGGAGAAAGACGTGGACGCCTTCCGTTGGTCGGCCTGTGGGTCGGTCTCCTTGCTGTATCATTTTCTTCGCATGACGTTCTATTCATGCCGCACGATATCAGTGATGACTCGTCTGACATGACATTTTGTCTTTATACTTTACGTCCGATCACCCTTTAAAACAGCTAAAGTTGAGTTGAGACTTTAAAACTAAAATACTTGAATTAATAAATCAGCTTAGAGTCTATCCATACATAAATGAACCCACCATTTTTACGGGTATATGCTAATAATGCCATAATAAAAGTATTTCAGAAAAATATAGATATTTTCCAGAATTTAAAATTTTTATCAACACTATGCAACTTGTCTTTTCTGTGTCATTTCTAGATTGCTTATGTCTAATTAGTATAGAAAATATCAATAATTCCCTACAAAATTTACTTCACCAGGACAGTGAAATCTACTTATTTTCAATTGGATAACGGATGACTTCAAACATTTTCAATCATATAAAGTGAAAAAAAACAACGACGTATGAATGTCACTGTCTTGGTCACAAAAGCAAACTTTCAAGAAAAGAATAGCTATGTTTTATTCGTTTTGCACACGAGTAATCAGAAAATAACACCCACAACCCAGAAATAAAAATTGCGTTGCAGAGTATAATATGCCAATTTAAAGGTAAAAAAGGGCTTTAAAATGAGTTTACAGGTGGGACTTTTTTACTCGGTCATTCTGTGATCCGGCAACTTTCATGGTCCGGCATGTTTTGAATCTGCCGCCATTAGTTTGAAAAAAAAAAAAGAACTGCTTGTGAATCTGCCACCAGGGCGGCGCTGTTAAATGTACCGAGGCGTCGAACTTCGTTTACACAGCTGAGAATTTTTGTGACAATCTTCTGTTAATTTGATATATTCAGCTGTGTTTTAGTCCTTCAGGATGCAATCCAAGAGACCAAGAGGTGCAGAAGATGGAACTAGTGCTAAATGCATAAGCATAAAACATAATGCTTGAAAAAGTGGAGTTACTAAAAAAAAATTCTATATGGGGTTGGATCTTCTACTGTGTATGATTTAAAGTAAACAAAAGTAGCAAATTTCCAATTTTTGGTTGGATAAATGGATGCTAACTCTCAATTTCTGTCGTGCCGCAATGGCCAAGTCTCAAACTTGCTGGATTGAAGAGCTTCAACCAGTATTTTACAAAAGGTATGAATGGGTCGTATTGAAATTCATAAACTTATAATTATATTGGTAATATTGCATCTACCATCTGTCTGCTGGACTGATATGTTTAAAGACTAATTTATATCATTGGACAAAAATTAACGATGAACCACTATAACTATTCTTTAAATGGCACGCAGGGATCAAATGGAACATATATCTATTGAGCATCAGTTTGTTTATGAGAAAGAATTATATTACCTCCCTTTGGTTGGTTCAAAGGTCATTAAAAAAACACTGCGAATTTCAAATAAAGCATCATATAGAATCAACATTACGTATGATCAAGCAAAATTTTGAAATAAATGCTGTTCTTTATTCTACTTGGCTTTTAACATTCCTGGATAATGAGGATTTTAAAACTTCTACAAGATACTGAGTATAAAAACAGTAGCTCACCTTTCGGCCATTTTAGCACATAAGAAAGGAGAGCATCGCAAGACGCAGCAGTTAGATCACGATCCATCCTTGCTTATCGGAGAAAAACAACAACAAACAAATCGACGACAAGTAGCTCAGGTTCAGCAACATTAGGCGGAAAACATCGAAAAACTTAAGTATTTTAAGTATTCATATTACATCTGCATTTTTCGCTCAGTGTTTACAAACAATACCCCATCCATCTGACGCTGTTGTCCAGTTCGCCTGTCATTTCATCGTCTCAACGATTATCAGCTTAGGCGGATTGGGTTTATTGCTCATTTCTGATTGGCTTCTGAAGAATTATCCGAAAATCAATATTTTCACTAAAATGCTCTTAGCAGCCGTAGGTCGGAATTATACAGTAATAAGAGTATCGGTTGAGAATTTATGGTAAATATATTTTTTAGTTGTCAGCAACTATGACAATAAATATATGAAATAAAAGGAAGTTTTGTATCACAGAAAACAGCCGTAGATTTTACGCATTACCGAAGCAAACTGCAGAAGCCTTTTTACTTTTTGGTGAGATTGGTCGAAAAAAATGAATTAAGAATCATCGGTAGTGAATCGCGGTGCGGAGTCGAAATTGCCGAACTGGTTAAAATCACATAGACCAAAATTTGATAGTTTCATTGTTTCCTCTTCTTATTTAGTAAGACGTGAATGCAGCCATCTCAACATCTTGTATGTCACCAAATGTCTGGACAAAATCTTAACATTGGCACAGGACAATGGTACTCGGGAAAACATAGTAAGCAATACAGTGCAAGTGTTCCTTGCTGTAACCCATTTTTCTGAGCAAGCATGAATCCCAAAGAAGAATTTAGATTGTGCCTAGAAACAAATTATAATCTAGCCTATTTGTAACAAAGAGGGTAATTTACATCTAATTCAATATCTATAAGTGAAAAAAATGAACTGAAATAAATTAAATGTATACAAATTTGATTTCGTCAATAAATTAGAGAGTTGATATTGACTGATCTTGGCCTAGTATGGCACAAGGCTACCACCGTGAAGGAGCCAACGAGAATCGATATTACTAGTAAAAATTGCACGATTAGCTTTATAAATATGGCTCTGGAAAGCCGATCCATTGTACAGCCTTCATCAGGTGCAAAATCAGTAAGGCTGTAGAATTGAGCGATCAAAACATTATGGAAACGACGAAAGCAATACAAAAAAAGTTCGTATGTTTAACAGTTTTTTGAATAACTTCTAAAAATTATAGACAACACAAGACAGAAATGACGGGATTATTTACGTATGGATCGGTACTTCTATGATGAAATTAATTACTTACTTCAAAAAATTCGGAACCATATCAGTAAGATTCACATGTAAGCAGTTATTTAACCATAAGCTTTATATATAGTTGAAATCAAATCGTACTTTCTTGTCCTCATATACCACGAAGAACTTTCATTTCTTTGATAAGGTTTCCCGCTCTGGGATAAACATATCGAAGGGACATATCTCCAGCTGATGAGACAGTTGGTGAAACAGGTTTGGTATAACAAGACAGTAAAACACGAGTGGATATTTGTACGTGGCTGTCACAGGTTTAATTTTAGATTCACCCTGAATTGAAATATCTTGTTTTTCTTTAATTATTATTGATCGGCATTGAGAGTTATCAAAGCAAGGTGAAATGTAAAACTTGAATGCACTATAGCATTCACACGTCATAGAATAGTCATTTGCAGTACTGTATTATTATCGCAGACATTTACGTGTATGATATTGACACTTGTGTCGAGGGCTTTACCTTGGAATAAATACTTTTCTATTGCACGTGTGATAAACTAACCCCCTATCAACCAACTTCCTTAGATTTCTGATCTTTCAGCCATCTTTACGACTACAGAATCAAACCTATTGCTGTGCGAATAGCATATCTATATATTTTTGATTTAGTTTCAAATTGAGCTCTTGCAAGTGAAATAAGGTAATCGTAAGAAAGGGTTTCACCAGGGAAAGAGAATATGACATCATGGCACCCTAACAACACTGGTTAACGGCACTGAGAATGGAGGCGGCGAAGCGAGTTCTAACTCTGACTGGGACTGATTGCATTCACTTCGCACTAATGCTCTCAGGAAAGGCATGGAACTTCTTCTCCCTCACCCGAATTATGGGTAATTGGCACGTCAATTAGAGTCCTTTAGTTCTGTAAAGCAGTCTATCTGGGGCATCGCGCTAGCACCAGGCCCTATAAAAACTCACGATTGCTACAAACACTGATTTGATTTCCATGGATCGTTGGAGAAATGGAGACACAGTCATTGCCTCATGTATCGTGCGACATGGAAGCTCATTTCGCCTTGCCTGTATCCTAAAGTTCGGTTCATTAGATAAAAGTAAAAGGCAATTTTAAAAAACATTTTTGACTCTAACATTATTGATCAACGTATTCAACATTTTGTTCCCCTTACTTCTGCCATCTTTCAGTCAACAGAATTTGTTTTCTCTCACTGCCCTGAATTTTGCAGTCTCCCATGGCGTTGCTTTGTTTTCCATCAAGAGAATTCTGTAAAGATCAAAGTAATTGGAAATCAAAAGGAGTAATATCTGCTAAATAGGGTATATGAGTGAAAACTTTGCAGCCAAGCAGTAACAATATTTGCCTGATCACCAGAGGAACGTGCAGTCTAACATTACCGTGGTGGAATAATGCGCTCTTCATCTTGACTTATTTCGGGCGCTTTTTCTTGATTGATGCTTTCAATTTGTCCAACTGAAACTTAGTTTGCTATAATCAAGCCGCTAGGCTTCTCAACATTACCAGTAATATTAACGCCGTTCCTGTATATTCGTTTTTCAGATGTTTAATATACCGGTAGATTAAAAATTTAGCATGAGGTAGGTTCTGGCGGGTAATGATACCAATCAAGTGGTATTTTGACAAGAATTTTATGGTCATCGTTTTCGTGTCTGGACGATTCCATTTTGAGGGCGTTTGGGGATGCTTCAGTGTTGTTTTAGCTGTCGAAATATACGATACTTATAGAAATATACTGAAAATTAAATACTTGAGATATACAGAAAATTGAATACTTGAGATGTTATACTGAAAATTAAATACGTGGGATATTATACTAAAAATTGAATACTTGAGATGTTATACTGAAAATTAAATACTCGGAATATTATACTGAAAATTAGATACTTGAGATTTTATACTGAAAATTAAATACTTGAGATAATATACTGAAAACTAAAAAGTGATAAAATTATACTGAAAGTTGAGTACTGATAAAATTATATTAAAAGTTACATTACTTAATCCACGAGAGAGGGTGGTTTCTAAAACAGGACATCAAGGCTTTGTTATTGCACGAAGTTTGATGGGTGGAGATGAATTTTCCCATGAATGCCACTAGACATACGGGGCAATCTATTTTTATTGTATCCTGAGACCGCTGATTTGTTATTAATGGAGTTAAATTCTCTATATCTCATTTACAATGATAACATTTCGTGTTTTATCTCATGTTTTCCTAGCAGTAGATATTCTTTCGTGAGCTAAATTGAACATCCTCCTACTTCAATTTCTTTAAGGGTGTGTCGGTATTGGTTGACTACTAGTTTATGGTCACGTGTACGAGGTGCTACCCAATAGTTCGGGAATTTGACCATGAACAAATTAATTACCTTTACACCTAGTCCCCACCGTCTCCTCCGGAGTAACCCTTTCTAAACAAGCGCACTGGCTCATAAAAAAGTCCGTTCGACATTCGGTTCGCGCACGCTATTTAAAATTCCTAAAGTACTTGGTAGGACCTCGAATTTACATTAGAGTTGTGCATTCGATTGGCAAAATGGTGAAAATAAAATTTTGTGGATTCCTGGAATAAACTGTCTTTATTGGCCACTTGACTTAGTTTATGTTGATCGTCATCACCCAGGAGAGAGCACAGATCGAAACCACATGGCATGATGATCGTCTGTTTTCTCTCCCCGACACTTAACCAACGCGGCCACTGAACCAAGAAACAGACCCGTAAGCTGAGAACCATGCAACGTGCACATGAAAGAATAATGCTGGGCCTCACATGGAGAGACCACAAAACAGCACAACACATCCGGGAAAAGACAAGAGTTAGAGACATCATAGAATCCATAAAAAATCTCAAATGGCGGTGGGCTGGCCATGTTGCAAGAATGGCTGACAATCGATGGACATCACGACTCACAACATGGATTCCCCGAGACCATATGCGCAACCGAGGCCGGCAAAATATTAGATGGAGAGATGAACTAGATAAGTTCAGGAAGTACTGGCTCCGTGACGCCCATGATAGAGAAGTGTGGCAAATCCTGGGGAAGGTCTATGTCCAACGACGGACGCTAAAAGACTGATGATGATGATGATGATGATGATGATTGGCCACTTACCAATTCACATATCAAACCATATACATCTATACACCAACTTGATTATCCACTGCAGCCTACATCTGAAATATAGAAATTCGAGGACCAACAAAAGCCATTGAATCAACAATCCATTTATTCAATAGTAGCTTCGCACTGACTGTACAACGTGAACCACTTAAAAGAGGGTTCCGATCATTTTTCCCTTCCTATTGAATTTTCATCAGTAGGCTTCACTAAACTGGCAAACGGGATCATTACTATAAGCAAAGTCGGATTAAGGTCAAGAAAATACTCATACATATTGAAGCACAAACATGTTTGACTCACAAAGTAATTAATCCTTTTCATTTGCTATAAAGTCAGATAATGCGACAAATATGTTTTATGTTTCAGTAATAGTATTATTTCGTTTTGATCTTTATGAAGTGGCTATGACGAGTTTCAAATACTTTTTTACTAATGTCATATACGTATCACATAGGTACCACGCTCATTTTAATTGCTGTATCAACATAATAAGGCCAATTCAATATAATGATTGGCTAAAATCGACAATCTAAAACATCCAGTTGTTCATGAAAGTTGAAGGTAGTATAAAACTATAGTAATAGAGCAAATGTGGGGTCATCAGATATGATAGTTTGCAGGCATTTAGCGCAGGATCCTTGGAAATGCAGGACCCGTGGCATATGCTACTTCTGCTACATAGATAGTCTGGCACTGAACCTATGAGATTTTATGTGTAATCGTACATTGGCTCCAACCTGTGTCAACAATACATGAAACATTACTAAGGTAACACTAAACGACTTTCTCTAGTTTAAGGGTCTACGTCTTCGACCACCTAATGTTGCAGGCATTAAAGAAATCTGATCAGCCATTTCTCAGGGAGAAGAACAACAGGGCTGCAATTGAATAGAGTTGACATAGAATTTGATCTCTGTCACTGTTGAAATAAAATAGCATTCCAAGGAGCTGCTATGGTGAACAAATAAATCTGAACAGATGCTGAAATATAAAGAGTATGATAAACTATGTATCTACGTTATGGGGTGGGGTAGATATGAGGTTAGTGATGGTATGATATTGAGATGGGTAAGCGTTGACATCAAGTTGGAGATGAAGCTTCAAGGGTGAGAAATAGATTTGTGCCCTCCTCCTCACCTTGTCAATTGCTAAGAATAAAAAAATATGATCCAATAACTTGGGATAACCGGTGCTTAACGCTCTTGCTAAATGCGAAACAGTTTTTTTTTATTCATCTTCGTCACTGAGCGGGGTGGTTAGTGGATGTAAGATATAGAGATGGGTGAACACTGGCATCAAGTTGGAGATGAAGCATCAAAGGCGAAAAATAGATTTCTACCTTCCTCCTTACCTTGTCAATTGCTAAGAATAAAAATATAGTCCAATGACTTGGGATAACGGGTGCTCAACGCTCTTAATAAATGTGAGACCGTTTCTTTTCTTTCCCCTCTACCTCTACCCAAAGAGCAGATGATAAGTGTACTTCGTATTGAAAGAATAAGTATTCATTAACCTCAAAAGAGAACAATTCTTGATTCTACAATCTATTTCAAAGTGCAAATATGGTGCCCCTAAAATTCAGACATTAAATCATCAAAAACAAAATTCGGTTATAATTTATAAAATATGAATTATGAAATTATTCATCCTCCTTTCTGGGTTATGAATTGAAATTAAAGAGATTTCCGAAGGGGCATATTTGGGTAATTTTAGGTCGACAAGATGGTTGTGAAAATAAGAGGTATGAGCGCTATTCTTATCCATTCTATTCCGTGTGTACTCAATATAAACTACAATATGTTATCGAACTTCTCAAAAAGCAGTTCTGATCATTTACCCATGAAATTAACCCAAATATTTAAGACCAGGAAAACTTCCATTATTTTGAAAAAATTGTCTCACGCCACATTATAGATGCTGTGAGACTGTAAGAACAATGAACGTCGGCGAGACAAAAGTCAGGTTTGGTGACCTCAGGACAGAAATTCCGGTACAATAGTGCTAATGTAATTCGTGATATTAGGGTCAGTATGCATGTCTGCCTTAGTCTATCTCATTATCAAAAAACAAAAACACATTATTCAATCAAAATAGTCTTCTTGGTTTTTATGTTGTTATTTGATCTTAGCAGCGGATTCTTCGTCCAAAGAACTCATATTGGCTCCTCGATGCCCATGATAGAGAAGTGTGGCGAATCCTGGGGAAGGTTTATGTCCAATGACGGACAATAAAAGACTGATAATGATGAAGATGGTATAGCCAAAAAATGTGCCTGATATTTCAGTAATGATATCACCGTTTCGTTTTGATTTTTGTGCAGTGGCTTTGATTTCAGTTTCAATTACATCTGTATTCATGCATCGTAAATATATCACATAAATATCACACTCATGTCAATTGCTGTATCAAGATGATAACTCCAATTAAGGACAATTGTCTAAAATGAACATCCAGTTGTACATGAAAGTTGAAGGCAGTATAGTACAACTAGTAATAGTAATAGAGGAAGTGTCGGATCACTGAATCAGAATTGATAGCTCGTAAGCATTTAGCGCGGGGCTCTTGGAAATGTGGGACCTGTAGAGTACGCTACTTTTGCCACATAAGTTTATCCAGCACTGATTAGGTGACGTAATAATCAGGCAGTGTTGATGTTTTGCTTCTCATACCCGGTGTTTTCTTTTGAATTATTGGATTACAGATTATAGCGGATGATGCTATACAAATCATGAACCTAATTTGTGTTCAAATGGAACTGAAAGGTATTCATGCAAGAAATAGGTCAGACTCTTGTATCAACAAACGCTGTTGAATTCAAAAGATGCCGAAAAAAATGATGTAATATACTCCAGAACATGGGCGTCCGTTGCAACTTTTCCGGGGGTGGGTACAAAAGGATATATTTCCATGGGTGTGGGAAAAAAGGATATACTCGGAATGAATCATAGTTGCAACCCGGTCACTAGCGAACTATAATACCATCATTTTTATACGGGAACATTAAGTTGCAGTTACATCAAACAGCTGTTCTGTGCCACTATCCTTCATTGATTATAAGGTTCCAACTTCTAAACTCATTTGCACTAGCTGAGAAGGCCTGATCCGATGAAGTACGAATGCATTGGACGCCGATGCTCAAGAATATCAATCCAAACGTATTATTTATATCAATTTCTTATCGTAGAAGAGCAAATGTCACAAAAAATCAGCCCGTGGCTGTAAGTTGGTGGCAAACAGTTCTTTAATAACTATGTAGTTAGCGATGATAAGACTGCGACTCTAATAATGAGTTTAAAAAACATTGAATACTTTCTTTAGATACAAAGATATGTTTCAGTTTAATACGTAGCATATCACACAATGAAAATTTAAAATCCGTTTGTAATGATCCAGGAATTGAGAGTGCACCATGCAGTTAGGACGATAAGCGCTTATATCTTGTGAATGATAAAAGATACTCGTAACGAATTCTCATCAAAGGTGAGGATATAATGCCCTCTAACACAATGAATGAAAACAAGAATTTTCTCACTATTACATTGTTATGTTTCAGCACTAGGTAAATACTCTCAAAAATCGTTTTTACTTTTTTTCTTCTTTTGCTCTAAAGCTTGGCAAAAAATATTCTGAAAATCTTTACCCGTTCCCGAAATACACTAGAGATGAGGTAATCCTTGCTTATGAGAGTGTAAAATAATTCTGTTTGTATGAACTGTTTAGTTACTATATTTTACGTCTGTATAAATATGGATTACCTGCTTAAAAAACACACCACGATTCCCCAACTACTACAAACCACTACACTCGTCGCATTCGTAATAAATCTTAGAATAATGGGCCATCGACTGGCGAAATCTTCATGTTTCTATCAGCATTAATTCATGAGTTTTTAAGCATTAAAATCGTGACGAACAGGCCAGGTCGGGTCGGGCCAGGTAGTTTTTATCTAAACGGATCTTCAAAACACATGTTATTGAATGGTGAAAACAGCATATTCCATCGCCAATATTTTCTGAAATATGGAGCTATTCAAAGACCGATACATTTGATAAGAGAGACTGCACTAACAACCCAGTCGCGATAAAAGTATCAATATTTCTTTGTCTTTTTTATTCTGAACAAATTACTTTCCATTGAAATCAAAAACCAACTAGTTATTGATGAAAATCGCAGCGAACAACTCTAGCGGCAGCCATCTTGGATTATGACGTCACAAAAACATTATGCCACAAATCCAACCAGAGCTCATAGTAGTCTATGTTAGTTGACAATATTTGCAATGTATTCCCGGTAGTCATCCCTTGCCTCCATTAGAAATCCCATGGGGTGACATTTGCTCCCCTACTATCATTTATATTCGTAGATTTGGATAAAAGAATCGACGGTCGAGTATTTGTATGTTCTACTAAAAAGATACATTTCATGGCCACAATAATAATTAGACCGTGAGTGCCAGTCGGAGAATTAGAAATGCAGTATTTTTCAGTTCGAAGATGCGTAGTTTGATAATATTTCAAGATTTAAAAAAAAGGCATTGTATATTAAAGATAGCTACAGGGGCATAGCTGGAAAATTAGGGGCCATAGTAAGGGCTTGGCTCCTTGAGGGCACCCTCCGACATTTAGTGAGACATTATTGTAAAAAAGCTTGTAGAAATGTAGTAAGTGAACTCATAAAGCTTCGAGGGTCCTTCCACAAAAATACCCCTCCGACCCCTCCTCCAACTATGCCCTTGCATAGAATGAATCTATGGTCGATGACATAAAAGGTGATTTTTAAACCGAATTGGTCGGAAAAATCCAAATGATAGCCCAAACTTGCTTGAAACAATCGTCTAGATCTTACATATATGTTTATAGGGTTCTTTTGTATATTCAGTTATTTTATATGATTTACACTTCACACATAAAATTCAGTTCGGCTCAATTTTTACTCGGGAAGTAATCATTATATTATTGTTTGTGTGTTATTGTTTGTGACAAATGAAATGTAAAATGATCAATTAGTACAAATAGACTCGTGCTTTATGAGATCATTATTTCAACTACAATTCACTACTATTCATCTCGCTTCTCTCGATGTATAGTTTGAGCCTTTGGTGATCAGACCCCTATCTGTAATATCACTACATTGGATATTTAGATACTTGAGAAAAAGATAAAAGTCAAAATCTCTCCCTGTTTATCCCTCTCTCTCTCTCTCTCTCTCTCTCTCTCTCTCTCTCTCTCTCTCTGATCTGTTGATACATCTGATAACTGGTTAACGAAACCTGAGATTGCTATGGGGAGGATAACCTATAACTTATAATCTACATGAAAACCCCGAATGTGTGCGAAACGTCACCGTATGAAATCCGATTTCAGATCTCTAAGAGTCAACATTGATACATTGAAAATATATGATTAAACAAAAGAACATCATTAACTAAATCATTATATAGATAAAATAACAGTATATTGAAATTTTATTGGTTAAAATAAATCATTGCGTAGATTATTATTCTACCCGAGATTAATGGTTTTAAATATCACTCATGTATAAATTGATATTACAAGGAAATTTATATGGATATTTAGATGTATAATTTCTTTTTTTCAATTTTGAGGCCCCCGCTGATTATAAGGCCCTAAGCTGTGGTTTATCTAGCTTATGCCTAAATCCTGCACTGATTTGGGGCGAAAGGCGGGATTTAAATTTTGGCACAAGTAGACGTGAAAGAAGGAAATGGTATATCCGTTCGTGTCTTGTATCCTTGGTAACTGACATTTATTCATTCCAAGAGATAAGAAAATATTAGCATCAGCAGCGAAAATTGCAATGTTTTTTGTTTTTTAGTTTTTTGGAAAAGGCCTTATCTGAAAACAGTGATCGCAAAATGTGTACGTTTTTCTGCCAGAGGTACTCTGTGGCACGGCAATCTAGCAACGACTGTCGGCCATCTAATTCAGGAAATGACTGTCGTTATGCAGACTTTTTATTGTCTTAGCTGCTTGTAAAACTTATGGTGCTCAATCAGAATGATTATTAAAATCTTGCTGAGGAAAAGATATTGTATCATTGAGAATTATACAGTGAATAATGAGATAAGTTGATAAAACCACTTTGGTCTCCATTTATCAATATTTCATAGCTGTCTGCAGCTGCGTGGGAATTATTAAGGAAAGGGAGAATTGCCAATACATATATACATGTATCACCTGTCTTTTCCACGTCCTAGGTACGTGTTGATACTACTTGTAATGGGACTTGGGACATTTACAATTAATTACATATATTCAACCAAAGACAAGAAATTAATTGACGTAACCAGAATTTGAGCTCAGGTAATTGATTTTGTCCAGTTAGCAACAGCACCAATTGGCATCTCAAAGGTCACTTTTATAATTTCAATACTGGAGAAGGACTCTATTTTGAATATTCTGTCTTTGGAGACAAGGGCAACGGGATACATTTTGAGTTTTTAGTACATTTACCACAAAAATGTATATAATAAGGTAGCTTATTTTCTGGTCTTTTTGTTGTCAAGACATCTCTGACGAGGATTTATTTATCATAGGGTTAGTACAAATGCTCCCTATCGCACAACAACTTGGAATGATCGTTTAAGAAAAGTCTCTTGAATAAATTCATGATAGTTTTTTTCTTAACCAAAGAAAATTTGAGAAATCCTACTAGCCCTAAAGTTCCCTCTGATATGAACACACCTGCAAACGAACCAATACGCTGGAGATGAACTGTAGTCGAATAAGCTGGAAAATGATAAGTAAAAACATTCAAAGAAAAATAAATCAAACAATCAACTCTTTGAAGCATACATCTTTTTCTTCTACTCTGAACTATTCTGACATCTGTTGATCAGCCTGAGTACTAAACAAAATGTCGAGACAGAATATAAACCTCTGCTCCCCACCAGCATTCATGAAGATAGAAGATAGTATTAAAAATGACCCACCACGTAGATACAAAAACTCAAATAGTGGGTTGCATTCCAACCTACGATATTTTAAAGAGTAAAAGAGCAAGAGGAGAAAATCTTCAGAGATAGCAGAAAATATATCGAAGGTTAGAATTTGGTAAGGGGTATCGCTCGTTCGACACTCATAAAATGACTTTGGATCTCAAAGCTGTCACTTGTGTACATTCCTATTGAACCAAATGTGGGGTGGGAATACAGATATTCGCGATATCAGTGTCGATATCAAACTAGGCGCAGCACAGCATGACAAAAGCCACAGGTTGGATAATCAGTGAGGATTAGACTCACTACGGTAGTAATGGTCTTTCTTGTTGACCACTACTCCACAGTGAGGTGTACAAGACATTTGCGATGTCATAAACCGTCAACTGGACACTGACCAACTTCTCAGCTCCTGAATGTTATAGCATGTGTTAAAGGGTTGATAGTAAGTATTGTATCGTGAATTTTGTTTATAGGATAACAAATGGCGTAAGGTAGGTTCAGTGAAAGTTGTTATAAAATCTGACCGACTTGATGATTGGTATCGAGTTTCGGGTCACAAGGTTGCCTAGTTTTCTGGCTATTAGGCCGAATGTATAAGTATCAGATCATAGATTTTTTACTAAGCGTATAAAATATACTTTTTTCCACTTGTACCATTAAAATTTCAAGATTGGAACGGATGATAGGACTTGTTTATTGTTTTTTATTTTTTACAGATCCTTTATTCTAATTCAGTAATCTTCTTACATAACCAGGATTCTCCACGGGTCTTAGATTGTTAACTACTAGCAGCAGCAGCAGTAGATGTAGGTGTGAAGAGAGAAGGTTTAGATGTAAGATGCGGACAGGAACTTCATAGCACAAGCCTGGGATATGATATTCCATGTCATGAGAATAAGCTATTTTTTACCTTTTGGCTTGTGCATTGATACTCACGTGCAGATAGGCTCCACAACAACTATAGGGAAAATGTGCGCTAACACATACGCAGATTCACATAACTATGTGTAGACACGAATAACCAAGGTATCACACGAATAAGCGCTCAGATTATTTAGAAACACAGGCGTTTTGCCCATACTAACACGCACATGCCTTTTACCTACTGAATCTGCTCATTTGAAAATACGTACTACCTACATGAATAAATACGCCGCCAAGGCCAACATGCAACCACGCCTAAACAGAGGTGGATCGTAAAAATATACACTGACACAAACCTAAGCATAGGGCACCTATACAAAAAAATAGGTAAACATGAAAACATTTCGTATTCGTATACATCTGCCCTAGATTACACACGCATCTCGTGTCACAATGTAATGGAAAAAAAGCATACGTAGTACCAATATCGAAACGAACAGTACTATTTAAAAACTGAAAAGATACACCACTGACTTTCGCAAAAGTACAGAAGCTTCGCCTACTATCTTTCTCTCATATATATACACATGTGTGTGTGTGTGTGTGTGTGTGTGTGTGTGTGTGTGCGTGCGTGCATGTGTGTGCATGTAATACTCACTCCATCACGAACGCAAACTTATGCCGACAGAAATACGGACCAGCGAATGCAATCATACGAAAAAAGATGCTCCGTACAAAATGAAGAAGAGAGACCAGATACCATCTGGCTTCATTTCCTCCCTAACTCCATTATCAACATTAGCAGTAGCATCTCCCTAACTACAGTCATCGCATTGCCAATATCTCATGAACTTGTATAAATCACCACGCCATCTTATTGTTTTGTCGGCCACAATGTCGAATACGATACCCAAAGATCCACGTTGAGAGTCATGATATCCAGCGGTTGCCTGCCATTCATGCAATATGGCCTTCTCATTACCATTTGAGTTTTTATGTGATGTTAAGCATGACACTTACTGTGCCCGTCAAGTTGAAAGCCGGTCTTTTAGTTAGGTACCATGTTTCTGCTTCATAGGTGACTATTGGGAGCTCTCATTCGTTGTTGACCCTTCTTCAAAAGAAAAACTAATGGAATCTTTTTTGTTCTCGAATGTTCAGCTTGCTCTTCCTAAAGCTTACCGGCCGAGAGTGATTCTTCGTTTGATCTTTTCTTCCTTTCATGGAGAACTTCTCTCTTAGTTAAATGTAGTGGTCTACTTTCTTTAGCACAGCGTTTTCCATTTTTATCGTTTCTTCATTAGGGAAAGCGACACTAACTGACTTGAACGTTTCACAGCTTACCTCGAAATGTTCTCCCGAAATTTAGACTGGACGAATAAAGGAATCAGAATTGATGGCGAATACCTAGATAACCTCAGATTTGCTGACGACATCGTCTTTTTGCCGAGAACTTTCATGAACTCCGGATAGTATTTGAATGAAGAAAGCAAGAAAGTAGGTTTTCAGTTGAACTTCAGTAAAACCAATGTCATGTGTAATAAATATGTTGAGAACGAAGAAACAACTATTAAAATCGAAAATCCTAACTCTCTACCTATCTCAATTCATTTATATCTTTATTTCGGAGACTTTTCTATCCAGAGAATACATAAGTTGCACATTTGTCTGTAATCACTTTCCGTATGTAGACAAATGATGATTTCTAAATTATTTTCAAGGGAAATAGTTTGATACTAACTTGTTCTACACTTTCGTCAATTGATGATACATTTTGATAATTGTGAAATCTACTATAATCTATCAATCTATCTATCTATCTATCATATGAAGATACACATATCAAAAAGAACGTATCAGTGGTTCTCGTAGTCCCAAGTCACATTCCTCCCTTTATAATCCCAGGTTTTCTCAATATTGAATTGCCATCCAGTAATTCTTCCACATTATGCTTTCTATGATTCTTCTATTGGGAGACAGTTGCCTCCCACCAAGGAATCACCGGTCTACATTAAGTACCATCGATACAAATATTTACTGCGAAACAAAAACACGTTATCCCTCTTCGTCCCTCTTCGCTTCTGTTTCTGTCTGCTTCTCCCCAGAACCATAGGTGTACAAGCCTTAAGTGCTCTCCTAAACTCGGGAAAACATGTTAAAGTTTGGGGAAATCGGTGTATTTCGGGCAAACCGTGGAAAAATTTGGGCAAATCAAGCCTTTTAACTCCCTTGAAGACAGTATTCATACATACCTATGCCTATAACGCATATATATTTATTTGCCAACAGGTTTTTGCCCCTCCCCCCTCTCTTGCTTTTCATACGCACAATTTACTATAAATAAATTATAACTGATAAAGAAACAGAAAATGCAAATCTGTTTGTTCAAAAGAATTTCCACGGCGAATGTTATCTTAAGGTGAATTTATAACGCCTTACAGACAGTAACACGACTGCAGAGCATAGTGTAATGTGTTCAACAGCGTGGCTTGACCACAGAAGTTCCTAGTTGTCCAGTCATAAGACAAATTAAGACAGAGCCAAAAGTGTGGGCGTTACAATATCTCCCGCCTTTCCGACTGTTCTGGGATAATCAGGTCAGACAAAATTGATTCCTAGTTTGGCTTAAGAAGAAACTTCATCCCTTGTTCAACCTCTCATTATCCCCCATTGTCTATCCGAATAAAGTGAGAACTCTTAACTACAATGACAGAAGACTGTGTTGTGGTTTTTGACATTCCTACCACTAGATTAAGATCATTGGCTTTGAGTAAAAACGTATTTTATCATATCAATGTAGTGTCAACATATTATATTACAATAAATTACATTCCTGTACAAACGGATTTCCAAATGATACATTTCACAAAGAGATTCTGACAGGAATTTCATCAAGGAGTACATAATTTCTTTCAGGTCCACCCTCTTCTCCATTACTCACCCTCTATTTATCTACTACAACATATTCAAAAGATTTCTAAGATCAGAGGAAATTCCTGGGCCCCCTTTGACTCCCGGGTCTCGTTTGGACTCCCAGGCCTGAATACGATGTACCCTTTGCAACCCCTCTCATAAGCCCTGTTTCAATCAGAAAATATGCTTACTGACGTATTTATTGATGATAGCTTTAGAAAAGTAACATCATTAACTCTTGTTTTTCTCAGTCCCTTCACAGAAAGTAGACCAACTTGGGAAAATTGCTCTAATTTTGTTACATGTAAATCTATTTGTTTAACTCGATATAATATTTATAATATTTAATCATATATTTACCTCGAGACAAACGAATAAATCTAAGTTAACAATTTCTTTTCAACAAAGTAATTTTTTCAAATTGGTTCAAGGTGAACATATACCTCTCAATCGAAATTTGTACGGTTCATGATTCCGATTTCCGCGTTGGTAACCGTTATGACACCACACTGGATGTGTGTGTGTGTGTGTGTGTGTGTGTGTGTGCGTGCGTGCGCATGCGCCAATTGTGACCACAACTTTACCTCTACAAGATTTAAAATGCGTTAAAATGTACTCATGAAAAAAGACATCACTCAACCCCTCCATGGTAAATTTAAAGAAAAATATTAACTGGAAAAATTACTCTAATTCGTTACACTTCGTTCAGGCAAATATGCTTATACATTTAGGTGTAATAGATTGGATTAATTTCTTTCAAGTCGGTCTAAGTAACTTTTTTTCAGTGTATGTAGAGTTTTTAGCATTACTAATAGAAATGCAGACATGACGTATCAAAAGTGTGTGAAAAACGTATCCAGGACATATCCAGGGGTCTATCACAAAATCGTTGGATGATTCATTAGTTTTAACAGAAGATAAGAAAGACCTAACATCAAGGTCACACAAGGGTGTATGAGCAGGGATTGAAATGGGCGGTAAGCAGGGATACGGCATATACCTACTTCCCATTTTTGCACGTTCAATGTCTACTAATGGAGACTTTACTGCACACCTAGTGCCTAAAACAAGTCTTACTGTATACCTAGTTCCCAAAACCCATTTTCATTACTGAATGTAAGTACCTATTGACCGAATCTTTTTTAGAGGAGACTACGGACAGTTGCAACAAGGGACGGTTGCCACAAATCTTATTCTTCCAATCAGAAATATGTGATAACACTCTTCCTACATGTACGCGGTTAGACATTCCTCACGATCAGGTGGACAGAAGATACATTCGACATTTGCTGCTGCATTCATTGAAAAAAAGTGCTGCATTTTTGTCATAATGTCCTGACCGTTTGAATTAATCAAAACTTAGAATTGTTTGAATCATTGTTTTGTTGCCTTCTTAGTGACATGGTCAGCACGTGTCAAAGTCAGTGTATCTAGCTGGCACATGGTGTTCTGTCGTGTTTGATAGGGTTGGGTACATTAGCAACAACATTTTGGGATGTCCACGTTTTTTTAATCAGTCTTTGAAAATCAGCTTTAAAAAAATACCAGTTTATTCGCTGTGTCATTCTGGGATGTCTGTTTTTGTTGCTTTTTTAAAACCAGTTTCAAAGATATTTTTAGTCGTGCGCCTTTCAGGATACCCAAGGTCGCAGTTTACATTCACTGGAGTGTGACAAAAATCAGTTTTCAAAACAGTTGCAGTTTTGTGCAATAAAAGTTTGTTGCATTGCAAATTGCTCCATACTTCCTGTCTAACACTGAAATTGACAGAGATTGAATAGTATCTATAACATCTGTAAATTGGCTCAAGGTATGCATATGTTTTATGCAAAAGCAAACAAAACTCAATAAATGTCATTTGACAAATAAGTAAATAATACTATAATATCATTGTGCATCAATAAATAATACTATAATATTAATATAAAACAAACATATTTTCAGAATACTATGCTCATTGGGGCAAAACGTAAAAGTAATAGGTGACATTTAATGTATTTTCAACAAAATGCAACCGTCCCTGATTACTGTTGCAACTGTCCTCAGGTTTGGGGTCGATTACAACATCTGACTTCATCTGTTTAGATAAATATTGTGGACGATATATCATATGTAATAATCCCTAAATGGCCTGGATAATTAATTGACAGATGTAAATTCAGTAAATAAAAAGTTTATTGGCCTTGTCCAAATAGTCTCTGAATAACTACGAAAAGTGTTATATCCGTCCCTAGTCTCCCCTACTTCTTTGATTAAAATTTAACGACGTAAATTTCAAATTGACCGTAACGGACTTAGTTCCAAATACTAGCGAACTATGAAAGGTTGTTTACATTTACGTCCAAGATAAATATCCACCAAATCTTATCAGGGAACGATTAAGAAAAAAGGGAGAGGAAAACGTTAGTAAGCAAATGCATGCCTTCTGTCCTCTAAAGTTAATGTCCTTTTACTATATGCAATAATACTGATAAATTAGGCATGTCTCGTTTGGCCCGCCGCTAAACCTATCTTGTAAGATAAGTATCCTTTCGTTTGGACACAAGAAAGAAACTTCGTAATTGAAATCTCTACCAAAAAGGTATCGCTTATTTTCACACTCGTTATCACTAATATTTTTGAATTTCTATTAGATGATCTTTTAGAGAAGAAACCACACACACATACACGTGCATACACACATACTGGAGGTAGTAATGCAAAAATCTCTGCCCGTGTGGAAGTGGAAGTTATAATTTTTAGAAGGTAGAATCTTGGCGGAAAAAAAAGTCCAGATTATGAAAAAATGGTTGCCAGTTTTTGGAAGAAATGCACATTCACAGTCGCCGATTTTGAATTTAAAAGATGGCTGCCCTTGAACATCGCAGAAAAACTGACATCTATTTTTTTCTTAATCTGGACGTTTTTTTGTTGTTTTGTTGTTTTTTTTGGGTTTTTTTTCCTTGGCAAGATTCTACCCCACAATAAATATAATAAAAAAAGATATGCTAGAAATATATATACTAAATCACTTCACATTATCTAAATTACTATCAGACTTGATTGTTTATTGCTTAAAAGTTATCAATGGTGTGGATAAATCTTTACTATGATTTAATCAAAGGTTTTATTAAACAAAACTGAAATCCTTTAAGTGGAGGAGTCCATTGTTTGAAATGGTGAGTAGGATATTTTTGTTAGCAAAAGAAAAATTTCATTCTATTTTCATTTTGCATAACCGACAGAGAAATAAAGAAACAAAGATATATATATATATATATATATATATATATATATATATATATATATATATATATATATATATATAATATATGTACAAAAATTATAGAATGTTATTAACTCATTACAGAGTTAACGTTATTTCACTTTTAATGAGAGTGTTCAAATGAACATTTGAATAATTTTCGTATAATTGCTCCACATCTCAGTATTGAGCATTGTAAAATAAAACAATTATAAAAATATATATGACTTGATATATAATTACTTATATATATATATATATATATATATATATATATATATATATATATATATATATATATCCCTCAACAAGTGTCACAAAGGCATCAGAACAGCTTCTGACCCTTCCCTTACAGTGCAAAGGGAAGATGTCGGAATCTTCAGGACTAGGTTCGCCTTGTTTATACTGCATACCACCCGAAGACGAGAACGACGACAGAGGATAAATAATACGCTTGCAGTCAGCCGAAGAGGAAATGGACAATTTCTACGATGACTCGAACTCCCAAGATACCAGAAAATACCCCAATGTCATCACGAGAGACTTGAACGCACACGTAGGACAAAGAAATGAACTTTTCGTCGGCGAGTTTGGATATAGAATACGGAACGAGAGAGGTGAAGATCTTGTAAATTTCGCACCTGCGAATGAGTCCAAAATCATGAACTTCTTCTTTAGGTAGAAACCCAATTGAAAGTGGATTTAGAAGATCCCCAACTATCAAGAACGAAATAGACTACATTTTAGCAGTCAAAAGTGTCATCGTCAAAGACATCCAGGTCCTAAAACAAGTCAACGTAGGTGGCGACCACAGAATGGTATGGTGTAAAATGCAAATAAACACCAACAAAGAATGCAGGGAAATGTTCCACACAAAAATTGCAACCACTAAAATCTTTTGTTGAAAGAGCTCACTCGATCCTTTAAGCTTAAACTGAAATTCTCGCCGAACCAGAAGAAAACGACACCAACATCAACGAATTCAACAACTGAAGTCGCCTCTATGTTCAAACCAAAGAGTACACAAAACCGAAACCAAGAAGCTCAAGGAAAAACGCAGAAATCTCGAGCCACGGACAACAACAAGAGAGAAAATTGAAGCAACCGAACTAAATAAAACTATCCAAAAGAAACGAAGAGGGGACATAAGAAGATACACGACAGCAATCATTGAAAAAATTCTCGGAAAAAGCCTGGGTTTCAAAACTATCAACAAAGCTCTCAATACAGGATTGAAACAAATGAGTAAGTATACTTGAAGAAAATGGAGACCTAACAACGGAGACTAGATTGTCGAACGCGCCCAAGAATTCTACCTCCTTCTCAATTTCCATTTTTTTTGTTTTTTGTTTTTTGTATATTCAATGGCTATCAATAGAAATATTAGAGTAAACCAAGTTCCTAAAACCAAGCATTATCGTATACCTTGTTCCCAAAATCCATTTCCATCACTGCTGGTTTCTATATCAATTTTTTGCTACAAGAAACTTGGCCTTTCGCCTTCCTGGACGTAAAATACTTCAGTGTTGACCGAGCAGCAGTGATTTGATATCAACAGGGCGTGTCAAACAGTGTTTCTATTTTGACTCTCGCTACGAGCGATACCACATCTACGTCTTATCATATCTGAATAGAGCAAATGAATCAGTAACATAGACAAACAACAACCAATTCCAAAGGGAGAGAGTAAGACCTTATCGAATTTCAGAATACGCACGGACGCACACACACTCATACACACACACACATGTATATTTGAAGCAAGATTGTTTATAGCATTAACGTCTACTTACCAGCGAATAATTGATATTACGCTTGGCCATTGAATAGTAGTTAGTGGGCCATTACATTACAGCTGAAATGGGTTCAATACTCGCTGGGGGCTCTACCATTGTTACTTCATATCAAACTATTGTGTTTAGTAAATACCAAGAAAATCATGTATTTATCGAAGTATAATTATAAAATGAGCAGAAATCAAAATTATTTAATAATTAACATAATGTCTGTAAAACATGGCGGGGGTTTTTACGGCAAGACTGCGTAGAATCAGAGTATATGTGCGCTCTGCCTAGGATGAAAAGGACGATGGTGAATAGGCTTCGCTAACGAAGATTCCAGAGGGTTTTCCACGTCATTACGGGTCCTAAGCTGGCAGGGCCTGAACGTGAATAGCTCAAAGGCCTGCGCAATAGATTTTTAAGATGAGTTGTTAGATGTGCATGGATGACTCCACCATTTAAAAGGTGTGTATGCCAAAGTCGACCGATGTGGAAAGATGGGGCAAAATACCCAAGTCGTAGGTTTTGTTGAAGTTACCTTTTTCTGGCAGATGCCCGAGCTAGCTAGGATCTGCTGCTCATTTGAGGAAGTATTTCGATAGTACATATATATATATATATATATATATATATATATATATATATATATATATATATATATATATATATTGCATGTGGTACAGATCAGGTGAGCAGTAGAACATAATATAATAATATATTTATGATATAGAGCCACTTCTGATATGTAGTGGATTTATTTCATAGAGTCCTCGTTACATACAACTTTTTACTCTTGAAGTTAAGTTGTTTTAGAGTAGAGCTGGAAATAAGTTGTAGAAAAGGGATCTGCTACACAAACTAGCTCATATTTCTGCCCTCTTCGTGCCTCATTATAATTTATATATATATATATATATATATATATATATATATATATATAATGTGTACTTTAGAGAGTGAGACAGACTCGGGAGTGAAGTTTTTGGTGGTAAGGTTTATTAATCCTTATATGTCAATAGTCCATACTTATATATATTTATATATATATATATATATATATATATATATATATATATATATATATATATATATATTACATTTTGAATATTTGAATATTATTTTAAAATAGCGAGGAATTAGTTTATAAAGCGAGTGATCTCCGCAAGGTTGCTCTCACTCTGGCTTTTCATTATCACATTATGACCTGCTAGAACCGCATATCATGGGGCGATAGAAAAGTAGCAACCTATTACTATTGAGCTTGATGCACTTAAGGTGATCTTTTGTTGCAGCTTTGTACCAAACTAAGCTAACCCTTGTAAATATGGTGTAATATGTGGACCGATGTCCAAATAGTATAATGGTTTTCACGCCTGTCCAATACGCAGAAAGTCCCGAGTTCGATTTACAGAATGAGCGAAGAGAGTGAGAAATCATTAAAACACATTTCCCTGTGCACTGAGCAACTAACACTTCAAGTTGTGTTATTAGGGTGGAGGTATCCCATCGGTCGACTTGCATTCTGTCAACGGGGTGGTTATGAAAACTTGTAAGAATAAAGTCCTGGTCTCGGCCAATCTTGCACAAATCACTTAGCCGGTGCATGCAAAAGAAACCAGAATTTCGTCCAATGGGACTTATATCTGAAGAGACGGACACTTTACCTTTACTCTATGCAGGTCGATGATCAGTAAGCTGATCTCGCAATCCATAACCAGTGAGATCGATCATCTTTAAGGACTTCATTATTACATACTGTTGCCCAATTAGGTTGAGCTCAGTCAGAATCCATGTATGGATCCATCAGGGTCATGATGGGATATTTCTCAAGATGGTAAATTGTAATACATAAGCTTGCTTATTATACAGTTATCAAGATAACCCGGTGTTGTCCACTACGGAATAAGCTCTTCTCGACAAATTAATGTGCGCTCACACATGCGTACATCCTTGTCTACTATAAGCTAAAAAATTAAAAAAACTGCATCAAAAAAGGTTGTAACTACCGATACTCCAATCTTAAGATGGTTATTGATATTGAGAGTTGATGTATTGTGTGGGTTATTGTGATTCGAACAAATCAAATTGGGTGATATAAATTTCTCAAATCCTTTTTGTCCAATGAACTATGAAGAAGAAAGAACATCAATAGAAAACCACCATCAACCATTGATTTCATGAAACAATTCGCAAAATTATACAAATTCTACCAGGTTATCTTTGAGTTAGCAGGTAAGCACATTAGCTCACACATAAGAGCGATTTTATTAGAATATATTCGTTGTGTTACGCCAACATGCAATGTAACGTAACCACAAAAAATCAGTGCAGAATCTGTAGTAGTCATAGAACACATTCATTCTTTAGTTGCATAGTGAAGTAATGATTTTTTTTTTCATTAGCTCTACAGCCAAATGATACGACAAATATGTCTGACATTTCAGAAATAGTCAAACTGTCAACACAATGAACATAGATTTCTTTTTTTTTAAAGTGATCCAGCCTGGCTAGCTATGTATGTATGTATGTATGTATGTATACATACACATGTATGTATGTGTCATGTGTGCAGGCTGCACCAATGGAGTGCTAAAATTTTCAACATTTATACATACAGAATAAAACGGTTCATAAGAATTTTGTGATGGGTTCAATTTACAATGTAAGAGTATCCTAAATCGGCTCCTTGGTTTGAGAAATATTCAGGCTTGTTTATTTGAAAATTCGATTTATAGGTGATCACCGCCCAACAAAAGACGAAAGAAGTAACTCATCCAATTTTCAAATGATCACATCTAACAGCATTCTGCTAAAAGGCGTTGATCACGTGACGGCTCCTATATATATATATATATATATATATATATATGTGTGTGTGTGTGTGTGTGTGTGTGTGAGAGTGTGTGTGACAGATACCACGCTCCCATTAATTGGTGTGCTCAAATAATAACCTTAATTTATTAAACGTGATTTTGGTTAAAATTGTTAACCTTGAAAACCCTGTCGTTCATAAAAATCTAAGGCAGTATAGTGCTATATAAATAGAGAAAGTATAGAATCACTAAATTAAAATTGATAGCTTATAAGCATTCAGTGTAGGGGCCCTTGAGAATGCAGGACCCGTAGCAAATGCTACTTCTGATACTTAGTTACACCGGCTCTTCAGAATACTCATTATGGGACCTTTGAAAAGGAAGGGTTTCCCCTCTCAACGGAAATGATTCAACATTCAATTCGATAGAGAAGAAATGTAGCCGTCTGGAAATGAAAGATGGTTCCTTAGATAAATATCAACCTGAAAACGTTGCTACGCAGATTTAAAAAAAAAAATTGCTTCGGGTTTTATCTAAGAGTGCTGCCACCGGGCTCCTCTTTGAAATCAGAGCTTCTTCCAGACTGCCACGCATTCACGTGGCCAGTTTGGGTGTTTTAGAAATTCGCCGTAGGAGCCGCAAGCAGTTTGCTTTGATTCGGGTGGGTGGTGGGCTTCGAAGCAGGGAGAACAACATGACTAACATTGTAGGTGGGAGTCGGCGAAAAATATAAAACAGATTGCCTATTTATCTTCCTACCTGTGGGTTCCTACGCATATACGTGCGTACATATGTGCGTCGTTGATTTTTTGGAAGGAAAAAAAACAAAACAACGAAGATGAGAATAAACAAGAAAAAGAACAGACTCCGTTAAAAATCTGCGACGTTATTCAGACAATATTCGACAGCATTTGGCAACAATCGGCAACATTTGTTTCTGTAATGAAAATAACGATAATATTGAAAAGTGTGTTTCCAATTGATTTTTCAAGTTAGTCTCTGTCAAAACGTCCGGAACAAGAATAGATAATAATTGTATCAAAAATAAAAGGAAAATATCGTCCAAAATGCAATATAATTCATTGGCAAAGGAAAAAGTTATAAATATATATATATATATATATATATATATATATATATATATATATATATATATATGAAGTGTATAAATTAGTTATAAACCATGTTTAGTCTGCTTTCTTTCTTTCTCTCTTTCCTTCTTTTATTCTATTTTCAACGGCGACGGAAGTTGACGGTTCTTAAAACAGGTGTGGCGACGCCCTATATTTTCAGTCAAAAATTAGATACGAAACCCTTCTTTTAGTAAGGGTATATAAAATGTCACTTCCTTCGACGACCTTCTATAGAAGCCCTGAACGCACGCAGTTGAACACCTCTTTGCCCCGGTCTTCCAACCGGTTGACTTCTACCCGTATGGCCCCAGCATCTCGAACCGGTTGTCTTCCTTCACCCCTCTCTAAACTCGCAGCAGGTGCAGTTACTATTCATAGACCGTGACTATATATATTGTCTTGTCACTTATCTTCCTTGAAATTAGCATTCGTAAGAACTTCAGAGCTATTAAATGCAAACGCTGCAACTACTATTTTTGGCGACCACGCAAATGTTGTGTTCATTATTTCGCCCCTTTAGCTCCTTCTCGCACCTATCCTGACTAAACGCATTTTTATAATCTAGCTTGGCCAACTACACCACACATTATAACAGGCACGACTCACCAGGCTCCATACTATTGATAGATGAAACGACGCATGTTCTGTATATATCCCCCTTCCTTTATCCATATTTCAACGAGCACCCATTCTTCGACGAAAACTCCTAGAAATATCCAGAACCATGCTATCTACAAACTGTTGACATTTCAACCTGAATATTTTCTACACAGGAAAAATTTGATCGAATTTCCAAATCGGTTAAGAGCGT
Organism: Thysanoteuthis rhombus; assembly: GCA_963457665.1. Classification (NCBI taxonomy): domain Eukaryota; kingdom Metazoa; phylum Mollusca; class Cephalopoda; order Oegopsida; family Thysanoteuthidae; genus Thysanoteuthis; species Thysanoteuthis major. The sequence goes on along the minus strand of OY735220.1, from coordinate 30,848,360 downwards.
TTGTAAGTAATTATGTGACCCGAAGAGAGGCAGTGGTTAATGTGGTTTAAATCGATTCATAGCGTTGGTATAGATGGAAAGATACGACATAAAGTATGAACAGGAAAATTTTTTTTTTCATTTCATTACGTCATATCATTCCATTTTAGATCAATTTTAGATCTAAAAAATAGAAAGAACGAGAAAGAAGGATATAAGGAAAGAAAGAGGGAGAAAATAGAGAGGAAGAAAGAAAAAAAAGCAGACTATATAGTGATTATAACTAATGTATTGACTCCATATACATATTTATAACTTTTTCATTTGCCAATGAATTATATTGCATTTTGGACAATATTTTCCGTTCTATTTTCTATGCAATCATTAATTATGTTTCAGATGTTTTAACAGGATTAGTTTCAAAATTCAATTTAAAACGGATAGATTCAGGAACAAATGTAGACAAATGCTACCAAAATTGTAAATACGTCACAGTTTTTTAATAGCATCTGTTCTTTTTCTTGTTTCATTTCGAGAATTGATTTAAAAAAGGAATAATATGACGTAGTGTGACGTACAAAAAGAATAATTTATTTTTCTTTCTCTCTCCTATCATCCTCTTCTTATATAGATAACAGCCCTCTCCCTCTCTTGGGAACGCTGCCTATATCTATTCAACCACTATCTCTTCGAGTCACTTAATCCCTCACAATCGCTGAAATATGAAATTTCTGCCGTTCTTGGAACAGCCGACTTACGTCTCAGTTAAAAACGTCAAGACTATGAATAAAATAATGTTTGTTTTATTTCATAAAGGCACAAGGGAAAAACTGATACTTCCAGCACAATTTGGAACTAAGTCAATAAACCCAGGGATTAACTAAAAAGCATCACGATTTTCTTTCGATTTTCCAAAAATAGAGCGTTCCAGTGAGAACATTTCGTAAGTAAAAGTGGCGTAAGGTGAAGAAGCAATTACTATTTATGTATATGGGAAACTATTAGTAGAGTTCGGTCCTCACTGGGTGCCCTACATAAGCTGCCTTGTGTCAAAACCAAAATATGTCATTAGTAAAAAGCGCTTCGTTTTGGTTTAATAGTTAACGATGTTGTCTCTCTCATCATTATTGAGTAATTACTCTGAAACAAAGAAAGTGTCCCATATAAAAATGGTCTGGTGCTAAAATATGGACTGATAAAAGATGCTAACGGGTTAGTAGGATACTTCTTTTATCCCCGGTGCATTTTCCAGATGTGCATTTAACTTGTTTTGTAGTTGAATATAACCTTTTTCATCTCAAGCGAATACAATTCTCTCTCCTAGCTGTCTATCCTGGCCGAACGAAAAGTCTTTATTGAACCTTGACAAGAATTTTCATAAAACTCATTTAATTGAATCCCAATCATTGTTTGAAAAAAGTGTCACGTGACAAGCAGTGATTATTCACTGTCTCTGAGTTCAAGTTCCCACGTATTCTTCAAAACCAACCGAGACCCTCAGTAGATAAATCACTTTAATTAGCTTTATGTTGTCGAAGTCATTATCTCTTTTCTCTGGTCAACCAGTCCCTAAGTGCTAAGCAACGCTAGCGTCCACTCTTATCTAAAAAAGTGTATCAAGTTTCGCTGAGAACTCACTCCCAATGAACCGCACACACATCCAAAAGTCTGTATACATATACATACACGCACACAAACATATGCGTACTTCAAAATTGCTCTGTTGGTCAGCTTGCAATTTTATCAGGGATATATAACAGTAAGCCCTCTTATATTGCAACACGATTCTCACTGGATGCGCCGTATTTGTAGCCGTGTGCCAAAAATAAGCAACGATTAGTAAATAGAAATGCTTACATATTGATACATGTGTGTGCGCAAGCACATAAATGCACATAAATACACACATACATAAAACAGACAAACATACTTTTTATTTATCGCCAAACATTTGTGCACAGAAAAAATATGATATAAATCTACAATTTTACTCTCATGAATTTTAAAACTTTAAAATTTCTCCTTCCACTGTTCTGATAACGGACAGCTGTAAAAAAACAGAAGCTTGGAGCTTGAAACACATGGATGTCAATAAAATGACTAACCACTACATTATCATTCGAAGACGCCGTACATATTTCATTTGATGTATTTTTAGAACATCATCAACTACATCTGAAAATTCTAAAATGTCACGAATCTGACTGATGAGATCTCTTTTAAAAGAACTTAATTACTCGACCAAAAGATCTTTTCTCCTCCCCTTTCTTCTCCTTTAAAACTTGTAAATACTTGTTAAGAAGATCCATACCTAACATAAGTGCGTATTCCTTGAAAACCAAGTAGATAATTAATTATATTGCAAAAGCTTGGGGAGAGTCCGATGACAATTCTACCTATTGCACATGTCATTGAGGATACTTCCAACAATTTAGGCATCACACATTTTTCATTCACATGGTTTTCAAAGCGCGAAAGGCTTATTCAGAGCCTGCATACTCACTCATAAGCTTGAAATCAAATGACATGTTAATACCAACATTCCATAACTTATTGAAAAAGAGCCAATCCCTTCCCCAGAAAGAATCGCAACTCACAGTATATATATATATATATATATATATATATATATGTATATATATATATATATATATTACACAGTGAATGTATCATCTGATCTAGACAACGTAAATAGAACAAATAAGCAGCTTCATTTTTCTTTGATTGTTCTATTTTGATTGTCTAGGTCAAATGATACATTCACTGAGTAGTAAGAGGAGATGATTTCAAATAAGTTTCAATGTAATATAACGCAATTTATAATGATTCTTTCGGGTCATATGTCCACTTCTTAATAACATAGTTGTCACGTTGAAAGAAACAAATAGAGCAGGCATAGGCCGTGAATGGGCAAAATCGTAATTTGGAGTGGAAAAAGTTACTTGGGCCTTTGCGTTATTAGCGGTTGTTTAGCTCAATGTTAAGAGCAATGCTATGTTGGAGTCGCTACCCTATCGATTCTTGCAGCAGCACCGTTTTCTTTGATTGTTACACACACACACACACACACACACATATATATATGTATATATATACATATATATATATATATATATATATATATATATATATATATATATATATATATGTGTGTGTGTGTGTGTATATATATATATATATATATATAATGTGTACTTTAGAGAGTGAGACAGACTCGGGAGTGAAGTTTTTGGTGGTAAGGTTTATTAATCCTTATTTGTCAATAGTCCATACATGTTTCGAGATTTCTCTCATCATCAGTGGTGCGTGTTGTGTGAGTGTGAATTAAATATATATATATATATATATATATTAAATATATATATATATATATATATACTAATTTAGCTTCGTTTGACACAAGGCTTAAAAGAGGCAAGCAATGAGAAGTGACCTGTCAAGTGATCTGCCTGCCTTGAAAATCACGACTATATCAACCACCAAGCCGGTCCATATATCAGCAAGCAGACCTATAAACATGTGTGTGTATCTGTGTGTGTGCGTGCCTGGGTGCGTATACTCAGGGGATCTCTTTTCAACAGGAGGATGAACAGAAGAGAATGGTGGCTAATATACTCACTTGCTCGGCTGATTTCAAGTCGTGCAAGCCATGCAGACGACATCATTCTAGGCACCCGTGTAACAAAGGTGATTCCACGAGGATGTTCTCCAATTATTTCTTCGTTGAGCAAAAAAACAAACAAAACCCACTGAAATCCTCACTGGCTTGACTTACACATATATCTGACAGGATAGTATATGCTGCTCCATCCAATTTTCTAACTCGTGATGTTCCCAATCTATTTTTTGAATTTCATTTCAAAGAGGATAATGTGAGCCTGTCTCTCTCCAGATATGATCTGCCATACCAGACTTGTCCACCACCCTTTTGTATATTACTTTTTTAAAATTTTCATTGTGTCCGATGTTAATTTGATATACCTAAAAATATTAAAATATATTGAAGCTAATGAAAGAGAAAATTGGGGATTAGTTTCCAGAATTTTGATGAATAATTTTATTGCTCTACATTTTCTTTCAAAGAAATATTATAATGATTGGATATGTTTTTCAATCCAGGTAGTTGCATATTTCCTCTTGTATATGGCATAACTGAATGTTTTATCATTTTTCTTACAAATAGAGGCATCTGAAAATTACAGAAATGTGAGAATTGCACACACACATACACAAACATATATATATATATATATATATATATATATATATATATATATATATATATATATCATTATTTTCAATAAGTAAGCACATAGATTATCTAAAAAGTGATCTGACAAAGAATAAAATTAGATAGGCTTATTTACATTGTTTTGCTAGAAAATTCTCAAAAGAAAAATTTCTTTAATTCCAGATTTTATCCGGACCAGTGAACCCCGCCTCCGTATTCTTGATGTTGCTAACGTTTCGATCTATTCATTCTCCAGCCCTTGTCAGGTGTGCAATCCATAAGAGAAGATGAAAATAATTCTCTTGGGAAAATGGAAACTAAAAAAAGATTGCCATTAGTATGCCAATTAATATAATATGCAAACGAATATAATAAAATCAAGAACAGGGAGGAAGGGTCCAGTTGTCCGAACAAATTTTGGAATCATTATCATTATTCATTTTTGGTTAGTGTTTTATTTCATCCTGATTTTTACTGCAACTAAAAATAATAATAGTTGACAATGCTTTGTCTGATAAAAAGATAAAGATAATATTGCAAAATCTGGAATGTTAATGACTGTCTTCAAAGACATATTTCTGGCAACCTGCTTCAAATTTCACACACCATTAGCTCTAAGAATATCACTTATTTTGCAAAAGTTTTTGGATTCGAGAATAACGGTTGTATCATGTTTGACTCAACAGTTAAATTAGCAAGAAAACCCTCTGACGAAACAAAAACAGCCGATGATATTTTTACCCTGCACCTACTGTATAAATACCCTTAAAGAAGTATTGATAATACTTCCAGATAATTAAAAAGAAGACAAGCGTTGAATTCCAAGATACAATTGTTTGATAGATGTATAAAGAATATCAGAGCATAGGTCTGGTTTGTCACTCAATAGAAACCGTCACGTGACCAACATCTTTTTGGCAGTATGCCTTGTTGGTGGTAATCAATTAAAAAAATGGAAAAATGGATGATCAATGATTAAGCTACGTCTCTTACCTTTTGTTGGCTGGTGATCACCACAAAAGTCTGAATTAAAAGAAAAAAACTTGAGTGAACGTTGCTTCAAACTAAGAGATCTATTTAGCATACGCTTACACTATGAATTTACCCATACACACACATACACGCACCAGAAGCTTATTGAAAAAAAAATGTTTAAAATTTCAGCCCTCTAGATCCATTGATGCTGCCTGTCTGCGTGATACATATGTAGCCAGCCAGTCAGTCAGAACAACTTAAAAAATGAAGAAATCTATGTTTATTTGTGGATGGAGACAATAAATTAGACAGATACAAGTTACAGAACGTTACTTTTTCGAAGATTAGTTTGGGATTACTTTTCTTTGAATCTCAGTTTGCAAATGATAATCATTGATATATCGGTAAATTGTAAAGTAAGATTATTCCTGATACTTAACAACGGATGCTACCATTAGAAATATTCTTCAAGTTTTGTACGATTTCTTCGGATTAAATTTTTCACAAGAGCACCTGCGATGGTTAGCGAGCTAGACTTAGTTTTAAGCAATAATTTACTCACTACATAAGTTGCTAGTTTTGTCGAAAAATCTTGAATATCATACCTGTCTATCTCACACCTTTGTGCTTTTCTTATTTATTTATTTATCTATTTATTTATTTAATAGATCCTCTTGTGACCCATTCTTACGATATCCATTCACCATAAAAGTCATTCATCTCTTCCAATCTTTACATTTAACCATCTGCTCTATAGAGTTTAAGCTACTTAAGATATACCCTGATGAAAGGCTTTTTATATTTACAATGTCATAATGATGGGAAGGAGAGATTCTCATGCAGAACCAAACAAAATAAAGCTGTTTCAATGTGTGATCAGGCATGAAGTACAGTAGCTATGGTGTAACAATGAAAATTATGTTATAATACGAAGGTTAAATTGACCAATAAGGGCATCCCATTTGAGCTAAAACCGACTAACAGAGAATAGATTTGTATACATGCACATTATTTGCATGGGTTTTTTCTTCATTTACTTTTTGTTTCTGATACATGAAACTAGGAATCAGAATATCCATTTTTTACTGTGTTGATAAACCAAATTCCAGATTCGAGGCCTCCGAATTTCATTAAACGATACAAAGCTACCACACACACACACTCACACACACACACACACACACACACACACACACACACACATGGCACAAAGATCCTCATCATTTAGCCATACTCTTATCATCTATTACTGCCATATTATGTTCACTCGTCGGTAAACGATCGTCAACCTATTTTATTTACGGACACATCGTATCGACTGTAAGTTTCGATACGCAGTTCTACCTAAGAAACTCTCACCCTACCTAAACCTCAGGCCCCGACTGCACCTCCTCTCAGAGGCCGTGCCCTGGATACGAAAGTCATTGAGGACCTCAAACAATATAGATCTTCGACTATATGATTGGCAGCCATTTGAGAAACAAACTAGTCGCTGTATTTTATTTTAAAAAAAATAACCCAACGTTGTCAGTCCTGGGTCACTGCTTTTTGTCACCTAGCTCTTTAAATTGCTAAATACTAAGTATGTACTTTGTGCACAAAGCCGCTTTATTTCGAAAAAAGAATGACTGTTTGAGACTGTAATTTAATATCATGAGACGGTCACAATTGCTGCATACAGGTTGATTGCCATTGATGCGAACTGAATTAATCTATGATATCACTTTACCGAATATGTCAGTCAGATAAGTCAGATATATCTATCAATCCACCAACTAAGAAACAAACTATTGGTTGTATATGATATACACTGGGTACAGAAGATTTTGTCGAACAAAACCTTTTTTTTTTAAACAATGATCAGGTTCGGTCACTTTAGCGAAGATCAAATGATACGCTTTTATCTCAGACTCCAAACGCTCCCCTGCTCTTTTCAAAACTTATCTTTGTCATACAACATTTTCCGATTTTTACTGCGACAGTTCTATGAATGACAGAAATATCTTCTCAAGATCAGATTCAAAATAGGTTGACAGCGTTTGTACGGAAAAGTCACTCGAAGAGAGAGTGGTTAAAGAAAGATATACAATGTTCCTAACAAAGAAAGAAAGCTGATATCTTGATAAAAGAAAGATAATATGATAGGGAACGCGTCGGTAAAGATAAAGATACAATGTAGAGGGCAAAGAAAGGATTTTTTTTTTTGCGTCACACTACGTCATGTCCCTCCCTTTTTTAAAATCAATTTTCGAGATGAAAAAGATAGAAAGAAAGAAAGCAGACTATACAGTTATCATAGATAATGTATACACTTCATATATATAATTATAACTTAAATTTTCTTGTGAATTATGTTACGTTTCGGACGATATTTTTCGTTTCATTTTTGATGCAATTATTGTTTATTTTTGTTTCGGACATTTTAACAGGAATTAACTTGACAAATCAGTTGGAAAAAATAGCTTATTACAGAAACAAATGTACACAAACAGTGCCGAATACTGTCAAAAATTACTGATAGAACGTAGCAGGTTTTGTACAGAATCTGGTCTTGATTTTTCCGAATCGCGTTATCCCTAGTACAGGTCTTCTCCCTACTAAGTTATTTCTTCTCCCAGAGTAGTTGTAGTTATCCACTGAATAAATTCTTCTTTTTTTCTGTTATTTCTGCAGCTATGTTGTCTTATTTCCCTTAACATTATCATTATCACTATTATTATTATTGTCATCTTCATCATCATCATCATTATTCATCATTTGAATCTTCACACCAGAGGGACCTAGTAGTTGTCGCTTGGAATCGTTTGACGTCTTTTGTGATCCACTTTACTGGCGTTTAAAGACGACTCTGATATCAAATCAACACTTGGTTCTTTGAACGATTTACAAACACATATCTTTGCCAGTTTATTTATCATCGAATATACCTTGACACCTTTTAAAAGGAGTTTCGTCGACGTACAACTTCCATACACGATTCAAAAAGTGAACAATCACTAGCATGATCTGCACCGACCTGACCTACCTACGAAGTAAACACTCACTAACTTGACCCGACCTAGGAGTGAACTCTCGCTAACACAGTCCACATCAACCTGACTTACGCGTGAAATTACTGTGAATTCTTATGAAGTCATTATCGCAACTATATCTTAAAAGAACAATAAACCTATTCATTCACTATTCTTTCAACTCCGATTTTAACACTTTTTTTTCTCGTCACTGTTTTACTACAATTTCTAACTTCTTCATTGGTCACTGTTGTATTTCAACTTGCTTACCTCATCCCCTACAATATAACTCTTAAGATTATCCTATCAGAAATTTCTATTAATTAAGCGAAGTTTTAGTTTTAAGCCTTGCCTTTCAAGAGTTGAAGATTTAAATGTGGAACTTCACAGCCCGCTCCACGCAATGTTGTTTTGTTGAATAAGAACGAAACATGTTTCCATCGTTAACTTCCGTAGACTACTAATAGATAACGAATAGGTTTTAATTTATATTGTTTGCAAGTACAGGTTTCCATCATTATCTGACAGTAAGGCGTTCTCATTAAATATTTCGTAAGTCGAAATGGCGTAAAGTGATGAAGCAATTACTATTTATTCACATGGTGATTTTTTAGCGTTCCGAGGCTTCCAAAATAGCCTTCTGCTTTGTCTGCCAGTTTTACGCTAAGCTCTCTTGAGCTTTCCTGAAACTTGGGGAAACATTTTGCAAGCAGATACACGAAATAGATCGAGATAAAGCATGGATGCTGACAGACACAATTCAAAGCTAAAGCGGCAAGGGCGAAGTGGGGTAAAGTGAACTTTCAAAGAGCAGATTTTAAAGAAAACCTGCCTTGGGGATTAGGGTATAAAAAGCAAGGTGCCAACTCTTCAGCTTCAACCTGAAACAGTTGGTTAAATAAACAACGTCGGTAGTTGTTGAACAGCAGCACACGACCCGAAAGTTTGCTTTTTTTTTGTTTTATGATGTATGCATGTTACTAGCGTGTAATGTTCGTGCTTCATTCTGTATCACGTTTTACACAACTGGTTAAATCATATCAGCAGACTATTGCGAACAGAAATGAATAGCATTATTTTAAAAATTATACTCGTTATTTCCTCGTTCAATAAATGGTGTTGATTTATTTTCGAACGTTTTTTTTTCTGCTTATCTTAGACTGCTTCGAAAATTCTATCTCATGCTACACATCTTTTAAGATAGTTATAAATAAAAAAATGTGCTTTGTACATTGTGCTTGAAGGAATGTAAGAAAAAATTGAGGAAAGGGGAAGAAAATGTTAGGAAAGACGGTAATAATGGAAGAAACGAGTAATCAAACAAAATAAATAGAAAGAAAGAAAGAAAGAAACGATGATAATGAAAGTGAGAAAAAAGAAGGAAAAGATGAAAAAAAAGATGAAAGAAAACAAATAAAAGAAAGGTAGAATGGACGAACACTGAACGAGAAAGAAGATATGAGGTTGAAAAGAAACTGATAAATGTTTGTAAAGAGTTAGAAATGAAAAACGAAACCGGTCTGGTTAGTCAGTCAATAGAAACTGTCACGTGATCAAGATCTTTTGGCAGCATCTCGAGTTTGGGTGATCAATTTTTTAAAAAATGGAAAAAGGGGCCATCAATGAATAAGTTTCATCTCTCTCACACTTTGTTGGGCAGTGATCAACAAAAAGTCTTAATTTTCAAAGAACAAACAGACAAGAATTAAGTGATCAATTTAGCATAAACTTACATTGCAACCTGAACCCCCACTAAGAACATATTCGGGGGGAATTTTGAAAAAAGTTTTTTGTAGACATAATAATGAAAAAATGCTCAAATTTTCAGACCCCTAGCTCCATCGGTGTGGCCTGTATGCTCGATACATACATTCATACGTAGCCAGCCCGACAGCCATGTAGATCGACTTGAAAACTAAAGAAACATATGTTGGCAGTTTTGGTTGACAGCTTCTAATAAGAGGCGATAACGATAACCCCAATGGGAAAATGTTGAGAAAAGCAAATGTCGAATCAGAGAAAGTTCTTTATTGCTTTAGTTTTTTTCTCTTAGTCCTTATTCTACTATCATCAAAAATGGAGACGAAAAAATTCAAGCAAAAAGAAAGCTTGCGTAAATAGAATAGAAAAATTTAAAAAAAAAACAAACTAGAAGATGAAAAAAGATGAGAAGAAGAGAAAGTTGAATAGAAGACAATAAATAAGAGGAAAAATAGAATAAATGGGGGACAGGACAAAGATCAAGAGAAAGCGGATGAACGTGAGGATTTGAATGATACAGTCGTATGTATGACCAATGAGATATGTAGAATACAGAACACAAGAGTCACATTTGTGTATTACTGCGCCGTAAGTACGTAGCCATGCTGCGTTGTATTTTTAGAGCCTGCCAATTTTATCTGATATGTCAGCCAAGCAGACGCAGTTAGTTGAGATTACACACCTGAGCAGGGAAGGTACGATTGGAGGTGGATAGGCCACGATTTTGTTCGCTCAAGAAGTTTAGCCTCCTCGGTTTTATAAAACTGACAGAATGGTAATCATTTGAGAAATAGGATTGTTTATCTGTTCATTTATTTAGATAGATGGATGGATTTGCATAAAGGTCAGTGCTTATAGACGAGGTAATATTCTGAGGATGGTGTGAATAATCATCGAAGAATGTGTGTTCGTATATACATCGATAAGTCCGTAGCTTAATTATGGAAGAAAGCATTTATTTTACACAAATATTTTCTAATTTTTCGAGATAATCTCCACCCTTGCCAGTGTACTTAACCAATCGTTTTTCTTTATTAATCACATAATTCAATGAAAATTTCAGATCAAAATTCAGGGTGGAAGTCGTCCTACTACATAAACTCAAGTCGTCGTACAGGTCAAAAGCTTATGAAGTTTGATGTTAGAAAAGTGTTGTTTACGGTGTCATTAAGAACTATGATATTGTTGGTGGCTATTTGGATGGGTACAAGTAACGAGAAAATGAATCATACGGACTGATAGGTACATTCACACTCTTCCAATAGGAAAATGACTGCAGTATGTAAGTCAAAGAAACGGATCAAAAATAGGTGTGGCCAACATAAAAAATGATTTAAGAAATTTGAGCTTATTGGACGTACGACCAACAAAAAACCACGTGCCTTCTCAAAGATATGCACGCACGGGGCCGAATTTGACAAAGAGAATAAGGATTAGATAGTGTTTGGAAGAGTGGATCAAATTGTTATTGAACGACGAATCTCTTGGTCAGATGATCTGAGATCGACTTGAACACGGGGAAGGCGAGGAGCACTACCCTTAATGTACTAGAGCTGAAGTTAGAGGGAATGTCATGAAAACAGTGTCAGTTTTTTGTATCGTACTAAGGAGATCACGGATTGTAAATCCTATCAAGATATATTGGATAAAGTTATGCATTCATGCGTCCAAAGTTGTGTATTTTCAGCGTAACAACAACTCTAAAATCATCGTCAAAGCAGTACCGTAACTTGAGCCGTCGAGGCCCCTGGGCAAACTCTTCTATAAATATACTTTTTGTAAAAAAAGAAAAATTCTTAACATAGTTTCGCTGAAGTGACTCGATGCAAACTGATAGAAAGATCGTTAAAATAAAAAAACAAAAATTCAAGATAAAATCTGGAGACCTGTTCAATTCAAGTACTTGAATCAGTACAGAAAATTTTGACACGATGAGCCAGATTGACGAGTCATCATTTTCCAAGTACTAACATCTTCGTAATCCAGTGACGAAACTTGTATCGTAATGTATTGACAAACCCCACCTGACATCGACTGTTGCATATGACTCCACAAAACCTCGTCGAAATTCCCTGAAAAACCTTTGGACTTGAGCATATACAGAAATGTCGAGAATATTAAAATGAAATTTCGTGAAAGGGTAAGACACGGGGTTAGGAAGAAGAAACTGAATTTGATGGCAGATCAAGGGATTCGTTTCCGATTGAAAGATGTGTTGTCTTTTCTTTTTTTTTTTTGGTTTTAATATTTTGTACAAAGCTGTATTCACTCACGTCGGTCCACATGGTGCATCCAACAGAAATTATGTGGAAGGGTTAGCCATATGATAAAAAAGAAGTGATAAAATTTGGGGACGAATCGAGGTGTGTGTTTTTGATAGGAGGATATTTTTGAGTGTTTTTTTTTTTTTTTTTTTTTTTCAAAATACATTTCAGCATTCGTTCCTGTCAATACGATATCTCCAAAAGCTCTTAATGAATGTGAATGAAATTTTGTACACTAAATCGCAGGGAAGAAGTGGTTACATTTTGGAACGGTTCCTATAATGTGTTCTTGATTGAAAGATGAATTGGGTTTTTCTTTTTCTTCGTATACTTCAGTTTTCGCCCCGGACTCTCCCCACAATATCTCCAAAAGTTCTTAATGAATTTCAATACTATTTTGTGTTGGAGAAAGCCACGTTATGGGGAAGGGAGAAATAATTTGGGGGTGGATCCAGTAATTATTTTTTGATTGCGAGTTGATTTTTCCTCATGCATTTTTTTATCTTCTCTGTCTGTTTTTTTCCCATGTATTCAATAAAACGTCGCAATTTTCACATAGAATGCACAAGCATTTAGAGCCATCGTACTTTTATCCTCCTACCAAACCTTGTGCACTCAAAAACATAGCGAAAGGTCAGCGATTTTATGAATTTGGGTAGAAGCTCCCAAGAAAAAAAAATCAACACAAATAAGGTCTCTTTCTGAATGGTGGAATGTTACAGAGTAGCGATTAGAGAGGTGCGACACTAAGCAAGCAATCACTGTAAATCGTTGCGGACATAAACATCATAATACTCGCATTTAATAAGACCTCTTGACTGGGCGCTTGAATAAATTTATCGTATTAAATGTTTCTAGTCCTCAAACTCCCAAAACCTTAAATGGCCGATATTATGGAACTGATTGACTGGAATTATAATCCCCCATAGGAAGAGTTATAATATCGGTCACTTTTTTTTATAAATGAGAGATATACAGAATTGAAATCAGTACTTCCACCCCAAAAGTATTTACACTTAATGTGTCATATTCTAATCTATAAAATCATGGGTTTGGTGGGACTCTTGAGATCCATATATTGTCACAAATCAAGTGGCCGATAAACGCTCCCGATACATTAATTTAATTTTGCAAGACGTATGCCCTTAACGATGGCTTGTTCTTCAATGTGTATCGTATTCCTTTAGTATTTAAAGGGGCCCCATAATGTGATTTTTATTACATAGATTCATCAAGTAATAATGTCACCAAAACGTCAGCAAACGAGTGCAGAACATTTTCTGAGATCTCTGCAAGTCCCCTTCTTCGTCGAGGCTCTGGAGCATTGCCCCACCTGAGCCTATATTGAAGAGAATAAAAGTGAGGTACTGCAGTTGCTAACCGAATCGCCATTGAGAACTTTTAGCAAAGGGAGAACTTTGAAGAGAACTTATAGCACTTTTATCTTATAGAACTTCCACGAGAAAATAGTAATACTAACACTAGATACAATTTGACCACAAACGCTCATGTTTGCAATAGTAATATGGTAGAGTGTTGGAGAAAATCCCTCTGGAAACAGTAAGGAATCTAATAGTGTCGATGCTCCGCAGATGTGATGTGATTTTTAAAAAATCGTTACTCTAGTATTAGAGTTCATTCTATCATTTACTCCTTTTATTCACTTGTGCGTATTTATTATTATTAATATATATATATATATATATATATATATATATATATATATATATATATATATATATATATATATATATATATATATATATATATATATATTAGACAATTGGAGAGTTCCTAAACTATTTGGCTACGTTAGTTTTTATATTTTGACATTATATTGCTGTGCTTAGATCAATAAGCCTGCGGCCAAATGGTGAAAAAAAAACATCTATTTCATACAATAAATGTTTTAAAATTCCGATCTATATTCTCCATCCACTTTCCAGAAACGCCGAACTATATACTTCTATTTAAATTGTTGTCGTTTGGTTTATTCGAGGTGAAAAGAACATCGTTCCAGTCATATTTTCTGTATTCTTTCTAACTAAGCGATGATGTTTTTTTTCCCGAATTTCTGTCAAGGGATCCGAAGATTTTTCCAGATATTTTCCCCAATCATGGTGATTACTCCCAGGTTTTCACACTTAAATTTTTTGTTCTCTTTGAGTTATGAGGAGACATATAGATCTGGATTTAGCAACGTCTATTTCTTTTTAGATTCTTCTTTTCACTGGGTAGTTGCCGCTTCTTTTGATTAGTTTTCAACAATGGAGGTAGTCTCCATTCTGAAATGAAAAAAAAAGCGAAGAATAATTATTAGTCTGTCATCTACGTGTGCGCGTACATCTCTCTGTCTCTATCTCTCTATATATCTATCTTTATTCATTTATTTCTGTCTCTCTGTCTATCTGTCTGTCTGTCTGTCTGTCTCTCTCTCTCTGTCTCTGTCTCTCTCTCTCTCTCACTCACACACGCACACGCACACACACACTTTTATATCTTATTTGCTCCCATTCCTAGAAGTGCGATAAATTTAGTTATTTGTGAACGTTTGTCCAACTGTTCCATCGACAACAGGCGGGGAGGGGGGGCAGTATGGAGAATGCTCAGCGCGCCAACTCGTGTCATGATATCAAAAAGGCTGCTATCAGCCGCTACTTCTAACTCTCCTTCTCCGTCTCTGTCTGTCTGTCTCTCTCTATCTATCTATCCATCCATCTATTTATATCTCTCTCTCCGGTATAGGCCATCCCTCAACTTGGCATCTGGCATCTTGCCAAAAACAGACAAACCTTTTTGCGCAGTTATTCAAAGCGTACCAGAAGCCGAGGATGTCTGTGCGGTCTATTCACACATCTTAGAAAAACGGAGGGGTCTCCTTTCTCTCGGCAGCTGTAGCAAGTGTTTTACTAGCTCCTATCTCCGTGTGTGTGAGTGAGTGCACACGTGCACCTGATCCCCGTCCCCCCAAGAAGAAAGAACCTTCGTCTGCGGGACGTCTTGCTCTCTGCATTTATATAATGTTCCAAAGTTGCAATTGCTCCCAATAATGTTCTTTTTTTTTTAATTGTCTTACTACTGTGATAATGTAAATACTGGTTTAACATCTACAAAAGGCTTAGTTATACAAACATCCCGTACCAGTTACTCTATCCGCGTGTTTACAAAATCCCTGATACCCTCACAAAAGTATGAACTCCAATATTCTTTCAAGTCTTTGAATTAGCGCAATAGTTCAAGAATTGGGACCGACACAAGTCCAAGATGTCAGAGGGTTACAGTGTCACAGAACATGTACTGTTAGAAAGTGGACGTGGGATGTGATCAGCCTTGTGTTTGTAAAAGCTACCGACATACCCTAGGATAAAACTTGTGCCACTAATGGCAACAATGCTTGATTTGATAATGAAAATTAATCTTAAACTAAAAAGTCTTTCCCCATTACTGGCACCTTTACCGAGGCTACTTAATCTTACACCGAGAAAAAAAAAATTGATTATGAGGAAAGGGAAAAATGAAAAAATTTCCAAATGGTTTTAGTCTAATCCTTGTATTTGACTGTCACGTCCAAATGATTTGAATGTCCATCTCATTTCTTTAGTGAAATCTATCAAAACCAAGATGTAAATAACAGCGATGAAAAGCAACTTTAACGAAATGCATCTTAAACAGGAAATTTTAGGAAAAAATGAATCTACTAAAGTACATTATTTTGGCATGTAACTTGCATTTTTATTTCAAGTACAGATACGCTATCCGAAAACAAAGAGTTCCAATAAAATATCAAACAACTTTGGTGGGCCGAAATCATGCAAAGCAAGGAAGCAATTACCATTAATTTTTATGTAGAAATATTTTTAGCGTCTTTAGACCCCCCCTGCCCCCCCCTCCGAAATGTTGATGGTGGTATGTTAGGCTAGTCGTCTGAAGATGAGGTGATTTGAGATACAAGAGACTGTGGCGTTAGAAAGAGTGGAAGCAGGTGTGTGTTGCTTCTATAACAATTTACAGCAAGGCAATTAAGTGCTGTAAAGCGAATTTTTATAGGGTGAGGGATACCCGGGTTGACTAAAAAACTAACAAAAAAAAAACGCGTTGTATGTATTTACTTAGTTTTATTTAGTCGAACATTAGGTCACAAGTATGTTGTACCCAGTGCGCAGCAAAATCACTACAGTAGTATTAGTCTGCGAAACTAATTTACTAACCATTTACCCCCTGTGTGGCCCCCAGAAGACTGCGTGTTATAAGCTGGGAAATATTGTTAGGAAACAAAAAGCAGATTAAAGCTACTGCATACGGTTAATCATCATCATCATCATCATCATCATCATCATTTAAATGAATACAGTTAATACTCTCAAATTCAGTTTTGTTTTATCTAATTTGTTCAATGCAGTTATTGAGGTATAAATTTTGATTCTTGACATTTACTTGAATCTCACCTCGTAGGAATTTCGCGTTTGTCCTTGAAGTAACCAACTGTAGTCCATCATATCATAGTGCTTCTTATAGCTTGTTGTGAGTAACGAAAATGACTACTCCTATTATTACCTCTTCCTTCCCCTTTTTACGGTCGTCTTATCAGCAAGACCTTTCTGTTTCAAATCAGACCTGACACTGGCTCCTTTGCTTATCAATATGCTAAGACTTATCAAAGCGCAAGCAGGAGCCAATTTCGTAGACATTTGACGGTTCTGGCCAACTTTAAATTTAACTAATTAGCTGATTAGAAACAATCCTTTATTTATATATTTATTTTAGTCAATCTTATCATTGCTAATGTTTACATCACAAATGTGTCAGTACAAATAAATGACCAACGGATAATGGAAGAGTCTTCTAATTTGTGAGGTGTTTGGAAATTATAGATCTTTCAACATTTATGCCTCTCTTTTCTCAACTTTACAACATCCGAAAGGATTACGCTATAGGGGCTTACTGTTCTTGTAAATTGCTACATTTAATTTCTTCTAGATTTTCTTGAGATAAGTTTTCCTTGAATAATCATAATACATCATTGTATGTGATTGGTTCGCGGACTAATTTACTCGTCTCTGTTTTTTAACTATGTTTCCGTTTAGGTCGTGTACCCACCAACTTCCTCGGGTATCTGATATGTTCTTGAATGTGGTTGAGTCCTCCATATTCTAGAACACAATAGACACCCGTGGAAGGCCTGAGGTTACACACACAAAAAAAAAACAACAACGACGACGAGAAAATTATTCTGACCCAATCACGTAGAATATTTATAACCTTTCGTCTAACAAAATTCAGACAAAAACAATTAAAATACATGTTTCCAACAACAGATTTTTTCCAAGAAGTTGAATTAAAATGTAAAGAGATGTCATCATGGTGAAGAACAAGGGTTGGTAGAAAGTTAGTTATGATTAGTCTGACGAATACAGTAACACCAGTCCAGGGCGATTTTTTGTTCCCAGATAGTGAGTGTTATTTACTAATTGTTTTCATACAAATGGTATAGAAAATATTTTTCAAGAACCTGTGGATATGGCGTGTGAACAAACATGAAATATTATATGTTTGGGCATATTACAATATCGAAGGGGAGATAATTGCCGATGAACTCCCTATGAAATTTAATTAGTTCTCGTGTATCCCATTGTCCAACCTCCTACAAATTGTCATTGAAATGAAATTTTATGGATAACTTTTCGCGATATCATTTGGACAGTCATGGGCGTATACATTAATGTAATTTGAAGAAAAAACTAAAAAATGTCGGTCAATCCGAGAAAAAATCCTGGATCCGCCATTTTCTTACCTCTGTGCCAACCTATCCACAAAATTCCACAGAGATTCATTAATTACTTTTAGAGATATCGTGTGGACAGACATGAAATTTTGGCGATATCATGTGGTTTGGACATAAAATAAGACGTACAGGAGGTAATTATGCAAGTATCCGTTCCAAGATTTACTAAGTTCTTTCATAGGGTATTGTCCACCCTTCCACAAGATATCATAGATATTCATTGAGATCTTCTAGAGATATCGTGTGGACTAACATGAAGTTATAGCGATATTATGTGGTTTAGACATATAACTACGACATAGGGGAGATGATAGAGCATGGATGCGCTCCAAAATTCAATCAATTCTCAAGCAATTTACCCTACACTGAACTTCGTAGAATATTCGTTGAGAACTTTTCGAGATATCGTGTAGAGAGTAAGTAGCGTATATAGAGATGTAATTGAAAAAAATCCTAGATCTGCCAAAAAAATTGAAAATATCTTTCTCATCCCATTGCCCGCCCTTTCAAGAAAAAAAAAACATTCAGTACTCTCGGGGGCATAGAGTGAACAGTCGAACCAACAGACGAACAAATAAATCAATAAACAAACAAACAAACAAACAGACACAACCAGATACATATACTTCTTTTCAACTTTGTTGTCTAAAAAGTAAATAAAAATGTCAATTCCTTCCGAACTTTACTTTTGTGACGAGGACAGTGATAAATTCTCTCTGACATAAAAGATCTGAGTTCGCAGCTTGAACTCAACGAATTACTCCCGCTGGAGCACAGTTTATCTAGTAGCCTGCCTAAAACAGTCCCATCTGTCTTCAGAAACTTTTGAGGCGGACAGTCCTTCTCTAACTTAACTAGGCGATACTATTTATAGGACGAACCTGAAAACTATGGTCTCATTTAGAAACAAGCCTCCCCCGCCCCAAACAACAAAGATAGTGATCAGAGAAGTGAATCAGATGGAATAATCAATCTAAATAACTCGAGATAGAGGTTGTAGTACAGGAGATCTTCTGGATTATGATGCTGGCCCTCTCCCATACTGTCTGATGCATGCACATCTAGGTACTGATCTATGCACAGTCCTTCCAGTATTACACAGGGTGCGATGTCACCATATAGATTGATACTAAAAAAAGCAGCTTCCAAGGCTGACCCTGATATCCACCTGCAAGTATTTGGCACATCGGCTCCAATAATATCTGCAATGGTTAAGCTTACAGAACAATGTCTGGTAAATTTTGTAGCAGCTTGGAGCAAGTCCAGAAATTTTCGATAACTTTGTGCCGATCAATTTCACTCCTCTAAATCAACCTCACATCAGATTCTGCCAACATGTTGAGGTCTTAAACCTCACATGTATCGTGCATTTTACAATGTATACACAATTATGCATGTCTTAGATAGGCAACTCTGCACTGAAATAAGATACCTCGATCCAGTTAATCACGGATTTATATCCGAGAATGGGCATGTTATGTCGTCAACATTATGGGCAACCCTGGGAGCACGTTGGTTCATAGTATGTTATTGAGACGAATGCACTCGTGTCCTTGTAAAGGGTTCCGTGTTCTCCAAGTGCCAATTTGAGGAA
The DNA here is from genome assembly GCA_963457665.1 of Thysanoteuthis rhombus. Classification (NCBI taxonomy): domain Eukaryota; kingdom Metazoa; phylum Mollusca; class Cephalopoda; order Oegopsida; family Thysanoteuthidae; genus Thysanoteuthis; species Thysanoteuthis major. The sequence goes on along the minus strand of OY735220.1, from coordinate 30,828,763 downwards.
CAGTAATTATCCTTACACTTGATAAGATACATTTGAATCTATTGTTTAACTGTTCATCGTATATTTCTTCAAATAAATGACCTATTTGAAAGATAATTTTGGATTTTATTTGCATTTTTGTGACATCATGATGACTCCAATAGTAACCAAAATTTTGGTTGAAATAATCCTGTTAGTCGGGTAAGCGTTGTGTTCTTATTGATGGGTGGTTAATTTTTTAAAATTTTTTGACATTTTGACCACTAGCAACATATTTGATTATTATATCAAAAGAAGATGTATGAAGCGTAAAACTTTCAATATTCTGAGTGGTTATTCTTAGAAATTGAGCCAATATTTCTTGATATATCACAATTTATATTACCCTTATTCCATTATTTCCGGGTCTGGAATCACGTCGGGACCTCCATCTTTGTGTGTTGGGGGGGAGTATTTAGCAAAATGTGACCAGATTTCGGCCAATCATCGAACATTTTGAAAGGTCTCAAAAGGTACAACAATGAAAGTATGGGTTCGTACATTTGAGATGAACACAAAACCCCCCCTAGAGACAGGAATAATATGTTTAGGCGATCTTATAAGTTTCAGTTTATTTATTTAATCTTTGATAATGCAGCTGACAAGTAATCATGATACAGTCAAAATGGTGATATTTTTAATGTGAAAAACGACCTGTGAAAATCCAATCACTTTGTTGTTCTTCATGGAACTTGGAATCATTGTTTTTATTTGGCCAGATATATCTTTGAGACAGTGCGGTGTCGAATTCGGGGGTTTTAGTGGGGGGTCAGCGATTCTCGAGAAATTTAATAAAAAGATTTTTGAAATTACAGATTTATTATCTTCTTTCATAGTTTTATTGAATTATTCCCTTTGACTTCAGCTCTTTAGAATAATTTGAATTTAGTTCTAAACCGACAATACTGGAGAAGAAACCGAAATATTTCGCTTGATAATTACATGACAATTGAAGCAGACAGCAAATCAAGGTGATATTTTCCTGCTTTACAGGTTTTAAAAATATTCTACTATCACAAACGAAGGAGACCATTAATTGGTTTGGAATTTAATGTTTCATCCTTTAAAACATTAATTTAACGAGTCGAACATTTCAGATTAAAGCCAACATCTTGCCCATCAATAACCATTCCTATTCCACTCAAGCAAAAAAACTGAGAAATGGAGTTATGCCGAGTCAAGTGGGATATACAGTCGATATAATTTTATCTATGAAGTTTCAAAGTAGCTCTTACTATGCGGAGGAAAATGATGGCAGAGAATCTATTTTGATATTTCCAAAAATTCTCGATACTCAAGAAGGAATATTTGTGTATGCTTTAATATTTCAATGTTTATTCATATAATCTTCAGAAAAAAACACATGTTAGTTCTATTGCAGCGGAAACTTTTTGCATGCAATTAGCGTTTTTCATTGTAGAAAAAGCAGTAAAGTTAGCACTGAAAAGATTTGTTCCGTGGTCAGAGAAACGAAAAAGTCGTAAAGAAATGTAAAGCTATCGTCTTTTTTGCAAAAAAACAAAAAACAAAAAAAACGGTCCGGTCTCCAAGTAATGCTCGACGAACTTAATGAAGAGAGCAAGGAAGTTGGTCTTCACACGAACTTCAGTAAAACAAATTTCATCTAAAGCAAACTTATTGAAGACAAAGACACAAAAATACAAATCGAAAATGTAGACCTGAATAAAGTAGGCCACAACATCTACCTAGGACAACGCGTCTCCCCGAAATCCTCGAAAGAAGAAGAAATCAAGCGAAGAATTACACACGTTGCAAGAATGTCAGACAACTGATGGAGATCACGACTCACAACGTGGATCCCCAGAAATCATAGGCTAGACTGTGGCTGGCAAAAAATATGATGGCATGGCGAACTACGCAAGTTCAGAAAGTATTAGTTCCGTGACGCCCATGATAGAGAGGTCTGGCAAATCTTTCGGAAGGTCTATGTCCTACGACGCTAAAAGGCAGGTGATGGTGATAGGATGAATGCAACTTTTTTTAAAAATTACTGAAAATAACATTTTGATATCGGATCTGTACAAAAGATTTTTGGTTGGAGGTAGTCAGTTTATTATAAGACCTACCGATTATAAATAACTTATTACGTCTTTCTGATGTGTTTTGTTGATTTCTCCCATGAATTGTCTACTGTTAGGATTTGATAGAATTAAAATAGTGAAAGAATATGTAAAGAAGATAGCTACAAATTGCATCGCCAGTCTTTTTTATGAAACTCTTCTTTGTTTTGTCAATTCTTATCAATGTATCCTTAAAATCGACTTGCAAGAACAACGCGGTTTTGTTTTAAGATTGCTCACTTTATCTATGTCAGATTCTTTTCACAGGTTATTTTTTATGTAACTACAAAGCAAAGATTAAAGACAAAAAGAAATAGGGAGATAAGTGTGAATGTCTTTTCTGAGAGTAACAATTTGTGATTTGTTGATTTCAGGTTGGTACAGTGAATCTTTAAAGTCTCATTAAGTTGAGGCGACTGTACAATGCGTGAAAAGTACTGTGCTTATATATCTTAATAGAAAAAAAACTCTTTCTAATCGCTCATAACTCCAACATAATCTTTAAAGTCGAAAAAGAATTAAACTTTTGATATGAATATTTTTGTTATAGTATTATATTCATCAGTAAGAATGTTCAAAATAACACTATTCTAATAAAAATTTATCGCACTAATGCGGATAAAGAAAATACCAAATTAGACGATGAAAATTTGGGAAAAAAGAACTAAATTTTTGCAATCGCTAATTGTACAAAAGCAAACGCCATAAGAACTTCAAAAGAATAGAGTAAATCGAGATATCAGAGACGATTCCAATTCCGTCTTTGTTCCAATGCATTGACTTATCTGAATTAAGCAATCCGTATTTATTTTTTTTATTAACAGTCAATGTTTCATTTCGTTGCAGATAATCCTTAGTGACGGTTCCGTTCAATTTGATGCGAGAGTTGCTTATCAGAGATAAAAAAGAGTTGCCAGTTTTAATCATTTTCTCACAATAACAAAAATATATTTATAATATCATTTGCAACTGCAATAACAAAGATGATATAACTGTAGAAAGAAACTACTTTGCTTCGTGGCAAGCACGTAGAAAACATTCTCAGTTCGACGAAAAAGATTTTATGGTAATTTCTGCTTTCTGCGAAATGCATTCCACCAATGCTGACTCAGTAAACTAGGTTAGCCACCTTTCTCTACATGTCATGTTCTTTTCTTTGCAGACAATATATATATATATATATATATATATATATATATATATATATATATATATGTGTGTGTGTGTGTGTGTGTGTGTGTGTGTGTGTGTGTGTGTGTGGATGAAAATGACTATTGGAATGTGAAGAAAAAACTCAAGAGATAGGTGTAAGATCTCAACTTTTCAAAGTTATCATTCCTTCAGCGTAGATCAATGCATTTCGACGGGGGCTAGCCATCTTTTTCAGAGAAAAATATTTGCGGCGGTTCACCAAGAAAGATATGCTGTTTACATTTCGAGGCAGAAGAGAAGAATGTGAATATTTCTGTGAATATTTCTCTTCAGCATTGAAATGTAAACAACATATTTTTCTCTGTGAGCCACCACAAATATTTTTCTCTGAAAAAGATGGCAGGCCCCCATCGAAATGCATCGAAATATGCACACAGAATAATAAAAAGAAAAATTTGAGACATGACACCTATCTCTTGAGTTTTTCTCTTCACCTTCCAATTGTGATTTTCGTCTACATTCTGTTGGATCACTTAACATCCACAATACAAATATATACGTATGTTTCTATTGTGGATTTGAAGTGACCCGACAGAATGTTGATGAAAATGACAATTGATATATATATATATATATATATATATATATATATATATATATATATATCCGAAGGGTTACCCGACAAAAGTGAACTTATATACTCATGCCTGGCCACATCTTTCAGAAAACGGTGGTTCATTTCCAACTTGTTCCCTCAAATCGTGGCACCCATTCAAACGATATTTGTTTCTTCCTCTGCGAGCAATGGTGCGCGAATTTTACAGAATCACATTTCATTTTCGAATCTTTTGTTAACTTCAGCTGGCATGAACTCCAAGACAAACCAACTACCTCAGATATCTCATCAATGGTCTGACGAAGATCTCCATTGATTGCGTAGCGAACTTTTACTAGATCGCGTGGCAGACTTGCTTCGAATAGTGTCGACTCGTGACACCCAATGGCGCAATATGCAACTACGTCCACTTCATCATATTCGAATTCTGTGTTTTTGTTTGCTGCCCCCTCGTGTGTGTATGTGTGTGTGTGTGTGTGTGCATGTGTATGTATGTCTGCATGTACGTGTGTATGTACATGCGTAAACATGTATCCAGTGTCACAAAATGAACCAACATTTCATCAACCTATAACTCTGTAACAACTTTTTTTTCTTTTGCATATCTTGGAAATGGCTCATAAAGTAAATTTGATACATTACTAAGCTAATAATAATGAGCCTAACTAAAACTCACTAGCTGTATGGTCTTTGAGTGAACTGCAGACAATTACATAACAATCATATAAATGATGTTCTAGCTCAATCAAATTTATGTCTATTTCTCTACAGTCGGTGTTATGTGGTGCCTCCTATAATAATTTAGGTTTACATATCATTATATCTACTCTTATCTTATCTTGATATCTTTATTTTTATTAGTTGAAACATTATCAACCATCTATGACATTATTCTGTTTGTTCCCACCTGCGTTCGAATGTAATTTTGGGGGTAGTTTTATAAGAGGGTGCGAAGAGAGAGGACAGAAAAGAAGGTTAGGTAGATTAATAAGAAGATAGGAAGGGAGTAGGGAGAAAAGAAAGATAGGTGATTCAATGAGTGGGAAGATTTGTGCATGTGTATGTTTGTATGACATTTAGATTAAAACACGAACTAGCTACGAAAATTGGAAAGGATAAGAGAACGAGAAGATACGGGCAAGGGTGAGATAGAGTCAGAGGCATCAGACAATGGATAATCTTAATTATCAAAACTCATAGAATTTCAATGGGTTCAGCAAGTTGTTATTATTAGTTATTTTGTTATTTCTTTTTAACCAGTGTTTTCTTTCATTTTGATTTTTCAATTGCTTTTTATTGAAACTTACTCGGACCGTTAATTTACGTTGGATCAGAAAATAAAAGATAAGCTCTCCCTTTTACCCCAGGGAGACCTAGTGAAATGCATCAGCTGCTTTAACCACCTGAGCTACGAAAGGTCTGTGGCTTGACAGATGATCAGATCCTCAAATTTATGCTTCAGCTTGACAAATGATCTGACCCTCAAACCTTCCCTTCATTCTTTTCCTGACCTCTCTTGGCGCGATATTTGTTGTTGTTGTTCAGACACTAGTTGTAGTATTAATAGCGACAATTTAATTTGATTAGATGAACCATTGTTAACCATTATTATAACTAATTTTTTTTATTGGTATTTCATTTTATTTTACTGATACTTTTAATTGTTACTTTCACAGACCACTTTGTTCGCCTCCTGTCGTAGATTGACAGCCTGAGTAAGTTTTGTCAGCTGCATATTGCAATGATCTCTACGTCTTCCTAATAATTAATTCTCTAATACTATTGCGTACATGATACTTACTTTCTTTTATGGTTTACGAATCAAATCATGGCATTTGAACAGATTTGATGCAATCAGTGACCTTATGCATGACATGAGAAAATCAAGGCATTAAATGGTCGTGTTTAAGCATTAAAACAACAATGATACCAATTAAGTATGCTAACACTCATGTATACTATACCAACTGAGTTTTAACATAAGCATACGAATGTGATTGAACCAGATGAATCTTGACCAGACTAAGTTAAGGCCTACGATATACAATCGACTTTATCCTCAATCGATTTTACGTTTTTGATGGGGCGTAAACGATAAGTATCACACGTATGAGCACTATCATCGTCTCTCATAGTTTTAAGTGGATTTTCTTCAAAAGCGAGTGAGAGCAGGCCATACTTTTTATATTAATTAAGCTGAAATGTTTTCATTTGATGTTGGTGTATTCGTCTGCATCAAGCCTCGTTTCGAATGTTATGTGGCTCACCATATAGAATACCGATGTTATTAGAAACCGTCAACCGCCAACCAATACTGTCCAAGGGTGAACACAGATTTTTCTCTGTTTTTAAATGGTTCTACCTACCTGCCTGGTTATGCATGTATGTACCGTATCAATGGAGCTAGATAATTGAAAATTTAAACATTTACTCATTATATCTTTTTTTTTTAAATCCCCCGAATAAATCTTTAGAAGGGGGCAATTTACAATGTAAGTTTATGCTAAATTGATCCCTTAGTTTGTGTCTGCCAGCATTCACTCTTGATTTTGAAAATTCGGACGTTTCAGTGATCACCGCTCAGCAAAGGGCGAGTTAATTAACTTATTCATTGATCACCCCTTTTCCAATTTTTTAATTGATAACCCAACGCAGCCTACTGCCAAAGGTATTTGGCCACGTGACGGTTTCAATTGAATGACAAACAAGGGTAGAGTTTATATTTCAAATCTCATTTGCACAAATTACAACTCACTCACGCTCAACTGCTTCCGTGTCGTGTAACACGAATTTGTCACTAAAGGCAACGAATTTGCCTCCATTTCTCGAACAATCCGTATTTTTGTTACTGTTGTGGGTTTTTAAGAAGGTGGGTTATTTGCTTAAGGAGAGGTGGATTCATGCCTTTAGTGCATCAGTGCGAAGTGAACAAAACTGTCCCAGTCGAGGTTTGAACTAGGTTCGCCGGTCCCATCCTCGGTGCCGTTAACTGTTAAACCATCTCCTAACTGCGGTCATCATAAACTGAACTCGTATCTTTATCACTATCTTCATCGACCACCCATCGAACCCAAGTCGATTTAGCTGAAGAGATGGAGATATGCTACTACTTGTGTACGGGCAATATCTTTCAAGAGATTCGGATGTGTATTTCACCTGTGCTAGCATCACACACTTTTGATCTATCAACTTTCCTCCGTATACAACTTTCTCTGCTCAAAGACTCGAGTGGGTGGGTAGCACTTTCTACGCTCCAGAACATAACAATGCATATATGTACGACTGTATCAATTCTTTCATTTGGCATCCAATTTCTTTCTTTCTTTCCAATGGTATTATTAGTAATGGAAATGGGTTTGGGGAATTAGGTATACGGTAAGGGATAGTTCGGAGAAACTAGGTATACGTCAACGTGGAATTTGAGGAGTAGGTATACGCTGTACCTCCACGTACCTCAAGGTATTATCTCTCTCTCTCTCTCTCTCTTTCGCGCACATGCAGACACGTTTTTGTCTGTTTTGTACGTACATTCTTTGTAAAAGTCTATCTGGTACATACATTTAGTTGTCTCTCTCTCTCTCTCTTTATATATTACACGAAAAACAAAAACACATTAATGCATGCCCTTTCTCTCACTCACGGGTACTTTCTCTCGCATTTCATTTCGACATTTTCGCATTTTTTTTCTTTCTATTCTTTTCTTTTCCTCTATGTACATCACGTGTGTACTATTTCATACGCGCGCAGGCACACACACACACACACACACACACACACGTGCGCACGCACCCATGTATGTGTATACTTTAACACCAAATTTCCTTCTCAGTGTGGAAGAATAGGGGATTTTCACCTACATATTCTCTCTCTTTCTCTCATTTTCTTCTCCGTCTCTTTTCTGTCAGCCTCTCTCTATCTTTATCTCTCTCCCTTTCTCTCTCTCTCTTTCTCTCTCTTACAAACTTTCACTTTCCCCCACAATCTTTCCTCCCTTTTCGTGTTTCTCTATTTTTATATTTCTATCTTTTTTTTACTGTATACTCTTTCTCTATCTATCCTTCTCCCTCACACATACATACACATAGACACATTAACACCCAAACTCATTCTCCTGTCTCACACTGCACAAATATGCACACTCATAATTTTTCTTTCGCATACCCTCCCCTAAAAAAAGATTCACTCACACCTACTAATTCACACAATCTCTTCCACTCATTCTTTTCCCTCACGTTTTTCTCCTTTCACTTACCAATGAATTCTATTCGATATTTTTCGTTTTAATTTTGATGCAATCATTATTTTTGGTTCGAAGGGGATTAACTTCAAAACTCAATAGGAAACAAATAGTTTTATTATAGAAACAAATGTAGAAAAATGTTGTCAAAATTGTATATACAACGTTGCAGGTTTTTTAAAAAGAATCCGATCTTTTTCTTGTTTATTTTTAGATTTCAATCATTCAAATTCATACACAAGTACCACCCCCTTTCTTTCTTTCTTTCTTTTTCTTCTTCTTCTCGTTCTTGTTCTTGTTCTTGTTCTTCTTCTTCCTCTTCTTCTTCTTCTTCTTCACTTGATTGTTTGTATTTCCCTTTCTGTATTCCTCTATTGCATACGTATATTCTACCTAATTTGTATTCAGACCTCCCCCGTAATTACGCAGTTCGTTAGAGCGCAGTTTGCATTAAGACACGGGTGTATGGCGGAACCCAATATATTAATCTATCTCCAAAACAGATGAATTTAGCCCGAATAGTTATGGCTAGCTCTAAAATAGCTGAATTGATTGTGGCTCTCTCTGTTGGCTCACTTGAACACCAACACACACGCTTCAAAGTAGAGTGCCAGCCATAGAGCATCAGTTGACAAGCTATTCTCATGAGCCATTGCCCCACAATGTTCAAAATGAATTGTTTGGTAATTGTTTAACTAAATAATTTGATTAATTTATTTGCTTCAAATTGTCATAATGTTCTTCTTTTTCATTAGCTCCTCTGCGTACAGAGCATTTTTTCGTCTTCTCTGTTTCGTTCTCTGTTCATATTTCGGTTCACTTCTTCCCACTTATTCTATTTTGGTTTACTTCTTCTATCTCTTGTTCTCTGATTTCATTCTTTCATATGTTCTTAGAGTTAATTCTCTCTCTCTCTTTCTCTCTCTCTCTCTCTCTCTCTCTCTCTCTCTACCCCCCTCTCTCTCTCTTCTTTCATTTACTTATTCCCAGAGCCATAAGAGAACTAAGCAGCTGCTTAGGGTCCTGTGGCCATCAGAGGGCGTTCAAGAGCGATGAGAGCCCAAAGAAGTGGTGGAACCCCCAAATCGAATTCTGCTCAAAGCCCCTCACCGTTGCCGCTTGTTGCTCTCTTTAGCTTTGTATATGTTATGCCGAATGGGTGAAATTGCTTATCTGGCTAAATTCATTTATTTTTTTGTAAAAAAAAGAAGTTTGATTTCACTTTATTTACACGGATTAAAAATAATTGTTTCTATTCTTGTTTAAACTAAATAAACTTTTGATCAACTTAAAACTACGTATTTATTCGATGTGAAAAACAGTTTTGAACTACGCCAAACAGGCAATCACACCGATTCGGCGTAACATATATAAATATATATATATATATATATATGAACCCGCGTACATTTTCTTTCTTCTTCTCTTTTTTTACTCTCACTTTTTGTTTCTTTCTCTTTTTCTAAAAGCACACATGATATCTCTCTGCGTATTCATCTCCTTCTTTCTTTTCTCTGATCTTCTTTCTCTTCATTTTCTTCACATTCCCTCTGTTTGTTTTCCTCTCTCTTCCTCTTCACAGCGAATAAGTCTTCAGCCTACACAATGTGATCGTTTTCATCTGCCGGTTGCTATCGGTGTTTACCGTTTTTGTTTTTTGTTTTTTCCCTTCGCACGTCCTTCCCATCCAAACATCTCATTCTGGGAGGAACCCATATACGCACTATGGATCGAGCAATCGGTTTCTAATCTCGAGGCCCGACTATGCCAAGTTACAGGCTGCCGGTGTTGCCGTTTCTTAGTCAGTCACACTCAAAAGCCTCATCGTTCTGCCACTGCGAAGACCGAGATAGATTGCGAACTGCAGGTATCCGAGCATTCTTGGCCGCCCATCTTCACGTGCCCCAAGAGTCACGTGTAAGCAGCGAAGGCCACTTGGCTCTATATCTACGCTGCTAAATATAGTCTCAATCGTTGTCAGAGCCTCACCAACTCAATTAATCAGTTGTCGAAGAATCGAGTAATCCCCTCAAGAAATTTGTCTGTCTAGTTGAAAGACGAACATTTCATGGGGGAATACGATAAGCAATAGATGAGTAGGAAATTATATTTTAGGGTATTGCAAGTTGTTAAAACGATTTGCAGTACAATTGATAGATTTTCATTTGAGTCGATCCTTGAAACAAGATCGAACCCAAATCTCCAGATCAAAGAATCAATGCCCACTCTCTGATATAGCAATACCTTGTATGAAAAATTAGTGTTCTGAATCTTAGTACCCACTCCTTAAATTAATCACGCACCAAATAGTTTAAAGAGTAACACCTTTGTCAAAGAGCCAAAAGAAAAAACATGTTTGATCCATGGGATTCCAGGTAAAAGATTTTCTCACTGACTCAGTATCCACTTCCTACTCAGTGATAGAAATGGGTTTGGGGAACTATGTACACGGTAAGACTTGGTTCTGGAAGCTTTGTATACGGTAATGCTTCCCCACTAGACATTGGAAATTGAGACCTCACTCCTATTCCGACCACCAACTCACGTTGGTGTGCCAAAGTTAAAAACTGAGTTCGTAGACATTTAGTAATCTTTTCCATCAACCATAGTTTTTGGTTGGGCGTGCTAAAGTCAGTTGCGAACTAGTCCTTAGCCATGTCAGTAGGTGTTCAAAATCCAGTAAGGCCCTGGTTTGTATGCTGACTTTCCTTGAAGACACGCTCATTCCCAGGAGATATTCATGAAAAAATGTTCAACTTTTTCTTTTCTTCTTAAAGATTATTTCTCTGATGACGTTCTCATTTTAAGCTTTATTATTTGCTCACAAATATTAGATATTTATTAAGTTACTACTTTTGCTTGTGCCAATCGGTTTTCCTAAGAATCTAATCTTCCATATTAATCAGTCCCTAATTTATATAACTTTGTTCTTTATTCTGCCTCTGTCGCTCTATTCTCTTTCCCTGTCTAATTGAATGACGTTACCTCCCAATGTCTTTTTCTTTTGAACTTAATAATCCACCCTTCTTTCAGATTTCCAACAAAGAATTTGAATAATCAATTTCAAATTGTTCATAAGTAAAACAATATTGTCATCTAAAAATCTATTGACTGCCTCTTCTTAGATTCACTAAAAAAATGCCACTCATGGAAATAACTTTCATTCAATACCATCCGGGAACACAGTTCCATATCTTTTAAATCCACTAGACTTACTGTTCTTCTTATCAATTTTCAGTTCAACTCTGCTTTTCAGAAACGTCTGTCAAGTAACAAAGAAGTAGCTCTTTTTGAGACTGGAGTGATTAATTACAGTAGCGATGTCACATTCTAATATCTAATTACTGTTGACGACAACAAGACATAAAAGACAATCACAGAAAGCAGCGTTGTCCTTTGAGCATTGGATGATAAATCTACTGATGCAGTAGTGTTGTTTTAGCTCATTTATCAACGTAATTTATACAGCATCATTGTTTGGTCCTATCAATGATCAAATTAATGTGAATATCTATGAAAATACTGGAATATCTCAGTTGATCAGCGTTGGATTACATACTTATAAGGTTTCCTCGTGACTTCGTGCCATATCTGGTTCATTTCTACAAATATAAAATGCTTATTATTCAATAGATATTTGAACTACAAAGTATTAGTGGTAATTATCAGTTCGTCGGATTAAATCCATTGGTTAATTCTATCTGTTGATGTCGTTTCGAGTTGGAATAATTTTTCTTTCATTTCAGTGATTCTGTGTTAAGAAACTCCAACAATCTGGCACCAGGCTTCGAATCATTCCTACAACAATGCTGGTAGTAAGTGCAGCCGATATTTACGAAGCTCAGCTTGATCTGACGAAAGGCCACAAGTCGGAGACATCTTGCAAGGATCGAACTCACGACAGTAGTGACAATCTGCGAGACTATCAAGCTGACCATAACCTCACGGCGTTACATCCCAAAATAGGATTCTAATATCATGCAACCGATATCAAAGTTGAAATACGCTTTGGTAGCAACGGATAATCGAAAGAACTAACATGTTCATCTTTAGTGTAAGACGAGAGTGACTGAATAAAGATAGGCGTAAGGTGTCGTCACAGTCATTTCCTAAAGGAAAATAAAATTGTTTCATCAGAGAAAAAACTCTTGAAAATCCTACAAATAAATATTCTGTGATATTTCTGTCTGCTTTCTGAGACAAGGGATTATCATTAATACACACTGATTCATTCAAACTGTTATCCTCATCTTGGTTGTTATAGTCACAACATTTCAATCGTTTTACGCAAACTTACTTATAATCACAAACTTTTTCCAGAGGCCGGTCTAGTAATTGTTAAGTTCGGTATATGTGATGTGAGCGTCTTCAACCAATAAAACTAAACAGATATAAGATCAAAATACCATTGGCAGGTCATGACCTGAGATACTTCTTGCTCAGATTATCAAAAATTCCGAAATAGCCGATCGAAGTCTCTGAATACTTCGGAGCGTTCATCACTTAAACCTTTACAGTTCTTCATATTTTGCATACGATAACAATGTATGCATCGTTTTCTCTACACTGGCATTCTTAGAGGCTTCGGAAAGTTTAGATTTGTGAGCGGAGGGGATATTTTACCAACGGCCATTGAACCTTAAGTACCATCTTTTTGCTTCTTCTGCTGCTGTTGTCAGTTTCGTGTTTCGGCAATTCCTTACAGACACACGAACAATAACTACGCATTCGCTTCAGAACCGTAAAGGTTAAACACGTTGTGGCACGTCTGAATCTCCACGCTCATTCTTTTATAGGTTTGGGGCTCTTTGCTTTTATTATTCTTTATCTTGTTCTACGTAAATGCAAAAGGGTATGGGTACAGAAAACACCCTGGTATTTATGGCTATGCTGTGTTCAATATGGCATCGCAGGTATCATCAATGGGTGTGGTACCCAAGTTTCCTCCTCTCTACAAACGTCATCTTTTATCAATATATCAAGTTTAGAAAAATTCCACCACACCTTTTTTTTATAGTATTTATACCTCTTCATAATAATCTCACCTTTTCAACTTGCTCATCTTTTTCTTTTTCTTTTTTCTTTCCTTTTTGTTTTCTTGTAGTATACAGGATGTCCATAAAGTCTTCGTCTATTCTATTAGAAAAATTGATATAGATGTAGACTCAAGTCTCAACTTTATGGACATATAATTCCAGTTTGCATATTTGTCAATTTATATGTTTGTTAACATTTCAAATTCTTGAAAATATGTTTAGTTTTTGGTTTGAAACATTAAATGAAGCAAACATCTCCAAATTCCAATTTTTAATTGATCTCTTTTGTTGATATAAGTTTTTCGTGTTTCTTTCTCTGATGAAAAGATACATGCAAATTATTTTGGAGCTAGAGAGATAAATATTCTTCTCAACATCGATCTAAATAAGCATGGCTGTTGCAGGGTTGAAACCTCACTTCAATTCCGACTGAAGATGATTACAGCAATTTTTGTATTGCATATATTATAAATTAAATATATATAGTTTTTAGTACAAATGTATTCATTTATCAAAATGAAATAAGCCCTTGCGTATCTGTAAGATAAGTTTCTGTAGATATGTAAGATTTGTCAGTTTAGCTCAGTCGCTAAGACAGCTGGCTACCAATCAAATCGGAGTAGGGGAATGTTAATTCTATAAATGTATGCATGTATTTATTTATCAGAATTAAATGAGCCTTTGTACATAACTAAAATAAATTTTCGTTATTCATAGATATGAACGACTTGTCATTTTAGCTCAATCAGTTGGTTACAATTTCAGATCATAATAGAGGCATATTAATTGTATATATCGGTCTGGTTTATCGATACGGGACAGACAAACAGTGAATAGTTTAATTCCCTAAATTTGTTGAGGATTGTACTTGTTTTGGTTGTTACGGTAAAAAAAAAACTAAGCCAACTCCAGGCTTGGACAGGAGATTGACAAAAACGCATTTAACGCCTGATTTGAACTTCTTGAAAAGCAAAAACAATTGATAATTTTCAACTATCCAAGTCGTAAAATCGATCTCCTCTCCAAGCTCCATCGATATTGGCTTTATGATACCGAAATTCGAGTTAACAGATTTATACATTGAATCGTATAGTTCAATACGGAGAAACAGCAATAACTGTTTGTTTGTTTTTCATTTGTGGTCACTATAAATTCTTTCTATTGACCCATTTTAAAATTACGGACACTACCCCTCAATCCTCGGCGGAAGAGTTTAGCGTAGTATGTAGGCAGAGGTTAGCCTGATTTTGATTATGTTGTCGAACAACAAATAGGGAACATTTTCGACTCCAGCATCTGATACAAGACGCCATTTAAGTTATAATGACATCAGTCCTATTACCATCAACCATCAAAATGATCTCTAAGATGTTGGAGGTGTGCTTTCGTAAATCATGAAGTAGTTTCATCATCATCTTAAAATGTTTGTTCTATTGCCTCTTGAAACTACAATTACAGTTTGAGCGAAGTTAAGTCTTTATGCTTATTAATCTGAAGTATCTTACTTTTAAAGGAATGGTGATATTCTAATGCAGAGTAAAGTTGATAAATGACTTGGTAAAAAAAAAATATATCAATAACATACAGCAATGATCTCACTTGCTCTATTGATTGGATTTACCGACCATCAACCTCCCAACACACGGAGGCACACAAATGGAGAAGAGATGAGACGTGTTGGTAGAAACATCAAGAATTATAGTTCTTGAATTTTATACGGTCATATCTCGAGTGATTTCTTTCGGCAAGCAATTAATACTTGTGAAATTCTCGATAGCCTAACGCACACATATGCAAGCTTTTCCAACTGAAAACTTTCAAGGGAAATTGATAGAGAAAAAAGGAGAAAAATATTTTGAAATGCAATAAAAACAAGCTCTATATCCAGAGCAACAAATATGGACTTGTAAAATCTGTAATCTCCACTCAGTATCTTTATCATAAATCACTTTTCTTGGATCTATGATTTCAGTCGAAGCATTTCAGTCGCTTCAAGTAAAAATTAGATAAACGTTTTATTGGACGGGGATATATTTCCCTTCTTTCTTTTTCTTGGACGCAAAAAGAATCCATCTACCCATTTCCTGTTCGTTTGAGTTTCTCGTTGTTGTTACTTAGATTAGCGACCGCTTCAAAATTCACTTTTCCCCATTTTAAACCGAGCATTTCAATCTAATCACATAGACATCGATTTTTTTTCAATTTCTTTCCTGCGAACGACAGAACAATCTAATCAATCAATCGATGAATATGAAATGTTTAACAATTAAGGAGACGCAGCAATCGCAGATGTGGTCTGGTCACGATAGCCGACATTTTGCTTGAATTTCTGTTAGGTTTGAATGAAGTTTTCATTTATTCAATAACTGTATTTAATCTGAATCCGCTTGGATGGTGCTATGATTAGCACGCCTCCCTTTCAAATAGAAGATTCAATTTTCAGTATGAGCGAAAAATATGGAAAATTCTTCTTCGGTACTAATTCCACTGTGCACTCTGCTGGGAATTGAGAATACTCTAAGCTGTGTGATTAGGCTGGAGGTATACATTCGGTGGATTTTCAAGGTGTCGTCATAAAAACATGTAACCTTTTTACGAGTACATTTTCAAAATGACTCTCGTATTAAATGTTTGAGTCCTGATCTCGACCCAACTTGAAACTTGCAAGGATCTCTAAGATTCGTCACCGTTCGTTATATTCCAATGTATGGACGGGTACCTTACCCGGGCTAACCTATTTTTTTTTAAAACTTGAACAACATAATAAGACAAAGAACTAACAACAATATTACTCCTCTTTTCTATTTTTATCATGCTCATCTATAATTTCCGATTTCTAGTTCAATCATTTGCTATATTTTCCGAAGTCATTTTATCCTAGGTAATGCTGAGCAACCTTGCTGGTGTGGTATTTATTTGTCTACCAGCTTCTCGGGCTAACCTCCTCTGCTAACAATTGTTATATAAATATTCATGGATTGTATTACGATTTACATTGTTCTTGTCTGTTTTCCAGCCCACTCCTTTGGGATCAAAATAGAAAGTTCGGAAGATCTGGTCCGTTATCCTATCCATAACATTTCCTGTAAAGGTCTGACTGCCAGCTTTCTTTCTTTCTTTCTTTCTTTCTTTCTTTCTTTCTTTCTTTCTTTCTTTCTTTCCTTTTCTTTTTCTTTCTTTCTTTAATCAACCAACACATTTACCTTACAATTCAGCTCTCTCTTTTTCCTCTCAGTCATTGCAGCTTGTCCGCCTCCCCACTCTCTGCATACCTCTCTCCCGTTGCTGCTCTAGCTTTCTTCACTTTCTGTCACTCTTTTTCCTTCTATTACCTGCTCTTTCTTTCTTGTATTTGCCGTTTCTTACTTCATTATTTCTTGCTTTTTTTCTTCTCTCTTATTCTCTCCAACCTCTCTTTTTTCCGATTCTTCAAACTTTATCCCTTTCATGGCTTCGTCTCTCTTTGCGAGTTTTCGTATTTTTTTTTCCCTCCTCGATTTCTTCCCCATTCTTTTCTTCTCTCTTTTTCGCTTTTCTCTATCAGTTTATCTCTTTAGCTTTGCTCCCTCTTTTTTCTTCTTTTCCTTCCATGCTGCTCTCCAGCCATTCCTCTCAAATTCCCACTCTTTATATCAGCAACGCCAATTTATCTCCAATTGCGAGGAAACATATTCAAAATATTCACTGACAGATGTCTTGACGAAGGTCCAGGCTATTCTTTGAAGAAAACAACAAATTGACTCAGGAATAGAGATAATTAAAAAAATGTATCAATTAAAAATGATTAGATCATAACGGAAATGAACATGATTCAAAAGTATTAAATAAAAAGTAATTAATTAAACACAAAAGTATTAATTAAAATATGATTGAAAGCATAATTGAAAACTTAAGGGATATACATTCCATTCATTATGAAGCAAAGAACAATATAAATTATACTTTCCTTGGATATGAGCTATAAGTTGTCGTTGGGTAAGTGATTCACACTAATTGATCTGTATTTATTTGAGGCCCACGGAATTAAACCAAATTAACATAATTCTGGATAGCTTAACACAGCATACACTGATGTGAAGGAGTGATTCAAACAAATTTTACAAGAGACGCCCAATGCGTTGATGCAACACGTTAGTTAATAACCCTAAAATTGATAATTACTAAACGCCTACAAAATTTGATAGCACTGCACCGGAATCCTTAAGAAAATGATAATAAAAAGTCATATCCCAATGAGTATTAGCGAGTATCTTTATAATCAAAAGATGTTTAATTTTAGGATCCCCCACAAGAGTTATATCGCTCCATAAAATCACGAAAAAATCCAATTAGTTGTAGTTTAGTTGACTTTTTACAGTTTCTGTGCATTTGCCAAATTGACAAATATCAAGTGATACACATATGTATAGAGAGGGATAATTATCAAACTTTGCCGCTGAAACCCAACTCCCAACCCCAAAGAGCCCAATGAAGTTATATTAGATTTAATAAGGGGGTTAAACACTCATTAATTCTCAAGATGCTGAGAGAAACGTAGAATACCTAATGAATTTTAAAACTGTGAGGGTTAAGATCCAATCATTTTCTTCAAGTTGTAACGAATTACATTTTCACAATGAAGCAACAAGCGCAATACCCTGAAAATGTTGCGGGATTATTCCATTACGTTCATCATGAAGATAATTTTTCAATTCATTTTTAAACAAATTTAGTGGATATTTATTTGTCTCAGTGGGAAAAGAACACGTGGGCACATCTCTATGTACAAATACATTCATAGCCAGGGCGCATCGCCCAGGTGTGACAGTTAGAAAGCTTGGTAGCTTAGTAGATTATTACCACTGTAATCCTCTCCTAACGTCTCATAGGTGTGGCCTTGAGTCAGACTTGGCTAAATATACACTAATACACGCTTAGACAAACACGTGTACCATAACATACATGAATGCGCACGGTTACAGCAAAAAACAACTTTTACTTGATTTGCGTTGGTGGTTTTAAGAACTGTTCTTGGATAATCGCCCCCAAACAATAGCATAGTAAATGAGAAACCAAAGTTAAAGTTCATGGAAATTAAGTAGTTGGCCATGTAAATGATTACACAGACGGGACAATAGACACGAGTCATTGATCTGGAGTGCAGTTATCCTTGTGGCAATTGTTCTAGGGCGGGGGGTTAACCCTGATACCTACGAAGTCACCACGCGCCACAGTTGACAATAATCAAGCAGTTTACACTCTATAACTTCGAGAAAAGCCATTACCATCCTTAGCTCCGTTCGGACCATTGAATTCTTTTGTTATGTTGATGTTGATTAGCTTAATTCTACACCTTTCTTCACGTGAATAATCCAAAAGATTTTTTTTAGAATTGAGATGGCACTGAAATGGGTGGGGAACATCCCCATGTATAAATTAGAATCACCAGTGAATGGTTTCATCCGTGTATCTCGTGTTGCCGGAATGAACCGATGGTATATTAGCGACCATTTCTCTTTCCTTACAGATTATTTACCCGAAGAATAGATCTGTCGAAACGATGTGGTAATATCAATAACACAAAGGAGTTCAATTGTCAGACCAAAGCTTGGAATTATCAAGTACCGTCATCATCATTAGTTATTTATTCATCAATGAATGAAGCTATAGCTTACTTTGGTATTGTCAATTCATATGTTTTTAATCATTCATCTCACGTGTATGTGCGTGTGTATGCACGCGTATGTGTGTACACATGCATGCACGCACATGCATGCATGCATCAATATGGGATGAAATTTTATTGGCACACAAACACACACACACACACACAAACACCCCTACACACACACACACACATTAATATGTCATGAAATCTCATTGGTACATACACGCCCACACACATATAGATTCATAAAATATGCATAAAAATATGCAATATACGTGTTTTGAATCAGCATCACCCGGGGAAGGTTTTCTTCATCATTTAGGTGAAGGGGTCAATGCTTTTTTAAATTTCTTTTTGGGAACTTTTCTTAGACTTCAAAGTCATGGTTGTTCAA
Organism: Thysanoteuthis rhombus; assembly: GCA_963457665.1. Lineage (NCBI taxonomy): Eukaryota > Metazoa > Mollusca > Cephalopoda > Oegopsida > Thysanoteuthidae > Thysanoteuthis > Thysanoteuthis major. The sequence goes on along the minus strand of OY735220.1, from coordinate 30,809,582 downwards.
TAGCCGAGTGGTTAGAGCTTAATAAATAAAATAGACAGAGATTTTTTCCTTTCAATTGTATATGCTTTCCAACTATTTGATCATCAAATCTCCAGGACATTTGTCCGTTTTGATTGTAAAAAAAAGTCAGGTTCGATAGAGGGGTTCTTTTCACAAGTTCGTCGATTTCTATGGGGTCTGCGTTCGCACACACAATAAAAAAAATAGTTTTATTGCAAAAGAAATCAGTGAAACGAGATGAATACAATCGGTGGGCCGAGTTCAAAATCTGATGTAGAAAATTTTACTTTTTTTCTTTTAATTTTTTTTCTTTCAATTTCATGTGCTTTCAATTAATTAGACCTTCAAACCCTCTGGAAATTCGTCAGTTATGAGAAAGGAAATATAAAGGTTTTATAAGAGGGGCTCTATCTACAATGCAGCGATAATGCTAAACTATAAACTTAATTCCCATTCGTGAATTTCTCTTTATGTCAGTGCTTATACCAGTTTGGCAGTATTTAAAGGAATGTAACCCTAACCTGACAATAAAACAACATTTTTCTAATAGGCAAAACATATTCCTTCCTCCAACCCCAACCTAAACGCAAAATAAAACGTGGGTACAATTTGAATCCTGGAGTTCGTTTTGAGAAAGGGTAAACACATGTATCCTTGGTTAGTAGAAAAATTAATTTTCAAGGTTTTAGGAAAGTCTGTCCAAGGTTGTGCCCTGGCCTGCACGGGTCTATCCGCGAGCATGTGCTGCCACAATCGTTGAGGCGGGTTGCACGTCAGTGGACCCTCCACTGACGCTTATTTGATATCATGAAATCTCTAAAAATGTTACTTGCTTCCAGTGTTGTTGGAGTATCCCCCGAGCAAATTTAGGTATACCAGCTAGTACATATAGGCCACGGAATATATATATATATATATATATATATATATATATATATATATATATATATATATATTCTGTGGCCTAATGATGTAAACAGTGTTTAATTTCTGCGACATGTATTCATTTTTCAACATAATCTCTCGCCTTGTCAGTGACTTTAATTCACTTGTGAATATTAATCACGTAGATCGAGCATTATACAATGGGCATTTCAAATAAGAATTCTGATAACAGCTACGGGTTAGGCTGCACACTTATTGATGTACCCTCTGCAAACAACATGGCCTCTCCTGCCTTTCCTCACCTATCCTCTCCTTCCACAGGGGTGTAACTCAGAGCTTGACACCAACTGCACAGGTTGCTATTCTGCCGGGTTACCTGGGGAGGGGACAGACCTCTACAGCTAGCTTGGTCATCTGCTCCACGGAGTGTCCACATCCAGTGGTTTAATTACTCATATCAACTATACTCACGGAACACTACACAAGGGGGCAATAGAACCCAACAGCGAGCTCGGGCATCTGGCACGGGAAGGAAACTCCGGCCAAACTTACTTCCAGAGTGCTTACTCCAATCTGTGTCACCTCAATGGACCATAGGATGCAAACGCTTGGTTCAAAGGGTAGGGCCGACGTGCACATGTTGAACTTCACTTTAAAATTTGCACAGTGGGGATATTCTGCGTACAGGCCCCGCTGTTTGAGGTCTTGCACTCATGGAAAACCTTCCGATAATCATCGCTGCCGGTGATAAATGCACAATGTTCAGCTTATGCATATATATCGTGCGCCTATGTGTACATACGTGCATAATATTTATTGAAAAAAAACTGTTATATAAGAGGCACATACATTTATATAAGAGTCAATTATATAAACTCTCTTCAAATAGCCTACTTCTTTTCCACCTTTCCTGCAATATCACCTCACGTTTCTGCTACTTTTTCTTCTTCTACAGACACATTAGCGCCTTTTTACTTTTTCTCCATATTCTCTTTCTACTCTATTTGCAATTTCGTCCCTTTTTTTTCTGTTCTTCTGCTTCCATGCTTTCTATTTCCGCCCCCCTATTTTCTCTTTCTCATTCTCCCCCATCTCTGACTCTGTGGTATCGGTTACTTGTCGAGTGGTGCTATGTGTTGAGTGAAGTGAGGCGTGGAATGCCGACTATGTAGCGGGCAAGATGCCCAGCATTAAATCTGAGAAGTACAGGTTAGACCTATTTTGAAAGAAAAAAAAAATCGAGCCATCTTCTCTCGCCCACTTATCTATCTATCCATCCATCTATCTATCTTTCTATGTATCTATCTATCTCAGTTTATATCTGTTCATTTTTTTCTTTCTATACCTATCTGTCAATTAGCCTTTTTACGCATTTATCTACGCAAAAATAAACACAAATGAGCTCGGGCATGTTGGTTTGTTGACGTGCATGTGTGCGATAGATCTCTTCAAGAACCAAGCAATATACACATATATGCAGGAGCTTTTAGTCTGAATTTTTGTGATTAGGAATTATCATGATTATACACTGATTTATTTGAACTGGTTTCCTCATCTCAATTGTTATAATCACGACGTTTCAGCCCTGGTACATCCGGTCTTCTTCAGGTGCTTGCCGTGCTCAATAATGTTCTAGGAATTTCGAACTGGACCCTTTATTCAATCCACAGGATTAGACTGTTGTCATTCCGCTGTCCATACTAGAGACTATCTCGAATCAGTTGATTATTCTGTTATTTCACCTTTTTGTTAATCAGTCTATGAAGTTGTGCTGCAGCTTTGTTTGTTCCGCTGATTCCACTGTCTGGCCCAGGGATTTAACTAACAACCACCAGGTAAACTGCGACGCTTATATCCCTAATGACAATCAGGTGGTATCATTTGAGAGCTTTAAACTTTAAACTTTTGGGGCCAGGCGGTAGGTCAGACGGATTGTCTCGCAGGGTTAGAGGATCTGGTGCGGTCTGAACCTGGATCCAGTGGATCGAGAATCAAAAACGCAAACCATTACGTCAAGCTAGCGTAAATTGTCATCCTGATTGCTAGAACGTCATCTGTCAGCACCACTCACCGACATTTCTATTGTCCCTCTTCTAAAAAGATCAGCAGCAACAGCTTTTTAGCGAAAATCAAACCTAGACAGCAATTTAAATGTTAAATTTAGCCCCACTGTTCCAAACGATTTCAATAAAGGGAGACTACTTCATTTTAGAATTTAAAAAAGAGACATAACTAATTAAAGATTTGTAGATACGTTAAATGGGAATAGATAAGAATATCCCTTACATTGCCAGGTTATTTTTAATAGACGAAACAAAGCAAAAACAGAAACGGTTAAAAATCGGATGATACCGAATAGCTAAATAATTATAGACAAAAATTACGAATCAATGTTATGTGCTTCTTTGTGCTATGGTTACATATAGATAAAAACTCTAACTAAAACCGTAAAAGAATAGAGATCTTATTGATCGAAAGCACCAAAATTTATTCGAAAAATACATTTTTATAATTAATAGTCAGTTAGTATTTTCCAAATTTTAGCAACAAAATTTAAAAAAAAACTCCCAATCCGCAAATCAATTGCTTCCTAATAAATAGATAAATAAATACAATTATACTAAAATATATATTTGTATAATCTATCCAAAGATAACAGGCATAATCCCACCATTTTTACGGGTACTATGTTAGTAAAAATATTTCTGACTCCAACTGATTTCTGACTCCACCTTTACCTGTTCAACTGTTCTTGTTAATGGGCTTCTGGATGATACTCGAATCAACTTAACAGAGAAAGTCCAAAAACATTATATCGGTACCCATTACCATCGGCATCCGCTGAGGGAAGGTGCATTTGTTTAAAGAGAATTTCAAATTTATTTTTATAACTATGATATTCAAAGAACAAAATCTTTGTCACATGAAGGCTATTTGTAGACCAACAGCTAATCATTGACAAAAAGAAACTAGATTCTTCTGGGATCTTCACCAAACTTTACTGTGACTTAGTGTATGAACTGCGTTATATTTTTGTTAATTTTATCTCTTAGAACGCTCATCATACATAACTCAGAAAGAGCCACCGGTAGACATGGTGGACCTTATGAAAAAAAAAAAGAGTAAGTCTTCGCTGAATGTATTCTTTTGTGCCCCCATCCCCGAAATATATTATTTAGTACCCCCCTGGACAAATGGAACAGAGAAAACACAATCATTTTAGCCACTAGGAGGGCAAAAAGATTTTTGAAATTTGAATACGATGAGCACGTACCTACTTAATGAAATAAGCTATCTTTGTCACGAAGTTAGATTCACAGAGACTTCTGTGAATACCGAACTCGCAAGAAATGATTTCGGGGACCAGCAAGGCTATATAGTCGGAAGCAGAAATGTACCAACTCTGGCCAAATGAAAAAAAATAACAGAAATAATGATTTTCCCCAAACTCTTTCGCTGTCGTACTCGGCTAAATCTAAGAAGATCACAGCGAATATAATTTTACTATTCTTATATATTGACGAGCCTATCAGAGGAGGGTGCAAGAGATACATCATACCCGGGCCCGAGGCCCAAAGGAGGCCCAGAATCCAAAGATAGCTCTTTGTTCAAGTATATACGAAGCCTATCAACTTTAATTTTTTTAAACATTTTATCAATTATGCCTTCAGATCTGCATTGTAATAGAAAAAGATATTTCAATGTGTATTCTTTCTCCCCATCTGTGTTGTAGCATAAACAAAATATTCAAATGTGCTCCCTTTTCTCCGGTCCTTTTTTTTTTTAAATTTTTATATTTATCACGGAGTGGCCAAAGGAACATAAGGCCTCAAATTCAGAAAATCAACAAACCACCCCATTCCAATCGACCTCTCTCATCTTCCACACCCTTTTTGGATTTTACAACTCATGGCATAAAACTGTAGTGGATAAAAACAGGATGACTAATGGAGGAGGGAAGATAGCCGGAACGAGGCTTTGTATCTCTTGATAAAATTTCCCCTCAAGCGTCCCGAGTCGAGGTCAGACTTTTGAAAAATAGAGGAACGCAGATTTTGTGCGTCAGCTCTAGTTACATCATTCTGCAATAGATATCTCTGTGATGATGATGAAATAATCAAACGGCGAGATGTCTTCTGCTATATAAAACAACTGGCCCTGTGTGTCACTATCATCATCATCATCATCATCATCATCACCATCCTTTTAAAGTCCTTCGTTGAACCTAGACCTTCCACAAGTTTCGTCAGATCTCTCTATTTTGTGCGTCACGGAGCCAATATTTTCTGAACTTGTCTAGTTCGTCACGTCATCATCTGGGTATGACCATCATTCTTTAACTATTCATGCTAAGATCTGAGATTTGATTTTTAAAAAATCTGTAGCATGACAGGTAATTTTTAGGATAATTTTTCGCTGTATAATGTTCAATCTATGTGATTAATCGGGAAGCGTTTGGGTTAAGAGCATCAGCTAGCAGGGAGATTATAGTGAAAAAATAATCAATTTGTATCATTAGGCTACGAACTTATCGACGCACTTAGGTGTTAGATTGAGCAGGATTCCCATCTTTAAACGAGTATTAATACTTCATTACCAAAACTGAAAGATCATTTCATATTAGAAACCATCAACCAAAACTGTCACCATGATTGTCAATACGTGTTTCTTCGTTTTTCAAATGAATCTATCTAGCTGCTGATTGATTATGATTGTATGTGTAGCGAGTACAGGTTGCGCTAATGGAGCTAGAGGGTTGAAATTTTGAACATTTGCTCTCATGTCTAAAGAAAAACTTTTTTTCTGGTCATCTGAAAATTCCCTCCCAAAGTATGTTTTTAGTGGGGGATCAATCTAATTTGTTGCTAAAATAGTCCTTTTGTGCAGCAACACCAACACGCTGGTTTCTTGAAAATTCCTCCCCTGAATAGATTTTAGAGAGGGTCCAATTTGCAATGTAGGTTTATACTAAATTGATCATTTAGTTAGTGTCTGGGAGTATTTATGGTTGTTTTTTTGTTTGTTTGTTTGTTTGTTTGTTTTTTAATTCAGTGATCCCGGCCAAGCAAAATGCGATAGAAGCAATTTATTCGTTGATCATTCCTTTTGCGATTATTTCAATTGGTCACCCCCTACATGGCATGCTGCCAAAAGACCTTGATTACGTGACAGTTTCCATCGTGTTAATAACCTGACCTGTTTCAAACATATTTGATCCCCTTTGGTAAAGAATTCATCAGAGGTTAATAACTGGCGATATGACAAATGAGAAAAAAATTAAAGTGAGGAACGAGAGAGAATAGAATGATTGTGGAAGTCATGAAAGAGTAGAAACAATAAAGCAAATAAAAAGATGAGTTATCTTTCCCGGTCGGCCCTCGTCGGTCTCTCCTTATCAATATAGGATGCGGTCAACCAAATTCTAAAATGAAGATTATAGCTCCAGTCAATTTGATATAACAGGTTAAATTTAAAAGCAGGTTTAACTTTATATTCTTGTTTTCATACCTACACAAAAATGCCACTGTTGGAGCTATGATATCCAGAAAGGAGAAAAAAGGCAGATAAGAAAGTATCTGTTTCTCTCTCTCTCTTTGCCTCTCTCTCTCTTCATATATATATATATATATATATATATATATATATATATATATATATATACATTTTTATGTACATATATATATATATACATATATATATATACATATATATATATATATATATATGTATAAATTTATATATATATATATATATATATATATATATATATATATATATATATATAGTTAAATACAACGGACAAGGAACATCTTGTTAATTTTGATTATTTTTTTTGTTTCCGCACAAGAGAATGTATATTTGGATCCATATAATGTTATCCTTGATCGTCATATCGTCATATTTAATCAGACATGTATAAATGAAGGATTCCTGCCAAAGCATGCATTATATATATATATATATATATATATATATATATATATATATATATATATATATATATATATATATATATATATATATATGAGTTATTGGTTCTAAAATAACGCATTTGTATGCAATTACATATGCATATATATATATGTGTGTGTGTGTGTGTGTATTTGTTTTTTCTTTTTGGCGAATGAACTACTTTATTTGGTTTTTCCTGGGTGTTATTTTGGCTTTGCTGGTCAACACCGTTTTCAAACTGGATTTGGAACGTTACAATTTTTTTCTTTAACAATTGTTTTGATTCTATCCATAGTTTCGAGAAGGGTCATTAACATTTAAACATTTTTTTTCGGATGATTGAACTCCGTCTTGTTATTCGCACTACAAACATGACATTTCATCTGATTCATTCCATTGCCTTCTCCAGGTTTAATATCCAAAATATGATGGTGGTAAATAGAATTTTCCCATGATTGTAGTGAACAGAACCATTCTGTTAACTACTATCAATATAACCAATAAAACATTAAGTAGTATTTTTCGCCAAAAAGGAAAACAAATAAATCAATACCTATTACTGTGCTACTAAGGATGTCATGAAAATAGATAATATACGTATACTTGAGTGCGTGTGTTTATGTGAGTGTGTGTCCGAGAATCGTACATACGTGTATGTGAGCTAGTGTGTGTATACATACATATTGTAAATTATGTCATACAGTATATGCAATATATATATATATAAACATGGCATTATGTATATAAGTATACATAAGTATGAAAATGTGAAATAGCATGTATACATTTAAAAATATTCTTATATAAGTGAGCGCACGGAAGAAAAGAAAGGAGATACACATGGGGTAATTATGTATAAACGTTCTAAGAGTTTTCAGACAATTGAATTCGTTCTTGTTTTTTGTGTTGTCGACATGATGTTTTGGCCGATCCATTCTACAGCCTTTTTTCAGGTATACTATTCTAATGTGATGGTGGCAATGAATTTGTTTGAAAGGTTGCACTGCTATACCGTTGGATTTGGGGGTATCTTTCTTCCCTTGTTCAGCTTTTGCAAAAAGAGTCTGGCCAATAATTCTATTTACGTTGTTTCTTGTAAATGTGAGTAGATCTATTTTGGAGAAACCTGCAGGCCTTTCAATGAGATTCGATAGGAATAGGAAAGTCATAATTAAAGTTGAAATAGAAGGGGATGGTTGACTATATCTGGAGAGAGAAAGGCGAACATTATCCGGATTATAGACAGGAATGCTGTTTGAAGCTGAGAAAAAAAATCAGAGGAGTAGCCCACATCAACGTGTCGACTGAGAGTATGTCAGATAAGTGCAGTTTTCAGCTCGGTGTGGCTTCCGCTACTCAATAGGGACAGGGTACGAAACCCAAGTCTAACAACTAAAGAAATACATATCCCTCGAATCAATTGCTACCATTGAAAAAAAAAATCCGTTTACCACCATCACATATGGGCAGTTCACCTGGAGAAGGCCGTACAATGGCTCGGTTGAAGCATCGTGTTAACAACACAAACGACGAGAAGGAGTTCAATTATCTGAAAGATCTACCGAAAAACTCATTGAATATTAATGACCCTTCTCAAAACTATAGACTATGTATAAATGCGTTGGATATCCTTTATGTAAAATACGTAATGTTAGACACACAACATACTGTCACACACCATGCATACATAAGTATACATGCGTACGTGGGTAAGCGTGTGCGTTTGAGTGACGGTTTAAAACATGCACACGAACATACATTTCAATATATGTATGAGTATGTGTTGTTATATAATAATATTTTTGTGCGTATTCATATATATGGGAATGCGTGTGTGTGTACAAGCACGTATTAATGTAATATGCGCACTCGTTAGTGTATTTAGCTCGCATAAATATTCTAAAAAATGTATGTGTATCTAAAGATGTGCATATGTGAGAAATGTGCGTACGACCTTGTAATAACAAACAACAAACAAGTAGTCAGTTTCTTTTTTCGGCCGATAAAAACTGGATAATGCCGCCATTTGTCAATAGGAGTGCTATTTCTTTATACTCAGCGTCTCAGAGCAAAAGGTCCAAGAATAGCGCAGTTTCCCCCAATGCATCGTATAAGATCAACATCTCTACTCAAAAAACAGAAGAAAGAAATAGAGACGATAATCAAAATTACCGTTGGGTAGTATTTTAGAACATGATTATCAAGAGACTACGAAAAATGATAGAAAATATACATTCCTTACAGCACATACAGTGATGGATTCATTGCATTCCCCAATGTTGTGGACTCGTGCCAGACTTGGCTAAGCTTACAGAAAATCAGCATTCTTTAAAGAATAAATGAAATTGTTTAAATTGAACACCCATAACCCCACAAATGGCCCACCCGACCAACCAGCTAAGTAGGCGATGGATTCTTCCTTTTTGCTCGTCTCCGTATCTATGTGTCCATCTGTGAATGTCTTTTTGGGCTCCTAGTCATATTTTAAGGGCTAAAACATTGAGTAGTTGTATGAGCACATTATTAGGCACCATCTAAAAACTTTTTGTCTTTAAAAAAAAAAGTGACTTCTTGAATCTCTATGGTTATTTTAAACCAACGATGCCAAATCTTGTGTTGGTCTTTTTGAGAATTTTAAAAATTTTAGATAGAAGATCAATTTTTTCTCGATAATTTCAGAATTATTTTAGTTCATTACTTCTGGTGCACGCGCAGGTTACGGTGAGTCATTTAAACGAGGTACAGATATTATAATTATTTTTTACATCTTCACATCTGTGCTATAGGGTGATTGTCGTTGGGAACTAATTGACAGCGAGTTTCTTCAGATTTCAAACACTCTCTCCAATATTCTTGCTGGCTTCAGCAGTGCCAGTGTATCCTTCGGGTCTCCAATTCTTCCAATCTCTTTGCGGGGATGTTTGAACCATTTTTATTGCAATAATTATGGTCGCTACTTTCACCATTTTTCCACAATATTTGCAGCTCTCGGGCAATCTCTTATTTTAACTGTAAGCATAGTGGAGAATCAGTTTCTGTTTTTGAATTGATGCCTGTAAGGTTAACAGACATTTGAGAATGCATAAGCTAAATAAATTGCAACTTAGTGCCTCTCAATCCACAAGGGCCTCAAAATTTTAAAAGGAATTTATGCTTTCAAGTTTGGGTAGACCTTCTGGTATAATCTTTTAACAAGTGGCCTTCCAACTTCATAAAGCTTAGGACCTAGCCAAGTCTAAATGTAGCACTGTGATAATGGCTTTTGGAATCATAGTTCCAAATGATTTTTTTTCTTCGCCCACTAGAAGGCGTAGCTTAGGATTTGGAGATTCTATACCTACTGTATAACAACTATATTTACATAGCATTGTATTAGGTATTATAAGTAATCTACAGATGATTTAAAATATACGGGAGAATGTGCGTAGGTTACAAAATACTGCGCTATTTTATATAAGGGACTTGAGTATCCAGGGATTCAGGTATTCGCAGGGGCTTCTGGAACCAATCCCTCTCGGATACCGAGGGACGATTGTATTTCTGTCTGTGGTCAGTTTTAGAAGCGGAGAAAAGCCGGATATAGTAATAAATGTTTTATTAATCTCAGGAATGTGCAACGGTGAACAGCTGCTAGATCTAGCAGCAGAGAATCGGTGAATGTTGTCTTCGTTATTTCCAAAATAAATCAACCAATGAATTCCCACCGGATGAGTGTGTGTATTTTGCCCGCATTCTTCTGCAGACGCCCCCGGTGGTCAGAGCTAATGATCAAGCCATCTGGCCGAGTGGACTGGGAAAAAAGTTTCCGATTCTCTGATCCTGAATTCAGTCTTAGATTCAGACGTTATATTTGAAATCTTTTTAAACAATATTTCTCCTCTTCAATTTCGAAAATGTCAAAGGCGACAAATAGATAGATATTTCATGTGTAAATTACACCATTACAATTGTGGCCGGCAGTCAACAATGGAGAAGGGTAAGCAAGGGGCATAACTGGAGATCTGGGACGCAAAGCTTGGCTCCTTGAGGCCCCCTCTGCAATTAGTGAGATTTTTCATGGTATAATGTAGATAAAAATGCAGTAGGTGAAGTACTATTCATGAAGCTTTTGCTCACTCCCCTTTGAGGGCTGGTGCGATTTTGAATCACTAATACCCCTCCTTCAGCTGGCACCCCAGAGAGTAAGTTCGGTCACGGTTTTTACTGGTCATTTACTGTATTAGCTAAGCACATTTGATGACATTTTCATCCTAGCAATCACCAAGATACTTGTCAACGTCTATTTTTCATCTACAGATTATCGTAATAATGCGAAAGTAGGTGAATAGATCTTTGAGAATTCAGTTTTCACAAGAAAACGACTCTGCTGACATCTGGTGCAGTTTCATGGTTATGTAGCACCAGTTTTCGAGTACTGGCTACCGACTTCAAATTGTACATTCGTAACCAAGCATTCACCTTAATTCGAACAGCAACTGCAGGCGCTGGTGAGAAAGTTGCTACGGATGATTCCATCAAAAGACACATGGATGATACTTATGTGCGTTCGAATGGTTGTATTTTTGTATGTAGACGTGTGCACATCTCTATGTGTGTATACTATTGGGGAGAAGTGTTTGGACACTTGCATAATTATTTCACTACACTTGAATACGTACAGGTGCATTTATTTATACGTACCCGTGTACAAGTAAGGTATTGAGTTAGTATTCGTATCTATAACGCACGACATAGAACCACTACAGTAAGACCCACTTTCTCTCTTCCTCACTTTCTCTCTCTCTCTCTCTCTCTCTCTATATATATATATATATATATATATATATATATATAGGGATAGAGAGAGAGAGAGAGAGACATATAGACAGAAGAGAGAGAATTCACACTGCAAATTGGACATTAAACTCGTTGAGTGTTATGGTGGTTCGAATCCCATCTGACGCCCATTTTCTTTATTCATTTACGTGGTCTGCTGTTCGATTTGCTAATCAGTTAATTCCGCTGCCGGATGAAATATGTTTCCAAATAAATTGCCTCTACAATAATTACATTCTGCTGGACATAAGCTGTCCATTTCAATGATGTATACATACTGTCGAGAAAATGGGAACACACATATAGTTTACTCAGTTGGTAGAGCGGAGTCGTGTCAAGACTGTTTCCTGGTGAACGCGGGTTTGAGTCCTGCACGACGCTCATTTTCTGTATTTATTTACGTCCTTGGCTGTTCGTCGATTTGCAACTCGGTTAATTCTGAACGAAATAAATATGTTTCTTATCTTATTCGAACTAACTATCAATGGATTACGAAAAACATTTTCCATTCCAATAGAAGATTACTTAGGATGTATCTGTATTGTGAATGTATACGTGTACGCATTTGTATGTGTGCATACATTTACGATTACCTCCGTGTGTGCATGTGTGTGAATACGTTGGTTGTCACCAAGTGGAGAATGACGAAGACTGCATGTTTGTTTTCGCTTTTGCGTCCGGCAAGTTGATGATGTCTGGTTGAATAAATAGATTACTTCTCTTCTCTTGTAAAAGCGTAACGTTCTTATCGCACGACTTTTGTGAACCCGTCTGGCCAAAAGATCTACTAATATTATTTTCTCCTCACTGAAACCGATATTTGAACATCTCTTTTCGACGAGGGAAAAGTAATAAATCTCAAAGATGGGCGAGAAAAACAGTTGTAAAAACCTGTGCACGATCATCTACCTAGAAACAGATCGGATATCATGCGTTGCAAAAATAATTGAATCTTCTCCGTATGCGTTGTTTCTTTAAACGGACTTTGACCGCCAGACACCATGTCTCCCCAATGTCGTAGCGCTTCGGTGATGCTGTTTTTTTCCTTTATTTCGTTTTTGTTTTGTTTTTATTTTTTGTTTTCTAGGGGGGCGTATTTTCTCTCACAGGTAACTTGATCCTTCTGTACTGCCAAAAAATTGTGAACGCCTTTGGATCGTGTTTGCAACGCACTAACTTGATAGTTTTTGACGTATGGCCAAATTGCTTTTGCTTGCATTTTTATTCAGCCCAAGGAGCGCTCATTGAAAGGTTTTCTTTTGGTTAGCATGACACTAAGTCTATCAAAAAATTTTGTATTGGGAAGTGAAAATAATAAAGGTGGTATAAATGGACCTGATGTCTAAACATAATTGTTAGTATGTGTATATTTGATAGTAATTGTGTCTATGATTTATAGTGGTATCCGCACCCTTGACATGAATACGTTAAAAAGAAGATTTTAACTTGATATTTGAAATTTAACCAACGTCAATCAGAGCATACCAAATAATCAACCGTTGGATTCCAAACGTTAAACTTTTACGTTAGTTTAGTGTAAAGGTCCCCAAACTTTTGAATCTGATAACTTGTTCATACATTTGTCGAATATTTATCGACATTTGGTAATTTTTTGTTTACAAATAAAGTAATAACAAAATAAGACACATAGCTGAAACATAAAATTGAACCATTGCTAAGCATGTGACATGACACACGTATGGAAACAACGCAATCCAGCATTTCCAACATTTCATGAGTTGGTATTTATGCTCAAAACCATTATTGACTCTTGAAGGAAAGTACGCAGTACAATGCTAGCATAAACAACTAATCCTCCACTTGAACCGCTATCCTTTTGAGCAATATCTTTTGTGGGATCGCTTTATACATACCCAAGGGAATAACTTCAAAAGTGAGGGTGAAGACTAAGTCTTAGTGCATTTTTTGATGGTCAAATTCCCTGAAGTTTTCGGTAGCCCCAAGTATTATTACCTTTAAAATATGATTAATAGTTTTATTAGATCATTAGATTCATCTTATCTTCAACGACTGATCAAGTTAATGGGCGTTCAGAACTATTATTAGCTCTTAAGGCTACAAATTCACGTTTAAGAACACGCAATAAAATGTGCTCACACATTTATCTGCGTGCATGCACATGCGCACACGTACATTTCTTCGAAAAGAACAGCCGATACCCGTAGCACACAAAAATGAATCCGAGTAGCCCGTGTGTGTATAAGAACTAATTATCCGAAGAATTATCTAAATTTATCCTTGAAAAGTGGATCTTTTATCTAAAATTATCTTAAAAAATACCCGCACAAGATTTGGACTTTGTTGATCCAAAATGACCGTAGAGACCACTTTTTTGAAAAATCAAAAGAAGAGGGTTTTAGATGGTGCGTGGTGGTGTACTCTTGAAAATTTTCAAGGTTGAAGCCCCCAAGTTGTGACACATGCAGCAAAGAGAGGAGAATATGTAGCCTACTTGACTGGTTGATCGGACAGACCATTTGGAGGCCTACGGTGATTCAATAGCTTCAGATTTGGCTTGTTGTGTGTTAATACAGACTCCAATTTCTCTACATTTTTTAGAAGAGTTTTTCGGACGATTAAACTCCTTGTTGTTACTTATGTTGTCAACAAGATATTTTGGCCGATCCGAGTACACCTGAAGAAGTCAGTAGAATGGATAGGCTGGAACGTCGTGTTAACAACATAAACAACAACGCGAATTCCACTTATTTCAACAGGAGAAAGAAAGAGGAGAAAAAAGACTTTCTTCTCTCACCCCCTCTAAATCTCATTACATCGATACGTTCAACCGGTGAAACTGCCAGGTTTTAATAATATCCGTCAGCGAACCATGTCTTTAATTATAAGTAAAAATGCACAAAAAACAAAATAAAACCAAAACCACATGCACATCACTGTGTTTTGCTTTCTCATTGTTGCACCAATGATAGCAAAAAATGAATAAACAGGTATGTTTAGTCCTGCAATAGAAAACCGGCACGTGACCAATGTCTTTTGGAAGCATGTCGTCTTGAGATAATCTGTTTTTTTTTTTCTTTTTAAGGGATAATCAATGAATAAATCACTTTTCCCACCTTTTGTTGGGCGGTGATCACTAAAGTCAGAATTTTCAACCACGAAAAAACAAGCGTGAACATTGCTAGACACAAAATAAGAGTAATCTATCATAAACTTACATTGTAAATGGTCCCCCACTCCCACAAAAAACCTGTTTTGGGAGGACAGAATTTTGAAAAAACAAAACAAACAAAAACATTTTTTTTATAAACATAAGGATTAAATGTTTACATTTTAGCCCTCTAGCTTCAATGGTGTGGCATGCACTTGCGACGCATTAATAGATAGGCAGCCAGACAGTCAACCAGACCAACTTAAAAACTGAAGATAGTTTTGTTGGCAGTTTTGGTTGACTGTTTCTAACAGAAACCACACGTGCACACATCACTCTGTATTGCTTTCTTGCTGTTGAGCAAAATGATAGCAAAAAATAAATGAATATGACGGATGGGAGAAAACTAGGTAAGGACGTCATCAACCAATCCCACTATCTATATTCTCGTGGTGTAAATTTATGCACATACTAAAGTTAAATTTAAGCATGGTGAGGGGAAGAATAAAAGAAGGAAATCTGAGGCTTTCTTGGAGCACTGACAATGCCCTGGCTAGCTTTTCCAATATGTCTTCATTATTCGGTTTGACTGAACAAATAACGTCTCAGTTCACATCAGGAAGAAAAGCGGATAATGAGAAAGATGGCTTTGAGAGAGAGATTGACAACGAAAAGGAAAAAGAGAGAGAGAGAGAGAGAGCGAGCGCGAGCAAGAGCGAGAGAGAGAGAGGGGGGTATCGCCCCTGGGATAACGGGAAGTCAAAATTAAAATACAACTCATTTGTAAGCATTTTTTGCAGCCGTTGATGTTCTTTACCTCACCCTATTCCTCTTGGTTTTCCTTTTCGTTTTTCTCATCTTCTTATTGTTTCTTTCTTTCTTTCTTTTTTTTTTGTTGCTGATGTTTCTCTTTTTGATACTCTTATGATTTTGTTGTTGGCGGAAGTACACACATAATGAAAAACAGCACCATCATAGTTCTTACGAAATTGACTCTACAGGTAAACCTTGCCAAATATTTCAAGAATTAGATTATAACAATACTCGTGAGAAGAAAGAGGATGTTTAAATCAATGTATACTTTTTCAGAGAATAATCACAACGGGTTTTTTCTCTCATTTTGTTCAACTAACAAAGACTTAATATTCAAGTGTACATTTTTTTCTTCAATTTACAAGTGCAAGTCGATTTTAGATCCGTAATTATTAATCAAACTTTATTAATTCATCAACCATTTTTTTCATCACATATGTCCTTCCCTACCTAAAATGTGTTGAACTCAGAATAAAAAATTCCCAATTGGGCCAAATAAATTCCATCTCAGACTAATAAGATTTTTGGTATTGTAAAAAAAATCTATAGTCGAATTTTCATCTTCTAATAGTCCAGCACTGAAGGCGTATATGAATTGATCATTGTCGACTGGTCATGTAGATATAACATTTTAATCAATTCGAATTTTAGAACCGTTGCTCCGACCAAGTGAATGTATGAAATGAAACTTAATGCATTCTTTAAGCAATAATCGTCAAGATAAAGATCGTGCCTTCAATAATGGAAAGCTTGTTGCAAAATAATTGAAAGAATTCTGAATACTAAAAAGAGCAGTTCAGGTCAGACACTCATTTGGAATCATCAGGTGACCAACATGTTTTGGCAGCATGCCGTGTTCGTGGTGATCAATTAAAACATTTGAAAAATGAATAATGATTATGAATGAAGAAATAACTTATCTCACCTTTTGTTGGTGCGTGATCACTAAAAAAAGTTTGAATTTTCAAAAAAACACTTATGAAACCTTTGTTGACAGTTTTGGTTTCCAGTTTTTAACTGAAACTATCCAAACTGAATTATTAACTAAAATTCCGAGAGTGTTGGAGATTTGCTCGTTTAGTTCCCAGCGATGGTCACCAAAACCTCTAGTTGGGATATTGGGGGAGGTGCTAGATCTCTTTTTGTTGGCGGACCAGATTAGGAATGTTTTTGTCTGGCGGGCCTAGGCGAATACAAAAATGAAACAATGGCCATATAAGTCTATTGAAACAGCTTCCATAATATGAAAACATACATAGCTATAAAACATTGATTCATTTGCTCGTCGCCGACTCAATTACTGAAGTCAAAACTCTACAGTAGGATTTTGACTGAAGAAAGGAACGGCTTACCTAGTCTAATGGCTAATTTCTCACTAGCCTCGAAACCAAGAAAGAGGGTAAGAAACAGTAAAAGAAAGAAAATTCCTATTCCGCTTATAGAAAGAAACGGCCTACTCAGCCTAATGGTTAATCCACCAATGACCTCGAAAGCAAGAAAGGGAAGATCAATTTAGTCTAACGGTTGATCTGCCACTGGCACCCAAAGCAAGGGAGAAAGAAAGAAGGAAAGAAAGCCTACTCAGCCTAATGGTCAGTTCGCAACTGCCATCGTAAGCAAGAAAGAAATTTGTGCTGTTCCTGGGTAGACTCGATCCAAAGATCTGCTCGTGTCCACCTGAACGCCGTAAACAAGTGAAATACAGAAACATTTAGTAAATGTGGAAATTTATCAGTGATTATAAATAACATTATTATGCTTAGACGGTTCTGTTGTAATGACATGTTGCACAGTAATTTTCGCCGGAAAGGAAAACAGATATATATGCTTGTTATGACTATCTTTGTGAAGATGCATCAGGTGGACATTTTGGTATGGGCAATTATAGATAGGTAATTTCAGATTGGTGTAAGTGGCTAGATCTTAGAAAATGTCAATTGGGTAAATCTAATTGCCAGGTAACTCTGTAAGTTTCATTTCCTCTGTATTAATGTTAATTTTGAATTTTAATTGTGACCAACAAAATTATTTGAGAGTCACGTTTGTAATGCGCATGTGCTAATTTTTCCAACACATTTTTTCAACTCATTTTCAACTATCATTATATGTGGTCGTTTATATTCCTAGGTAAGCCTTCCAGTCATCGGTCATCACACCGTATTCATATGATTTTATATTCTATTTGAGAATAAAACTTTAAAACAAAATGAAATAATAGCTCTTATTTTTCATTGTGTTTCGCCAAGAAGATTGCAGAAAAACGCTTTTTTTTTATCGAGATTGACGTTATTTGAACAATAGTAAAAATCTAGCCACTTTTAGCCATTTGACTTTACCATACCAAAATATTTACATGATGTGTCTTTGGAAAGATAGCTCTATGTTATTATATAAAAAAATATTTTTCATATCAGAAATTCAATTTTTACAAAAAAGTAAAACAGCTCCAACTTTGAAACAAAATTTTTAAAAAAAACATTGCCTCATAACTTAAACCCTTCCTAATTTTCAAACAGAAGTATAATTCACTTTTAATTCTTATTCGTTCGAAACAAAGATGACAAAATATTTCAAGGAACACAGTTTTGAAATCAATCATCTTTTTCTTAAATCTGTCAATTTTCTTATCTAGGAATAGATATGCGAAAATTAATTTGTTATTGTTTGCTTGGTGAAATCAAATATATTCTATTTAGGATCAAATCAAATAAAATAATGTCAAAAACATGAAGTTTGAAACATTCAATCCAATCAAAAGAATATAAATAATCCTCCTGGGCATATATTTATAAGAAAACGGATATATTTTGACTTTTTGTTCATTTAGAACAAAAATTTCAAGATGTGTTCAGTATTTAGAAAAATCAGTTATGAACTCTTTTCGAAATTCAGCACGTGTAACTTTCACTACGCAATTCTTTTTTATTCTATTCATAATATCGACGAAGCCCGACGCCATCATTTTTGTTTGACTCTTTGTGTG
Organism: Thysanoteuthis rhombus; assembly: GCA_963457665.1. Lineage (NCBI taxonomy): Eukaryota > Metazoa > Mollusca > Cephalopoda > Oegopsida > Thysanoteuthidae > Thysanoteuthis > Thysanoteuthis major. The sequence continues at coordinate 30,791,004 of OY735220.1, read as the reverse complement.
TGTGTGTGTGTGTGTGTGTGTGTGTGTGTGTATACATATCACTTTTTGGTGAGGGAAACTTGTTACCGTGCGAAAGTTAAATCTGACAAAAACTCTAGAGCTTGACAATAATGTTGAGAGGTTGAAGACAATGATCTATTGGAAACTGTACAAATGACATAGGTTCAACCATTCAAACAAATGATATGACCATGAATCAGAAGCTGACATTGAAAACAAAAAGAGTGGAATATTTTATGATTTCAAGCGAACCACCCCATCCAAGCCAGGAAGCTAGATGATTGTTGTAAATCAGGAAAAGAATATCTGTCAGCGAATGAAGCCGTTCCAGCAGATCGCATTGTGTGACTGAAAGAGTGTGGGGGAAATGGGGAAATTTCAACCTTGCTCGAGATCTAAGGAAACTGTCGAACGCGAAAGTGTCAGTTGTATTCATAATCATCGGAGCTCTGAAGTCGTCCTAAAAGGCCATCACAGAAAAATTGAAAGAAACTGAGATACAGGCTTGCTGTCATTCAATATATAGCAATAACTCTGGTGTAAAGATACTAATGATAACAAGGATGACGGATCCCTATTCTGTGTATTTTCAGAGGTGGGGAAATATTGACTAAGATAAGACATGACATTCACTCAGAATTATCTATGATACGACCTGGACCATAGTGCCTTGCTATAGTGTAATTGTTAGCAAACTGACTGAGTATACCATACCTACTGAAATCAGTTCGATCTTTATTGGGTGTCACACTGATGTGACCTTGTACCACATCAAGGTAAAGTTAGTAAATACTGATACGACCCGGATATGTTCGATGAGAATATTATAGCAATCGTGAAGTAATAATCGGAACGAGATGATCTTAAACGGACACACCTTTATCTTTAAAACTCTCAAATAGTTTGTCTTCACTTCGTACTAATGCTGTTGGGAAAGTCATGAACCCACTTCTACCTTCTACGGATATAAAACCCTTTTTCCCTGTCAGGCAGTCCATCTTAGGCATCGGGCTAGCACCACGGTTCCGTAAAAGCCATCAACTGCTGCAAATGCTTTGGTCTTCATGGATGTTCGAGAGCAATTGAGCTGGGTTACACAATCTTTGGTAAGTTGTATTATGTCAACTGGAATCAGTTTGAAAGTAAACAACAAAAACGTGGATTGTCTTGCAATTCTCCATCCCTAAAGAGAAAACCTTCTTCCATTGAGCTGTATTACACTAGATTCGATTTGAAATCAATGTTTGATCAATGAATAATGAAAAATAACACCAATAGGATTTATTTCCTGATTAATTCATTGATACGATATTTGGATATCAATTTGTGTATGGATGTATTGTATTAAGACGTCAATAAAGTGATCAATAAACTTGCCAAACTTTGCTAAAGTACAAGGAAGATTGTGTCATTCCGATCTTCGAAGTGGGGAGTGTCTTCAAAATCAGCATACGAACTCCTAGGTTTTACCTGAGTTCGAACATTGACTTAAGTCACTGGAAGGAAATACACAATCATCCCAGCCACGAGGCAAGCCTAAAGAAGAATTCAATTTGATTTCATTTGATACAAGCACGACATTTTCTGAATGAGCGAGACGATTTGTTTTTTTATATAAGTGTGGGTTCGAGTCCTGCTTATAATGTTAGTATCTCTGTGTAATTAAGTCATCACAAATTAAATTCCACTTCTTGTCATCATGAAAGCAATAATTATAACGATGGTTTCATCATTGAACTGAAAAAGCTATTGATAATTAAAGGACAAACATTTGACTGAGTGACGCTAAATGAGAACTGTATTTACCTTTTCTGACTTGTGTACAAATTAAACTTAAAGACAGACCTAGAAAGTGATCTCGTTCGTAACCCGGGGACTGTCTGTAGGCTGATTCACGATCCTGGCACTCGATTTGGAATCTTGAATTATTTCTTCAGTTTCAGCCGCCAATCTCTACTTGAACTACTGAGCCAAACCAACTCATGTTCAGTCTGTTTATTAGAGACCGGCAACCAATACTGTCAACATAGGTTTCTTCAGTTTTTAAGTTTGTCTCCCCGTCTGTCAAGCTGGCTGGCTATGTACGTATACACAGACTACATCAATTCAGTTAGAGGGATGAGAATTTCAACATTTACTCCTTATTATGTCTAGAAAACCTTTCTTTTTTAATTCCCCTCTAAATAGGTTTCAAGTTGAGGGATTCAATTTACAATTTAAACTTATGTTAAGATGATCACTTAGTTTGTGCCCGCTTGTCTTGTTTGTTTTTTTTTAATTTTAGTTGATCACCCTCTACCCGGCATGCTGCTAAAAGACGTCGATCACATGACGGTTTCTATCGAGTGACTAACCAGAACTGTTCGTAATAACTTCAATGTCCTGCTCTCTTGTGATTTTCACCGAAACGATAAAAATGCGTGTTGAGATTTAGAATCATAAGAACGGGAGCAAGTTTCATGCCAAACTGCTGGAGCTTTGCCGTCTTCTTCGCTTGGAAGACTTCCAATTCCACAAGTTGCGAAAAATAAACTTTTCTTTCTGCGGTGCATAAAGATATTTACAATTATGCGGAGGCTTCTGTGTCTACTAACGAAGCAACCAAATTTCTCAGTGGCCGTTTTTAATCTCTACTGAATTCTTTCCTCCCACTCTGGTCTTATTCTCAGCGGTTGAATATTTTTAGACATTGAAACGAGCCCCGGACAGATAATTAGATACGGTGTCGAAAGGCATAAAGCCACTGAGGTTCGAACCACCAACTCCCCTGTCCTGATTTACCACGCTAAGGTAAAAAAAAATAAAACGGAATCAAACAATGTAAAACAAGATGGTGGAAGGTTAGCTTAAGTTGATAGCAACATTCTTGAAGAAAAAGAAGCAAAAAAAGGGAACAGAAATAAAGTAAATGAAGATAGTGGGGGAGGAAGAGCGAATTCTTTATTTTCAGAATTCTGGCACTGAATCAAAATTTCAGAGAACCTATTGGGTAAAAAACAGTAAAACGCGAGATTGAGGAAAAGAAGTAAACATGCAAGGCCAAGTGATTAGGTTTACGAATACAATCATTTTGGATTCAAGAGGAATGACTATGTTTATATTGATTTTCCAATAGATTGACAGTTATGTTGGTACATCAATAAAACCATAGCCTAATGGTGAAAAGGGCATATACTTCTGACCATTCATCAGATATTTATTTTTCAAGAATTCCCTCCTTTGTCCATATATTTGATTCAGTGAATGATTATAATAGCATTAATTAAACATACAGTGAAAATTTCAGACCAAAATTCAACAAATAACTACGTTTCAGGCTACGGATTTATTGGCCCATCTTTGTATAGAGGGCGCTTAATGTAAAACGATCGTTAATGAGCAATTCTCATAAGCTATTGCAAGAAAGTTTAATCTCGACTGGATGCCCCACTATTGTGGCCTTGTGACAGACTAACTTAATCCGATTATAAATAGCTAAAGTGACAACTATATATAGGGCCATACATAATTTCTGGCGAAATCAAATACTGTAATTAAATAAGCAAAGAATAATTGGTTCAATGAACAGGAATACATTTTGGTTTTAATACATTTTTTTGATTTTTGCTTTTTAGGAATGTCGTCTTTTGTAAGTCTGTGAGTAGTTGGATGTGTAATGGTTGTCATGTATAATTTCGTGGGTCACTATTTTATAGGAAGGCGTTATATGTTGCTGATGGGTGTGGAGTACAATAGTGAAGTTGTCCGAATTTTTTAGATAAAGCCTTGTCATTATCATAATTATTGACTAGTCTTCCCTCATAATAAGACGGAAGAGAGATTAGTCGAAAATTGATAAGTACGTGATATAGATGAGTTCTCAGAAAAACTGACAAAGAAAGTTCAAGCGCTCGAGTTGTGAATGTATTGATGGACTTCCATATGAGTATTGATTATTTGAATCACCGGATTGATTTTTTTTTAGGGTTTCGTGAATAGTGTGGATGTGTAAGTAATGAGGATGTGATGAAACCTGATAATTTCAGGGACCATTGTCACAACTGACAAGCCTAATTGTATTTAAGGCTAAATGTCGCTCAGAGAGGGTATGGGAAAATTGTCACCAAAAGCACTTCGAATTGGATAGAAAATATGTACGATGTTTTGCCGCTAATTCTTATTAGGAATTTGCTGTTTCGATCCTATCTGTTTGTAAAAACCATTTTAATCATTTCTCTTCCGACCTTTGGAAGACGGTCAAGACAGCAAGGTAAACTCTTGAGAATATGGACAAAACTTTATATTTTTCTGCACTAGCCCCACATTCAAAATGAACTGCCTTACAGGGCTAAAGAGCTTCAACTACTCTGTTATTCACACATAGCCAATGGTGAAAACTGGGGGTGGGTACGGCGTATGCCTACGTCTCAATATCCAGGGTTTTTGTATTATCAATGTGTAGGAATGGAGACATTACCACACACCTAGTTCCCCAAACCCAACATTAGCGTATACCAGGTTCCCAAAACCCATTATCATCAGTGCTCATAGCTGATGGATAAGTGGGTTCATGCCTCTCCCAAGAGAATTAGTGTGATTCGCTGATTCCGTTTTCAGTGTCACTTCGCACCTCCAAAATCTGATATAGGCAGCATAAATATAAAATTTCCAGTTTACTACTCCTCAGAATGACTAAACGAAACAAGATATTGTATATCAATATCAGAAAGAAGGAATATCCCCAAATTTTCTTCTCAGAAAATGTTCATATTTACACCATATGCCTATAGCAACCGATTATCCCTTGATAGATCTGAGGTGCTATACTAAATACCTGGCTAGGCGTACTCCATTCTACAACCTCACCTAAGAAATATAAACCCAACCTCCACCTGGTCTAATGATTGTGAAATCCGTGATAAATCTAATAAGCGCATCTAGGTATTCAAAAGTGAGTAATTTCGTCCTTCTTTTTTACATCAGCCAATGAAATTGGGAGAGGCATATGTATTCACTTCTGTCAGTCTGTTTCCCTGTCTTTTTGTACAAATAATATCTTCAAACATTCTAAATGAATTTCGATGACATTTCGTGGGAGTGTAGCTTATGGGCTAAGAAAGAGATGATTAAATTTTTTGCAGATCCAGGAAAACCTTTTTTTACAGTCACCTCTCCTACATCGTACATATATGTGCGCATAATACTCTCGAAAGTTCTCTATGAATTTTAATGAAATTTTCCAGATGGTTAGGACATAGGACAAGGAAGAATTGAATAAATTTGGGGGCGAAATCGGGGAACTTTTTCAATTGGGAGATAATTTTTCTTTTCTTTTTTTTTTCATACATTTATGTATTCACTCATGTTTGTCCACACAATATATCCAAAACTTCTCAATGGATTTCAATTACATTTTGTAGAAAGGGCTGAGGAAGAAATGATTAAATATGGGGGCCGATCGAGTTATATTTTACGATGAATGCCCCAGCATCGTAGGTATATAAAACTGATTTTGAATCAGTTTTAGTGACAATGGCCTTGACAGAGGTATGCGCTCTCTGGGTGCTTTTTGATTTGAAGTATATGTTCAAGTGATATGTATGGGCATCAAGCGGAATAACAGAACAGGTTGTAATTTGTGAATTATAAAATACTTCTGAATCAAAATGATAATATTCACTTATGTATGTATGTATGTATGTATGTATGCATGTATGTATATATGTATGTATGTATTTACTTATTTATTTATGAGTGTGAGACACGCAGTTTACAAACATTAGACACAGGAGTATAACTTAGATTATTTGTTCATTTTGTGTTTTATTTTGATTACATATTGACAGCCTACCTTTGTATTAAAAGGGTTGGCATTCTTGCTGAACCAAACTCAAGTGCACTGAAAATCCAAAAGTTGGTACTAAAATATTCAAATAGAAATTATCTTTTTATGAAAAAACATTGATAGCGTACAGACGAACTTACACAGATTTTGCCAAGGGATATAAAGGTGTGGAATGCAAAAATCGGGCTTGCCCAGGGAAAATACTAATTTTCTACTACAGAAATTGAGAAGTGATAGTGATATAAACTGCGAAGGAACGGTCAGCTTGGCCAATATAGGCCAAACTAAATTCTTTGTTCTACAGGGGAAAGAAACATTTAGTCATTCCAATGGAATTTTTCTGTTTTGTAACCTTCTGCTTTTAGAACTTCGTGTTGGTATGAACAGAAGCCAAATTAGGAGGAGTGGTTGTGTTGCCCATTATACACAGCGTAGTCAGAAGTTCGATGGGGATGGACTGTAAGGGTTAATGTTGGTTTAAAATTTCAATACTCAGTAGAAAGTAATTATAGAGGAAGCTGTTTATTATAATTATGGGTAATTTTATCAAACAGTTATTATTGAAATCAGTCAGTCTCAGATATTTTATTGAAAACGAATTAAAAATTCGCATTGAATTCATAGTAATAGTTTATAATACAAAGTTGTTCATAGCAATGAATTTAATAGCATAATGAATTTATAACAATGGACGTAAATTCATAACAATATAAATTATTCCAATTTTTGTATCTGTTATCAGCTGGTTATTGTTATCTAAAAAATACTGTCTGTCCCAAATTGATCAAAATGAGCGGCTTTCTTTCTGGTGTGCATTTATTATGTATAGCTTAGCAGCAGAGTGCAGTCAACTATAAATTAGGTCCTATCTCAAGTCGTAGATGAGTGATATACAGGAATACCTTGAATTGTGCGATTTTGATTAGTGCAGGGTTTTTATTTTGTATAGTTTAAGTGTTGTTGTACAAATTAAAGTAACTATGTATAAGTTGGAAAAGAATCATTGAATCATAATAGGAATTTGAACAGGGCGGCTTTGAAAAGTACGGATAATCTTCTCCTGTAATTTGGAAAAATCTAGACGGTCGAAATTTGATCTAAAGCCAGTTAGTTCTATATTAAGATTTGCTAGGTTTTATCCTTTCTTTTTCATATTGAGGGGTGAAAATATTCCTTATTGCGAGATTTTGCCCTAGAAGACTCTACTAAATCTACTATTCTCAAGGAAATCACAACAGTTTCCTGTTGTTTTCTCAAAATTGACTCCAACGGACTTATTAGGTTTCAGATTACAGAAGTTTCGGAACGAAACTAAACTCAATATCTGCATCACATATTCAAATGAAGGAAAGAAAACTTCCATAAATAAGCGCTCGTAAAATCGGAGATGACATCGAATGACAAATATCCACGATAAACTTTTCACAACATTGAAATCTTTCTCTTGCTCATGTTGCAGTTGAGCAACGTTGAGTCGACTGAGTATATAGTTGGGTCACTGCTCAGGATAAGTGAGCATTATGTTCACTGACTTCTGTTCTTACTAATGGGGGAATTACTCTAGATGAGTTCTGGAATGGAGGTCCCTCTTTTCATGTTTCGGGCAATTCATTATGGGACTTGTAGGTAAATCACTGTTTAAACATGAAGTGTTAAAATGAACTTGAAAAGAAAACGTGGAAAATATTCCGTTTTTCATTAGATGAATTGTGAAAATTTTACTAAAATCCTATAAATAGTCGATATTTTGTAATTTAAAAAGTCTTGGTGTATTTGCACACCGAAGTTTTCGCTCATTTCCTAATGGAGAATTACTGCAATAGCAGACGCTTTGTTTATCTACGAATGAGTGGGGTTTTTTTAATATCTTCGATTCTGCTAAGTGTATACACAAAATTCTCTCTCAGATTTTTCTCCAATCTTTTTTCTCACAAATGAGTTCAAGATTCTGACGATAAAATGAAATTTCATACGGTTTTGATGTTGTTGTTTTTTTAAATGGTGTCAACTATCCGCTGCCAAGTATATCACCGAAATCAGCTGAGATATCTAAGTCACATTCAATTACGCGCCTATCTAAAAATGTATCTCTGTTTCTTGCTTTTGTGGTCGCCGTAGGCTAAGTCTTAGATGTTTTAGAACACTTTTTGTTGGAACAATGAAAGATTGTTCGTATATGTTTTTCGTATCTGATAGTTGACACTTAATCTGATGGAAAAAAAACCTCAAAATCGTATGAAATTTGATTATATCGTCATAATTTTGATTTCATCAGTTAGAACAAACATAGGGGAAAATCTGAGAAAGAATTATGTGTATGCACTTTGAAGAATCGAAGATATCAAGAAAAGGACACATTCTTGTCTAAAATTTCACGAATAAATAAACAAAGCGTCTGCTGTTGCAGTAATTTTACTTAGGGAAATAGGCGAAAATTCAAGATTTCAGAGATTTCCGTTAGATTACCTATTTTTTTTAAATTACAAAATATCGACTATTCATTGGATTTTAGTGAAAATTTTTCACTTTCGCCCAGTTGTTGGGAAATGGTTAGCAAGTTAGTCTCATTGACCATCACTATCGCAGTGTGTTCAATCCTCGTTGGGTACCCTGCACCGGTAGCCTTGTGCCAGACTAAAATAAGCAGAGTAAATATTGACATTCTACTAAATCGTTAACTACCAGAAATACGAAAATTTTCAAAATACCACAAACTTGCTTTACGGAAAAGGATGAAAAGCAAGAGTAGAGTTCAGCGTTTATTCTGCAACGAGCCGTGACAGAGGCAACGCCCATACTCTTCCTCTCTCTCTCTCTCTCTCTCTCTCTCTTTCTCTCCTACACCTCAGTCACGTGCCTCACAGCATTCAAATCACTGACGACTCAGCCAAACGTACCACCATCAACATTCTGGGGTCTGGGAACGCTGAAAAAATTTTCAAGTATAAATTAATGGTAATTGCTTTTTTGCTATACTCCATTTCGGCTTATAAAATGCTTTTAAGGACGCTCTTCTTTCGGATGATGCGAGAAACTTGTATATTCAATATCCACTAACTTTTCTCTATCCTACATTAGTCTTTCAATAGTTGATGTAATTTATATCCTTAAGGCAATCTTAAATCCACCGTATGCTTCGAACCAATATAGTGATGGTTCAATAGTATAAAGATCATTGCTTTTAGCAATCACCATGAAGACTTGTAGAATAGGTATATGGAGACTCTTTCTATAAGGGGGGAGGCGTTTTCCGAATTACTGTTCGCCCGAAATTTAAAATGTTTTGTCCGACTTTTATTTTATTTTATTCATTTATTTATCCAGTTTTTGAAGGGGGAAGGTATCTGAGCAACCTCAGATTCGCAGACGACATAGCCCTTTTCGCAGAGAACCTACACGACCTCCAACTAATGATAGATGAACTAAATGAGGAGAGCAAAAAAGTCGGCCTACACATGAACTTCAGCAAGACGAAGATCATGTGCAACAACTACATTGGAGATAAGAACACAAAGATCGAAATCGAGGACACAGAACTCGAGAAAGTAGACCACTACATCTACCTAGGGCAACGAAACTCCATGAGACCCTCAAAAGAAGAAGAAATCAAGCGAAGAATCACACTAGGATGGCAAGCCTTTGGCAGAGCTAGCTCAACCTTCAAAAATAATAAGATCCCATTAATCCTAAAGAGAAGGGTGTATAACCAATGCATCCTCCCAATAGTCACTTATGGAGCTGAAACATGGAACTTAACCAAGAAACAGACCCGTAAGCTGAGAACCATGCAACGTGCACATGAAAGAATAATGCTGGGCCTCACATGGAGAGACCACAAAACAGCACAACACATCCGGGAAAAGACAAGAGTTAGAGACATCATAGAATCCATAAAAAAATCTCAAATGGCGGTGGGCTGGCCATGTTGCAAGAATGGCTGACAATCGATGGACATCACGACTCACAACATGGATTCCCCGAGACCATATGCGCAACCGAGGCCGGCAAAATATTAGATGGAGAGATGAACTAGACAAGTTCAGGAAGTACTGGCTCCGTGACGCCCATGATAGAGAAGTGTGGCAAATCCTGGGGAAGGTCTATGTCCAACGACGGACGCTAAAAGACTGATGATGATGATAATGAAGGGTACTTGTCCCTGCCCCATGGCTCGCACACTTATGAGTATGAGTATCTGTGTATATGATTATAGTTACACACACACACACACACACACACACACACACACACACAGGGGTGGGACAAAATGATGGAAACATCGTTTTAATTTCCAATTTTTAAAAATATTTTTGATATGGAATTGGCCTTCCTTTGGTAATAATAGAAGCATCAGTACATCGAGGAATTGATTCATACAGCTTTTGAACAGTATCTAGAGGAATTTTGAGCCATTCCTCCATCGAAACCTGCTCCAGCTCATTAAAGGTGGGGGTAATCAGTTCCTCAGCTGCTGTCGCCAATCGACACCATAAATGTTCGATTATATTAGGATCTGGTGATTGTGTTGAAGTTCACTTTCATGCATTTTGAACCAGTTTTTAACAACTCTATCGATGTGAATAGGGGCATTATCGTTCTGGTGTCGACACTGGGAAAATGTGTTCTCACCATGAGATGCAACTAGTCATCCAAAATTGACAGATGGTCCTGTGAGTTCACACAATCATGCAGTACTACTGTTGGATCAAGAGAATTCCATGATATTGTCGTTCAAATCATCACAGATCCACCCCCATGCTTAACTGTTGTAGTGAGACAGTCAGGATCATAAGCTCCTTTGGGTTGCCCCCAGACGTAAACCCATGCAGAACATGGAAATAATAAAAAAAAGAAGATTCATCCGAATATATATTCTTCTATTGGTCCATTGTCCGATTTTTATGGCTATTACATCACTTTTTACGACGTTCTATGTCTGTTAGCGAAATCAAAGGTTTGGCAATTGCACACTTCGTAGTATCCAACTCCATGAAGCTCTATAAAACAGCGGAAGGGCTGTGGAACAATATAATATGTATTATTCTGCAACACATCGCAAACGAGAACTTTTTCAGTCATTCAAGTTTTATGTAGTAATAATGTCGTCTAGAAGTACAAGTGAAATCAGCAGGTGTTTCCATTATTTTGTCCAACACCTGTATCTGTATGAAACAATCTCATTTCATGTACTTGTAAATAAATATTAATGAAAAATCGAAGATCAATAAAGAAAAGTTTTTTTTAAATAAATATAGGTAAAATATATCAAATATTAGGAACATTTGATAAGGGTCAGTTGCGTAGCTAGAGGTGGGAGCAGAGTTGCGTTCGTTCCCTCTGAGCATTTTATTCGAGAGTGAAGCTTCTTCAACACTTTTTTTTAACTCCTTAGTCTCCTTGTACGATAAAAGTTGAATTTCATTATTGTTTTATCGGTATTTTCAACTCTAGAGCATAACCTTTGAACAAGAAGAATTTATCGACAACGATTCACCGACAAGTGACCGACAGCAAATTATCAACATTTATCGAGATGTATAATTCATCGAGATACAATTTATCGAGATCTTTCGAATGACAAGTTTAAGAATTAAAAAGAATTTACTGGAACGAAAATACATCAAAATATCGTTCGGAAAAGGGTTCATGTCGTTTTCAGCTATTTATCTACTTTGACAAATGAGCGATATGTTACGGGAAGAAGTCGAAAACTTGTGTACGAATAGTATTTATTGTTAAGAAATATTTATTCTATTCGTAAAAAAAATGAATGGAGAATTTTTCAAGTTTGAATATAGCAGAGTGTTTGTAAATTGAGAAAAAAACTTCATCTATAACTTACATTTAAAACTTAAAAATTAGGTATCTCAATGTTCTTTTGTGTAAAATTCGTGAAAGTCATCTTCAAAATCTTATCTGTTATTTATATAAATCAGTTTTTTCAAAATTATCCTAAACAATATTCGAAGATATTTTCCTTTGCTTACAGTTGAGTTACGAAAGAAGCTTTTATTACGTCCAATAGAAAAGACAAATCGACGCTAGCTGATCGAACGAGCCAGGTTTTTACCAGTATAGATTGAAAAAAAATTGCAAGTAATTTGTCCTTGGCTTTCAAACTAAACCCGACCCCTAAAACTTTAAATAACCTTTTTCAAAACTAACAAATTCACCGAGGACAGGAAGGTGTTAGTGGTTTAAAGCACAAATGACTTTTTTTTTAAATACTTGTGAAAAAAATTTCTATTTTTCTGAAGTGGGACCTGGCTCATTCATTAGTTCCGACGAATCGATATCTTGACGGGGAAAAATTGATTTTTTTGTCCTTTTATGACTTTGAACGTTCATTTTATATTTTCAACTTATTTACCCCCCCCCCTCTCTATATATATATATCTTTCTTCGTAGGGCTGCCAAGTATGTTGCTACTTCCTCTAAACCACCCCCTTGGGCGGACACATACGCAGCCGTGCGTGACCCCCATAAAACCTGAATGAAAGCACAAAAAATCGCCATGAAAGTATCGAAGAAGCCTCGCAAGTGAAGTAGCCGAATAGTTTGAAGCATCACTTCCATATAAAGAACGAAAAGTGACGGTCCCGTTTACCAATGTGTTTTCGGCTTGGTTAAAGGAAGTGCATCTTGATCAGATTTTTTTATGCAAAATTGTCACCTTTGAGTGGAAGAATTCTTTGTTACAGACTGAGAAACAGAAAAACTTACACTCTTTATCATATAAGTAAATGCTTCCTTTTGACGTGTTTTTTGTTTGTTTGTTTGTTTTTTGATAAAGTGTTTTTCTTTATTTTTAGGTCAGTCAAAAATGGCTTCGAATCGGGATCAAAGTTTGATTCAATGCACTGGGTGCCATGAAGAAATAAATTTGGAATCGAAGACTTCACCAAGTCTTCATTCCTTCTGCCTCTCGGGTTGGAAAGAATTTTAAGGGAGAGACAAATGGAAATGTCAAGTACCTAGAATGCCACGAATCTCTGACATTTAACCAATTGAGCCTCTCACCATTTCTGGCCAAGTCTTTGAAGGGTAGACAACAGGAATCAACCGATTGGAAATGCAACTTGTATTTGGAGGAAAGACTCGAATCAACCGCCATTTATTGGTGCCATGACTGCCAGAAACTCCGGTGTACCAATTGCAGCAGGTGGCACAATAAATTCCAAAGGGATTTTTATCAGAAACATAATATTAGAGTCTTAGGTGGAATGGAGAGTGGTGAACCGATAAAAAATGACAGATGTATGTTCTATACACAAGAAAGCAAAAGACTCATTTTGTGAGCTATGTAACATGTGTCTCTGTGATGAATGTTACAAAAGCCACTCCGCTGATTCTCCTGGGAGTTCCTCTCAGCCATTATCCGTGAGGGAGCAAGCTTTGAAACAAAAATCTCAAATCTTCTTGGACAAAAAAATAATAATAAAAATAAAAAATGGACGATTTCGCAATAAGTTTCAGAAGGCTGAACGAAAAGACGAGGAGGTATACCGAGGAGCTAAAGTTTGATTGCGATTCAAAATGTAAGCACTAATGGGAGGATTTAGATGAAATGATGGAGAATGCCAAGCGGAGAACTAATGAGTTGTGCGAAGATATGAGACAAATAACGTCCGAGCAGGTGAAAAGGTGACACCATATATAGGAAGAAATGAGAACATTTCAAAACAATTGAAAATCTGGCGACATATGTTGAATGAATCTCAACAAGATGTGGACGTTGTTTGTGGTCTGCGGTTGCTGGTTATCACAGCTCTAAAAATCAATCGTACCAGGAGAGAAATGTCAGTCGGGAGTCGCGTTTCCCGATTGGTGGCTGCAAGTCTTGGAACAAGACATAAGTGAAAAGATTGGTTCGGTGTCTTTGGCGCAAGAAAAATTACCTGCACAGAATCTTATATTAGACAAACAGTGAAATTTGCGTGGATCAAACTCTGACATTTCATCGATTCACGTCAGCAAAAAATGAGGATATTTTATTAGTGAATGTAAATTATTCGACGGAACGAACCAATTCACTACCATGGATATGTCTTGCATTTCCTCGGACAATATTATTGCTGCTTGTCGTAAGAAAAATAAACTCATTATTTTCGAAAGAAGAAAAAGTCCTCCTTCTTTACAACTTAAAAATAACATTCACATGGAGAATCAATTTTATTTTTTTCAGTCGAGTAAAAGAAACGATTTTCGCTAGCGATGCTCATTTTCAAGTTGATTCCATTACAAAAAAAAAAAAAAGGCGAAAAAATAAACCCCATTAAAACTGGGGAATCGTCAGGTAATTAATTTAACTGAATTCATGCCGATCCCCCGACTGAGAATTGGAAGGGGGGACAAGAATGTTATCTTCTGAAATAAATTGTGTCAATTCGAACGGAGAAAAAATCCGATCGATGAAAACTGTAAAAAAAACATCTATGACTTTTCAGTGAATAAATTTGGTCTTTTATATTTCTGTAATGGCAAAGGATTTTTTTTCTTTTGCTTCGGCAAGAATTTTGTTCAAATTTGAGAGTAAATCAAAAATATTTCACGAAATTTTCATTATATATATAAAATAAAATGTTTGTTTGTCTTCGAATTGATAGAAAACATTCAATCAAAATCTTCAAAATATTTTACAGAGAAGAAATGGATATCTTTTTTATTGATTTAATTTTCTTTATAAAATATTTTTCACTATTCCTCTTCGAAATTTTCCCAAATAAATGAATGAATTTTCAAATTTTCACCCATTATTTTTTTTTCCTTCTGCAATTTTTTCATATGAATAAGTTTTTATTTTTATTCTAAATTTCGAGATTTCAATGTTGAAAAGTTTTTCAATGACTAACACGTAATATGAGGTCAGACAATTAATCATAGAAAGATGAAAGAGAAATGCTTCAATTATTCCTTGATATAAGTTATAAAAAATTTGACAACATTATATTGTATATCATTTTTTACTATCATAATTTTCTTTTTGAAACATTTTTCACATTTTTGGCAAACTTCCCGAAAGAAATCTGTCTGTCTTAAAAAAGTTGGACATTTCGTTAAATTCTTTGAAAGCTTTCATTGACAAGGAAAGGATGTTTTTTTTTATTTTCATTAGAAAAAACGATTTCCACAGTTTTCAAAAATAAAAGAATGAAATTTTTTTTAAAAACTTACCGACTATTTTTGCTTTTGCTTCTTTCATTGTTTCTATCAAAGCAGAAAATTCAATTTTGGGATTTTATCGGAAAATAATATGAGGTCGGGCAAATAATCATCATTACACACATGCGCACGGACACACACACACACACACACACACACACACACAATTGTTACTTTACGAATTCGTTGGTTGGGGCAAACAGAGAAAAATACCCAAAGCAATAACCGTACCGAAAATTTCCGTCATATTAAAATAATTCTAATATTTTTTCAAGAATTTTTGTCTTATATGAATTTTCTTTATTGATTTTACCTGATTTTGTAAGATCTTATTTAAAATTTCGAAGACATAGGTTGTTATGATTTTTATCGTTGTCACGTGACATAGCATCTTTTAATTCAAGGTTTAAATTTAAAATTCAATCCTATCGACCCGAAAAGAATATCCACTCCAGTCAAGAAAATCACCAGGACTCTGCATCATTTCATTATTTTATTTTTTTTTTTTTCCAAATATTTACCTTCATCTTATGATTCTACTTGATTTTTATTGCAAATTATCTGATTTTATTTGCAATTGCATTTCAAGCTTTTGCAACATGTGTTTAAATTAAATTGTAGATAGGTATGAAACATATGAAGTCGCTTTAAATGTTATACGCTTTAAATTCGTTCTGTTTTCAAAATAAAATTAAGTGAAATAATGAAATTAAAATTAAAAATGTATAATATTTTTGTTGATAAATTATTTTGTATGAAAATAAATCATTGTTTGCATTATTGTTTACTAATAAAATTCACGGAAATTATTGTTTGTCTTGTAAAAAAGTTAAAAATGAAAGAAAATTTAATGAATAATATGGCATGCCTGCTCTAAAGGTGCATCCGGTTTCATGAAATCTTCAAGAGGGTTAAACTCGAAATAGCGAGACGCTGTACTAAGTTTATGACGTCGTTAATAGCAACAATCGAACAGAAATAACATTGTTGATAGTAATAATAATCAAAACAGAATTCTTTTAATGCTGTTACGTCATCTATGATTCATTTAATCTCGTGATGACATACTCGATTGCATTTTTTCTTACCTTATTGGTTGACACCAAAAGGTTACTACTAATGAGGGTGAATCTGATTGGAGTGAAGTGCTCAATGGTGTGCCACAGGGATCTGTCTTGGGACCTTAACATTCTTCTATTTTGGTTTCTGAGATGCAATAGAGAGGGGTAGATATTGGTCTAGATTTTTGCCAGCGGATATGTTGGCATACTTCCGCTCAATACTTAGTTACATCACAATGTTCAGATGCATTTGATCCATTGAAACCTTCAGATATATTTTCATTGGTCTTAGGCTGTTTAAGGAGTGCTCTGCAGAACACGATGTAGCGGGAATGCCAAGAGACCAGCAATGTTGTTGAAGACTGGTAGTACGTTATAAAGCACATTCTTGTAAACAGTTTCAACAACACCGGCTGCAGTTGTAGGTGAGCCTGATGGAGGCGTATGATCAGTGACAAACTTTGCATAGATTGCCTTTTCTGCCTTTAGGGGATCTAGATCAACGTCGTGGTGTGATCCTATAAGTTAATAGTGCGTATCTGACGCATGAAGATTGAGGATAATACAGCCTAGTCCACAAATCATGTCATAGTCATTACCTTTAAATCGTGATTCAATTTCCAAAAAAACCTTATCTAGACTGGGATAATAGATATTAGTCTTTGGCAGTTAGATCAAGTTGCTCTTCCGTTGCTGATCCACCAACCGGGGCTTGCAATCGGCAACATACCTTTTCTTTCCATGGAAGATTTGGGAGACACCCATAGCAATGAACGTAGATGGCAAGTGAAGAACACTTCTTCACTCTTGATGTCAGAGCTCTATGAACGCCGCTCATATTTGTTGCACCATCAAAACATTCTACCGACATTATCGTCTAGTGTCAGCTCCAGCTTCCCGAGTATATTTTTGACTAACTCACGGAAAACCCTTCCTCCAGTAGAAGGAGTTGCCTAAATGAAATACTTCCTTCAGCAATGAATCTAAGGCACTTGCCCAACCCTGATGATGTCAGATATTTCATCAACGATCATGCAATATCCTGAACACCATTTCACGTCATTTGCTATGATGCCTAAAACAACTTAGGCCATGAGATCACAAATTTCGTTTTAGAAAATTGGTGAAGTCTACTGCATTTTCTCCAAGCCAAGGGAATATCTCTGAACCTTAGAAATTGGAAACCTCATCTAAGTTCTCTTCATGACTTCATTGAGTTTTTATAAGATTTTTGATAATCATTTTCTTCTCTTGTTTCCGCACCGCTTGCTCATGGTGTACAGTATTTGCTTGACCTAACACTGATTGTTTTAGCTTTGCATTTGCTCGATAGTCTATCCACTTCCTTGTAGACTGTTGACGACAAGCACTTTTCGCATGATTTGTAGGCCGATATGTCTTTTTCTAGTTTTCGAGAGAAAACCTTACAATAGTAACATAGAGCTTAATATTTGTCAATGTCATAGGTAAGCCAAAGATAAAGATTAAACCATTCACTATTAAAATCTCTCAAAGCAGACTCCTGACCAAATTTCTTGGGTTTTTATTTTCATAATTGGCTGATTAGGTCGTTATAGTGGTATTGATCTGCGGGGCCAGTGGAGATTAATGGGCTACATTCATTTGATTGTCATTTTCATCACTTGAAACATTTTCAGATGCGAATGAGCAAAGCTCAAGTACAGACACGAGTTGTTTTTGTTTTGTTTTTTTCGCAATATCCAGATCTAGGATTAGGAGCAAATAACAGTCTTAAGTATGTTGTTTCCGAACATAGAGGGTTTAGTTTTCTTGGAAGTTCAGCTCATGATATTATTTTGGAATTGACGTAATTGCAAAGTCTAATATGCATGAAACTTTGTAGCAGTAATGATTATGGCAACAGAAATTGATTGAAATTATTTTTTAATAGATAATTGATACAAATATTTTACTTTGAGATACTTATGCTACAGCTTTCATGTTTGAGAGCAGTAAATATGATGTGAAGCTCACAATAAGCATTAAATATAGCTCAGAAAAGGGATGAAATAGGTCTTGGATGCCATCTTGGATTTTGAACCTTTCCAGTGACCAGACTGTAGTAGACCTTTATGTTATGAAGAACACTTGTTACTGCTAAATAATGTTCAGAACCCAGTCAAACCCAGCATCATTAGTTGTTTTCAATAGATAATGTTGGATGGAGTGGTAACTTATTTGCCAATTTCTTATTTTTATAAATACTCACTCAATAGCAGACTTTAAGCTAAATGTAAAGTCACTTCCTATTTATATCATAAACATTTGTTCATTCCTCCTATTTTATTTTAAAGATCTGTAATTAGGAATTAGACCAGGAGTTTTCTTCATTGAACAAACTTGAGAAAAAAAAAAAAAAAAAAAAAAAAACGATTCATACATTTGTAACAAGATGTGAGTGGTGTAACAATATTGGCAATGCTTACTGCAAAACAAAGATTTTTTTGGATGGGTGCTTCAAGCCTTGATGATGTGAGAAGGTAGCAACAATACTAGCTGCAGGAACATTCCTAAGACCGATACAATTTTTCATGAGTTTGCAACTTTAAACACAAGCCTGACCATCAGACTTTTTAAAGACAGAATTCTCATTTAAAATTGATCAAATCAATCTCAGAATTTCCCTTGAGGAAAACTTTTTGCAAAAATGCAAAAGAGTAATCTAGAAATGTTCAATGTTTGAATTAGCACAGGGAGCCAGGATCCCCAACTAGGAGTCGAGCAGATGTAAGGTAATTTGACAACCTAACATCTGTTGAAAAAGAAAGAAAGAGAGACAGAGAGAGGAAGACAGAGAAAAAAGGGTAAAGTTATGTGTCAGCCACAAGCAGAGAGAAAAGGCAAGAATGGTGAATTGGAAGAGAGGGTGAAAGCTATGGTGTCATGCAGTAGCAGTTAGAAACATCGTGGAGTGACCTTTTTCCATCTGGACTTAGTCTCCAAGCTTTTATAATTGATAACAGCAAATTCTTTTCACATCCTTAAAGTGCAGAGTCCCAATTTACTTGGATAACAGAAATAAAATCAATTATCATTCCTAAATATAAGGACTATCTGTGGTGATTTATTGGCATGATGCATGCAACAACTCTCTCCTGCACAAGAATCAACAATCTGTTGGAATGCACAGAAGTTAATTTGTCTCTTCAAACTCCCAACTTTTCATCCAAACATTTTGGCACAAATTTTCATCAATGTGTTCAACAGTTCTAAATGTAATTAGCTTCACCTAAATCTATCTATGATACACTTGGAAGACAACACATTTTGAGTATGCATCAGCAATGGTACACTTAAATCATTTAGAAACAGTATCATGCAAACAAAAATTGAGAAACTGAATTATTGATATAGATTGATTAAATTATTCAGAATTTCTTTGATTACTATGGCACATTTTCAACAAGCAAACCATTGGCTTCATGAAGCCAGATGAGTCTACAAAAATTGCTAGATCTATAGCATTATAATTCTATTTGAATTACAGCATTCAGAAAGGTATTTGAGGATATGAAAAGACTACCATTAAAAAAAAAAGTTACATTTAATGGAACAGGTGTGAAAATAAAAATGAAAAGAACTTACTCTTTAAACATGCAATGAATAACAAAATGCTTTATCATAAACCTGAAAAACATTTTCTATCTTGAATATTCCAAGAATAAATTTTTCTAGTAAGAAAAAAAGAAAGTTGAAAACAGAGGATATATTTTTAAAATATCGAATTTTTATAAATCATCAGTGTGTCAAGCATCATACAATTAACCTATCCTAAAGTTTGGTATGACTAGTTAACATAAATTTGCAAAGGAAAAGAAGAATTCCCTTAGTCTCAATAGAGAATAGAACAACACTTGAGAGACCTTTCCAGGGCTCAAGAGTAGGAAAAATGTATGGAGATCCTGGGGTGCTCAGTCGACAGTATCTCCTTCTCAGCCTTGCTGATGGAGTCCAAATGAAAGCAGAGCAATACGTTTAGTATCAACTTGGCCATAGGAGCTGCTGGAGGGAAGTCAAAGTTGGAATTCAACTGCTCTAAGGGGGCTCCGCTTCCTATTTTGGAATCAGAGTTGTCCATCTCCTAGACTGGTTGCCAATCATGGCTAAGGAACCCAGTCAGTCCTGTAATTTACTCATAGTTTGGGGGGAGAAGAGATAAATTCATGCCTTTCTAAAGGCATTGGTGCAAAATGAATACAAACTGCTTCAGCCATTGTTTGAACTCAGTTTGCCAATTTCATTCTGCAGTTAATCATTAGGCTACTTGCACCTCTTACACCAAGGAAAAGACACACTGGCATCAAAACAGAACTCAAATACCTTTATTTAGAAGAAACTTTTCATTTATTGAAGATTATTTTGTTCTATAACTGTACGCAAAAAATGAAAGACAACATTTCAAAACATGAATTTATTCATTAAAGTTTGAGAGAATAAAATTCTTCATTAATTGAAATAATGTAAGAGTAAATTTAATCTTATAAAGTTTCCGTAATTCATTATTCTTACTTTTTTTTTTTGACTCCAGTAAAATGAGGTTTTACCTGTATTTTAAGTCCTTTACCAGTCGATTATTTGCAAAATGCATTATAAGAGAAAGTTCCCAAATTCTGCAAATGTTATTCTTTTGACTTTGTCCTCATGATCCAAACAGAATAATTAATGTGTCCCACATTATTCTCTTAGTTTCAAAACTCCAAAAGGATTACATGAAAATAGATTTCCGGGTAAACCATTAAATGTTAAAGAAAAAAGAAAAGTCTTTCAGAAGGAAAAAAAAAGTACTTCCAGGAATCTGTTTGGAATTGTTTAATTCTTAAAACTTTTATTGCTCCAATAAATTATCCAAAGATTTTCGCAGATCATCAGTAAAATAGAATCGATGTATGCATCTTCCATGGAGAGAACAGCGAATTGTTGGTTGAAGAGTGACTGGTGCAATATTTCATTTGCCAGGCACTATGTCAGAGATCCACTTTAAGTAAGGGGGGTTTCCCTTATCGATGGGAGCTGTTATAACTTCAGCTACATCATAAGGGTGATTGCCACGGACAAACTCTATAACATCATCAACTCTTGAGGTTCTGGTCTTTATCATAAGGATGAGCTCGGGGTCCTCATTCACCTCATTCTCCCACTCATACACTGAGGTAATACCTGGAATGATATTGACACATGCAGCTATTTTTTCACGCACCAATCCACCAGCAATATTTTTGGCCACATTCATGTCGGGGACGGTCACAAATGCCATGGAAAACATGCCAGGAGTATTTACTTGTGCAGTTGACATAGACATTGTTTTGTTTGTACTTTGAAGAGCAATACTTGATGAGGACAACAGCAGAGGAAAGAGAAGTGTTCCAATTCTAGCTGAAAAATAAATAAAAGAAGAAGAAATTGAATATTTTTCATTATGATTTATCTTCAATTTTATAATTGTATGGGTATTCATGACTGAAATAAGCACAATGATCAAAAATCTTAGGAGAAGTCAAGTACCAAAGAATCATTAAATAGATAAGATACATACTTTCAGCGAGAGTACTATAAGATATTTTTTTTATTTCTTTTTAAATTTCTAATTTTAAGGGCTCACTCAGACTAGGAATACCATACATGCCAGTATATAATTTTCTTTTGAATTATGCAAATATTACACTGCATCGATTGCACTGGTGTCATGATGGGGGGGGGGCACCTAGCAAAACTTGAAATGGACAGCTATGGGTGTTGAATGAGTAGTAGTGAGCAGTAGTTCTTCAAATAGCCTTGTTAACCATTCATCTACTAGTCTGGCATTGAATAAGATATTCATAAAACTGAAAAGGCCAACTGTATGATTCCTAATTGAACAAATAATCCTTTACCTATTCTAGTTTATTTACAAATTATACAATGAGCACAGTTGAAAAAGAAAATTTGAAGAAAAATGATCTTCTCTCAGTTCTAAATGAAAAAAAAAATTTACCTTATATTACAGCAAATACTTACAGCATTAAAAGAACAGCCCCCAAAATGGGATTACCCTATAAGTACAAACAGAGTGACTAAACAATAAGCTAAAAGTATGGAATTCAAACTGAAATTACGGTTTAGTCTTATCCAAAGGTTACCTTATCTTCCAAATTATTTGGTAGTTAAAATTCATATCAAATAGTTATTGACAAAAAATTTCTCATGAGAAAGAGAAGAGAAGATTAAAAATGTCATATATACCAAGTGAAAACATGCTGTGAAGAAACTACTATAAATAATTTATTCTTGCATTCTTAGTCTTTTCACAAAAAAGACTTTGTGGTGGGTGAACATCAATCAAGTAAATGAAGTACACACTGACTATGTATAAGTAAACTGTATAACAAAATATTATGAAAAAGACTGTCCTTTAGTCAGCCCATACAAACCAGTGGAAAGTACATATTTTGTTCGCATTCCCATAATTTTCTTTTGATTTTTAACACAGGAGAAATCAAATATCAAGGAATTCATTCATTAGGTAGACAGCAAAAATTGAGAAGCTCATAAAAATAAATATAGCAGGAAACATGATATAGGGATTTTATGGGATATAACTCCTATGTAAAGAGAAATCATGTCTGGTGTATGCTAATATTGTTCGAACTCAGACACTCTAGTTTTATATATCTTTCTGTGTATTCATACATTTAGAAGGTAATTAATCTGATATTAGCACTGCATCAAATAGAGAATCAAGATCACACTGAAATTTGAGCCAACTTGAATTGCAAATTTCAAGCATATACTATCTTGGATTATTATATACTGAGAGATAAGTATGAATATAGGAGGATAAAGATTAATAAATCACATTGGCTATGAACACACATTTAAATTGTTCACACACTAAGTAAAAAGTCGTTATATATTTTGAATTTCTTAAATAAAAAGTTTAATTTCATATAACTTATTGTCGTATGTATGTGAACTTTGATATATTATACAAATTAAAATTTGGTGGACATGGAATTAGCTGATTTTAAAATTTCATGCTTTCAGGCATTGAAATTATCAGATTGTCTTTCATAGATTATCCTGAGAAGCTGCATTCAAATTACGGAGGAAATTTATTCTTTGAAGCAGGTTTTTTTTCAAACATTCTCCTTATTTCTCAATCCAAAAATCAACCAGACAAGATCAGGAGTCACATCAGGAGATTGAGTAGGCCAAGAGAATTGCATAATACCTTTTGGGACCTGCCATTATGGAGTCATCTTTAAGGTATGACATGTCCTTCATGAAATAGTTGGTGTTTGTCCAGATATTTTTTAGTGTATAATGAGAGAAGTCCTATCTGCAGAATGGGAAGGTATTTTTTTTCTTTTATTACAGATAAGAAAAAAAAAAGGTAAAATCATAATTCTTTAAGATTTAGAGATAGAAAATATACAACAGAAATTATCCAAATGCAGCCATAATGTTGAGTTGGATTTACTCAAAGAAAAGCTAGTTCTTTAGGTCAATGATCTATGTCATATTTCCTTTGGATCACACACAACAATTAAAACGGATGGGGGCAACAAATTAAATGGATTCTCTACTGGGTGTAGATTCTGAGATGTGCCAGAGACAAACCCAGCAGGGAGGAACAGAGCAAATAGATGACAATCTTAAAAAGAACAGGGAGAGATTGACTCTTCTCAAAGGTGGGAGAAGATATTTGGTAACATTAATTGGCTTTTATCTACAGACATATCAATATTTGATGCATACGTACTTATCAGTAAGCAAATAAGAGTAAACTTAGCGCATGGTAACCAAGTTTCTATATTTAGAAGATAGTGTAATTCAATAAGTTGGTTAGTTGGACTTCTTTCATTATCATGTTTATCATGTTTTTTTATAAGTGTTCTCTAGTTCTAAGTGCTACATGTATACATTTTTTTTTGATACTTATAAAATTTGATTTCTTTCGCTTCTTATGAATTACTTTATATGATAGCCCTTCATTTTAATGAAAGAACAAATATGAATCAATGCATAAAATAATTTCAGCAAATTACGGGAATAATCATCATCATCAGTCTTTTATCGTCCATCATTGGATATAGACTTTCCCCAAGGTTCGCCACACCTCTCTATCCTGGGCATCACGGAACCAATACTTCCCAAATTAGTCTAGTTCATCTCTCTATCTTGTATTCTACTGGCCTTGATTGCGCATGTGATCTCTGGGGATCCATGTTGTGAGTCATGATATCCATCAGTTGTCAGCCATTCTTGTAACATGACCAGCCCATTGCCATTTGAGTTTTCTAGTGGATTTGACAATGTCTCAGACTCCCGTTTTCTCCCTGATATGTGCTGCCTTTTGATCTTTAAGTGTGAGGTTGAGCATGATTCTTTCATGAGCACATTGCTTGCTTCTCAGTCTGCGGGTCAGTCTCTAGGTTAGGTTCTGTGTTTCAGCTCCGTAGGTGACTATCAGAAGGATGCATTATTTGTATTTTTTTAAGGATTAGGGGGATCTTCTTGTTTTTTAAGGTTGAGCTCACTCTACCAAAGGCTTGCCATCCTAGAGTGATTCTTTGCTCGATTTCTTCTTTTATGGGTTTCATGGAGATTCATTGTCCTAGGTAGATGTAGTGGTCTACTTTCTCCAGTTTGGCGTCTGATTTCGATCATTGTGTTCTTATTTCCGGCGTGATTGTTGGACATGACCTTTGTTTTGTTGAAGTTCATGTGTAGGCCGACTTTCTTGCTTTCCTCAAATAGTTCATCTAGCATTAGTCAGAGGTCATAGAATGATAAAAAATCTTTCATCTTGATCCTGACATTTAGTTTTCTACTTTAGTATTAGCCACATACAGAGATGACTTTTTCAAGCTACTCTACCTGGCTGGTCGAAGAATAACAAGAAAAGGAACAGATTCATTCAAAACCTGCGACGTTGTTTATATAATTTTTGACAGCATTTGGCTGCATTTGTTTTTGTAATAAAATTGTTTCCAATTGATTTTTCCAGTTAATCCCTGTTAAAACGTCCTAAACAAAAATGAATTATCACTGCATCAAAATATTTTTTTTAATTGTCTGAAATACATTTTTATTGGAAAATAGATAAGTTTTGAAAATTTACATGAAGTATATACATTAATAATAAACACTGTATAATTTGCTTCCCCTCAATCTTTCTTTCTTGTACTTTTTCATTTTTTATTTCAAGAATTGATTTTTTAAAAAAGAATCACAAGATGTGTGACATAAAAAAAGAACAAAAAAATTTCCTCTTTGCCGACTTTCTCTACCCTTCCTTTTTTAATAGAACCAACTCAAATTTGGCCTGAGTAAAAAGAAAAAAACTTTTGGCTTTCTTAGAACTGTTAATTTTGTCACTGTTGAAAATAAACAGACAAAAAAGTCAAGATCAATAAATCCAATTCCAAGTTTGTAATCTAATGATGTTCAAAAAGGAAGAATACATTGGCTCTTTTTCTTCTTTTACCATTGCTATGAAGATTAATGCTTAATTTGTTACTTTAAAATTATTTCTCAGGCACAAGAGTCTCCAGGCAATTGCCCAAAATACCCGTCCCTGAAGTCACTACTGACGCTGAGAGTAATAATTACTTTTGACAGTTGTTAATATCCAAGATTGCTGTTGGGTAGCTTGTTCGAGTATCTGTGTGGTGGGGAGGGCTAGATAAGCCAGCCAAAAGGGAAAGCATTAAGACCAACAACCAGGTGTAGGAAATGCCATACCACAGAATTGGCAAACCCAAAAGAAAATAGATCTATCACATACATATACACACAAGTACATGCCAGCAAGCAAAAAGATATCTCATAACCATACACACACACAGCATACCATACATACAGCCTATATATATAAATATATATATATATATATATATATATCATACACACTTATGTTTAGACACCTACACATATCTATGCAATTACCGTATTAGCCAGCATAATTGCCACATTAAACTTTTTAAAAAATCTATAGCATCCTATACACTGGTATTATGACAGGGTATGTCTATCAAAGCTCGATAGGGACAGTCATGGGGTATGGAGGTGTTGAAGTGAGTTGTAGTACCCTAAATACCTTTGTAAACTGTGTCTTGGAGGCTGGCAAATATCTTATCTACAGGTATGCACAGACATACATAAATAACTATACAACTTTTACATAAGTATTTTTCAAGTGATCTATTTCAAATTATGGCTCTGTACTTGGAATCAAAAGATACCCTACATTAAACTGTAGACATCAAAATTCACATGAATATGTTTGATAGGTTTACCAATATATGTTTTATCTACATCAGAATGGTGATTCTTTTGAATGGTGTATATATATTCTACTAAAAATCTCATACAGAAAGTAGAACATATGTTTCTTTAGAAATAAACTTGTTTTTTTAGGGTCTTAGAATGAGAAAAAAAAATGTTATTTATAATAATTTGTGATCAAACTTTTCAGCCACCATACCACACAAGCATAAACAATTGTAAGCAAAATTTAGCTCATGCAGACTAACATACTTCTAAGATCAAGGATGCCCCAACAGTATATCTGCCTAACCAAACAATATATATATTCTCAAATTTACAAGCTATCAATAAACAGACAAAGATCATGACTACCATTTAGGACTACATTCTGAATGCATACATGGATGAAAACTCAGTAGTTTTCTTTTTTTAAAAACTTTCAAAATTCCTTGATCTAAAAAAAAAAAACAAAAAAAACAACTAAATTTCATAGATAAAGGAAATTTGAAAAATATATTCAATAATAATAATAATAATATAATTTCTATTATTTTGGACCATCCTTGGTTGTTTTTGATACATCAGGTATCATCTGGCAGGAGTGGGGAAGTAACGAACCGAACCCCTTTATTTAACTGACGGGGGTATATTGACCGCACTCCCCTCTTAGCATTAGTAGTATTATTATTGTCTCACACCAGGGATTGAACCTAGAACCATCAGATTACTTGCAGTAATTTTGTCTGATTCTGTAACCACTACGTTATGTGTCCATGCATAGAGTACTACGGCCGAAATGTTGTATGAAAAACAACCAAGATGAGGATGGTCCGAATAATAATAGAAATAATAATAATACCTCATCTCAAAAATTCAGAGATATGATAATAATATAGCTATTTCAAAAATATTAATAAATTTAATAAAAAAATAAAAAAATTTAATAATAATGTAGCAGTTGAAAAAATCATTATCACAAGTTTTTACATACGCATCTCTAGGTATTCTAATCTAAGACTGTGGCATTATTACAGTGAATACACAATAGATAACAGCTGATGATTGTAGAAGAAGTTATAGATAAATTTACATTTTCCTGCCAAAATGTAGAAGTAAAATGATATCCTTTGTAAAATATCAGAGGTCACCTGGAGGTCATCTCACCACACCTGCAATGCAGATGGAGCTAATAACCAAAGTTGTAGTTATAACAATAGTAGTAAAAGAAAATTCTGTTATGTTCAGGTAGAGATGAAATACTCTTGCACAAAAACATGAGGGAGTCAGGTGTCTAATGGGAGATGCTGGTTAATAGCATGAATACATGGAATTGGCTAACCGTGTTCAAACTCTGGCTTTCATTGTCCTTAGAAAAGGCATAAATCCACCATCCCCCGCCTGTATAGCAGTTCATCTTGGCTGCCCAAGTAGCAACCCCCAACCCCGTAAAAAAATACATTTCTATAAACAACGGGTCTCCATGTGTCAAGTGACAAGGGAACAGCTGTGCGGAGGTACTAAATGACTGAGATAACTACTTGATAGAATAACCGATTAAGTAGAAAAAGTGAAGGAAAAATTTGCAGAGTGTTTGATATGTCAATGGAATATTCAGTATGATGCCATACCAATTACTCTGCTTGGGGCCATGAAATAAAATGGTTCTCATATATTTCTTCAAGCCTGAATCTTCTTCTGAGTACTAATCAAAGCCAAGTAACAATAACACTTGCATGAATTTTAACACTCAGTTGTATTTTTACCAAATTAAACAATACAAAAAGTTGTAGCTTTTCAATATTAAATTCTTTCTCGTCAAAATTCTATTTCCAAAATTATGATGGTGACAGTTAATACTTTTCAAAGTTCCTACATAATATATCTTGGTACATTTCTATTTTTTCCTTCCCGTTAAGTTCTCCATGTGGCCTACTGGCATGGCTCCTATTTGGGTTAATTCCTATTCCTGGTGAATAATCATCACGTCAAAAATCATTATTATTCATGATTGTCCCTATCTTTATATCAATACACACAAGTGCCCTTTCCAATACATCATTACTCTGTTGTCTGTGGGACACACGTTAGGTATTTCAATCAGAGAGTAGGAAAAGAGAGAGAAAGAGGAAGGTAGCAAATATAGTATGAAAAAAAAAAGGGGAAGAGAGGAGAAGCAATAATGTTTGACTTTCAGAAGTAAAAACTTTTATTTTTATTTTTAGGGGTTAAAGTCGAGGAGAAACTTTTCTCTCAATTTTATGGGTCTAATCAATGGGAACATTTTTCCTCATTGGTGCCGGCATCTCTAGCTGGTTACACCCTTTGGCCCCGGCATCTGTTGCTGGCTACTCTTTCTTCCTCTCTGAGATCAGTATCATTTCACCAGCCTCCCAGCCGTTCCGAACTTAGCCATTTTTCTATTGTAACCAATCTCTGGACTAACTTTGCCCATTTCAGTTCACCGATGTTGAGGCATCTCACATATACACAGTAACTCAACAGTGTCCACATCACGCGCTCCAAACATGTATACACCTCTAACTCTCATGAATGAAATGGTAATTCTTTTCTCTATCCAATAGTTACAATGATCCGTCATTCTTATTCTCTTTACTTCGGGAAGCACACATGGATCAAACTCCATGTGTTTTCTATCTAATAATAATCTGTCCGTCATGTGTTCTCCAGTGTCAGAGAATGGACCCCAAGTTGCACAAACATCTTGGCAGTTTGGCATACATACTGAGCCCAGTCTCCATAACCATCCCTTGGTATGCACCAAGCCTTACGGATTCTAAAGCAGTTCAAACACCTCCTCTTCAATGACTGTACTATCAATGGCAACAAAGCTCCCATTTTTCGCTATCTCTTCTATCCTCTCTACACAATCGATTGTATTAATGTTATCATTACATGTATTTCATTTTCATTCGTTATTTGTCATTGATGTTCCTGTATTAAATGTACGTTTCATTTGTCTATCCAAAAACCCGTACATGTCTTTAACTATGTTTCATCTCCGCACCCACATTCATACTTGGCGCGCGTTCTCTCCATACATCTCACTTCCATCTTTGACATCTCCAGCTACATCGACACTAATACCAAACCGCGTGGATGCAAAATCCTTTGTCTCCAACATCTTCGTGCTACCCATTCCTCAACGAGAACTATTTGGTACCAAGAACAATCTAAGAACCATATATACCTTACAAACATGTGCTGAAAAAAAGTTTAGGCCTCAACATTACAACTAATCTACTGAGTACTGGTTCCCATGATAGAGAAGTGGAGCATTTCGATAAAAATGTAACCTGAGATGGCGTAAAGCAGTGAAACCATTACTTGTAATTTTTTGAGCATTCCCAGACCTAAAGAAATGGAGATAATGGTATTTTAGGCTGAGTCATTAAAGGTGGGAGTGGTGGAAGGTACAGGAGGAGAAAGGAAAGGGATGCAAGCTACTGCTATAAATACTAATTGCAAATCAAATGCTGAATGTGATTTTTGTATTTTGCATTTTTTCAAAAGAGTGACATAAAGCGAACTTTCAAAAAACAAAGATACCTGTATATTCAAAGTATCTAATGAAAAAACCATTGCATTAAAAGAAATAGTTATGGCATCAACATTATTACTCTTCTACAGAATATAATGACAGAGATTCAACAAAAGCTAATCAGAAAAGGGTAATATTCTCAATATTTAATTATTCCTTCTCTAACATAGATGATCAATCTACTTAATTTATCCCTTGAAACTTCTTCTTGGGTTTTTATGAACCAATTAGTTTTATCAGATCATAAAGAGTAGATAAAAATGAGACAGAAAAGATGAATATAACTAAGAAAAAGAATTGACAGACAATATTTATTAACAGTACAGCTCAAAATCCTCCTTACAAAAATTTACACAAGAATACTCCTAAGTGTCTCTCTACTAACGCATATAATTTTAATTTTTAAATGCAGTACTTTTGCAAATGTCATATCTTCTTCACATGTTACATGTACAGTTTTTTAATGAATAAAACATGGTACGTTCAAAGAAGAATAAACAAGTTCCAGGTATGATTATGAGTAAAAATGTACAATTATCATACACTTTTTAAAGGATGATATAAACATTAATGAAAATTCCTCATAAAATATTTTTTTCTAAATATTCAATAACTAGTGATAATAACTGCTGATAACAGTCATTTACCTTTAAAACATTGAATGTAACCAGTAATGATACCGATTCATTGGTGATACAATTTAATGATTAAAGAAACAAATACAACAAAAGGAAGCTATATATTTACAATGCATCACCAATAAACAGAGATCATAAAAAGACAAGTGAAAGATTTTCTATTGTTGATGCACAGAAGAAAGAGAAAATAATCAGAGACTATAGAACTGAAAATGGATGCAACAATAAAACTGAAGATCGTTCACACCAGTACATATTAAACTATCTTTTGTCAAACAAAGAACATCAAAGAGTGAACCCTTTAAAAAGCCAGTGATAATGGACTTGAACTTTCAGATATCTATGAAAATTCACGAACATATTAATAAATTTCCATTAGATAATGATTTTTACTAAGAATCAAAAGGCTTCCAGCAAACAAGCTTAAATGGTTACGGCCATAAAACAATAAAAGACCAAGCATATATATATATATATATTCTAACACTTTTCAATGGATGCCAGGGAGTGACTTTGAACCTAGGCAGAGCATGCAGATACTACACTGATTCTAGGCAAAGGCTTGGGGGCAATACATAAATAATCCCGTCACTTTTTAGTAGTACCAGGCTAATAATAGATAAGAACAAACAATGTTCACATCATCTATTTTTTTCAAGTCGGTGCCTTGTCTTGGTACAGTGATTAGCAAGCTTGTTTCGCAGATCATTACAACTGAGTAATGAGTACAATCTTCCAGGGTACTCCATACTGTTGGCATTGTGTCAAAACTAAACTAAGTTTAGTGAATAATATCTTTTTCAAGTAAGAGATATACAAATTTCATTTCTTGAACAGTATTGTGATAAATGAAAATGTTTACAATGACTGTGCCTACAGAAATGATTATTCAACATTACAGAAGGATCATCCATGACATACATGATTGGAAATGGAGAGCAATTATCCTTGAACAATGAGAAGCGGCACTACAGAGATGAAGATCCAACTTATCCTCAGAGACAGCAACAATCATTAACTGAAGTGTGTCAACATTTTGGTGGGGGCCAGATGTAAAGTAATTATGATAAAAAATTGCATGCATGCAGGGTATAGGGTGGCCTACACACATACACAGATGCATATTCATCAGTTTGTATATCTAAGAGTATTTGTATATGCTGCACATTATTTTCAATCAATTTCTTTTCTTTCCTGAATTTTTGGGTAGCACCCTACATATATATAATTATATCATTAAAGTTGTATGCCTTTTACACCCACAAAAAAAGAATTATCACAAACTTTTATGTTAAATCATTGTGAAAATATAAAGAAATGGATGTATAATCTGACAGAAATAACTATAAACACATTTTATTACTTTGAAACTCCATTTGAAATGATCTCCTGTTGTTACATGGGGGATATATTATTTGGCCAAGATAGTACAAACAGAATAAACAATCAAAGAAAATGGGGCTGCAGCAGGAATAAAACCTACAACCGATAAGGCATCCATTTCAACATAATGTTGCTTTTACCATTGAGCCAAACAGTCGCCAGTAATGCAAAAGCCCAAATATCTGCTTTAACTCAAAATTCTCATTTTGTTCATTCACTATTTATATCTGCTCTAATTGTTTCTCAATGCAAACAATTATATTATAGAGAAATGGATACATAATCAGACAGAAATAATTATAAATGTGTTTTATTACTTTAAAACTATTTGAAATGATTCCCATTAATACATGGTGAGGGTATCATTTGGCCTAGACAGCATAAATAGAATGAACAAATAAAGAAAACGAGTTGTAGCGGGAATCGAACCTCTGACCAATAAGGTGTCTGCTTCAACATAGCGCTATTCTAACCATTAAGCTAAATAGACGCCGATACATGTATACTTTATGTCGTATATTTCCATTTTTTTTACAGCATACACAGAGGAAGCTGTTTATCATCATGATAACTTATTGTTATCAAAATCAGTAGGTGCCAAACATCTAATTTGAAATTAATTAAAAATCCATAAATTTTATCAATTTTTTCATGATGTAAAGTCAATAACAATGAATATAACAATGTGACAATAACTTCAACAACATAACAATTAATGTAAATTGTACCAATTCTTTATAACCTCAAAGTGATAACGACAAGTAGCTTCCTCATTATATTTTCTTTCATTCGTTAGGTAATAAAATACTTGTATTTTTAATATCATTTTTAATTTAATCTCATCTTTGTCTTTGATAGATGCATACGTGGTTTTATTCAAAAGATTAGTGTAACAAAATCTAACTGATTTGAATTTTTATTTTACACTTTTTTAAATAGTGATCTCCATTAATTATGAGAAGTAACTTGAAGACTAAATTCAACACAAAAGTTTGAAATAGAACCAACGGGGAAAGATAATAGTGGGGAAAGTGATCTTGGATACCAAAAATGGAAATACTTTAGGTGTACTTAGTTGCTCGACTTTTAACCCTCTACATGCTGACCCTTAATGTTACTAACACATGTTACAGGGAGGAGGAGTTGAAAGGGCAAAGGAAATGAAACAGAAGAAGAGGGGACAGGTATTCATTACTCTTACAAATTCCATCTGGTTACCACTACCTAATTCATCACACCTAGCCTCTTTCTTTCTATCCTTCTGTGCTTACTCTATTTTTGAACCTTTTCTTATCTCTTCTATTTAATACTACTCTATTTTTTCCATCTCCATTTCACTTCATTCCAAGGCTTTTGCTCCATTCCTATTCAATTATCTCTTTGTTCTTTCTTCAACGCTTTCCTTTCACTCTTCACACAGTAACATTTCAAAGTCCTCTCTCTAGTCTATATTCATGATGGAGTTCCATTAGCTGGAGCTACTTTTGCAATCCAGCGAATTGGTTAGGTTGATATAACTGATTAACCAAACACACTCACATGTGTGCAGGCTACAAAAATATTACTATATCAGATGGATCCTCCCAGGGTATGCCAACACCCATCCCCTGCTCTGGCAAAGCACAATTTTTTAAAATTTCTCTAAATATCATATTAAAGAAATTTGAAAAATCAAAAACCTAAATAATCATAAATTAACCTGTTCGTTGAATCCATTGTCTAATTAGACAGATGCAGTAAAAAAACTCCCTCTGTCCAAAACCCTGATCTGCCTCAGTGAATTAATTAAACCATTATATAAGTGCTATGTTTCCTATACATTAATTTCAAACATTTATGAGCAGACAATAAAATTACATTAATGAAGTTCTAACCAGGAACTGGAATTAATTCATATACAAAAAGTGCTTGTGTGTGTGAGTATATATATGTGTATATATATATATATATATATATATATATATATATATATATATATATATATATATATACACACACAAGAAATGGCTGTATAATCAGACAGAAATAATTATAAATTGCATTATATTATTTTGAAACTATTTGAAATGATTGTGTTATTATACAGAGAATGTAGCATTTGGCCTAGACAATGTAAATATACAATTAAAGAAAATGGGGCTGCTGCAGGAATTCGAACTGCAACTGATAGGGTAGGCACTTCAATGAAGCGTTGCTCTTATTGTTGAGCTACACAGTCAATGGTAATTTGAAGGCCCAAATGACTGCTTTAACTCTAAATTCTCATTTTGTTCATTCAATTTGTGAACCATGATGACGTTACACACAGACTGCTATATCATGCAGTCTACCACAATACCTGTAATCTACAGTACAGTAATGCGTGATCTACCAAGATCCTGACTGATCCAATTACCAAGTGTGGGTATAGGATGAAAACCACACAGACAAAATGTCAATACTTGAAATGCCAAGGTGGACAAAGCGTCCTTGGCTAAATTTTTGAAAATGACAAAAATTTCAGTGATTGGTGACAGTAAAAATGTTTCTAACCAGGTCTCATATTCAGAATAAATTTTTTAAAGCCTCCTTATTTTCCACATCTAAAATCTCTAGAAATTATACCAATGGTATTAGTATTTTTCTTAGCCTTACCTTATATTCTTATCATACACTTTTAAAGCTTTATATTCTTTTAATAAAATAAAAGAAATGATACAAAACATTAATTTTTTTTTCACCTGTCCTCATATTCTAAATACATATTTTCGGTGCTTTTAATTTTTTTGATGCATCCAAAATTTAAAAAATGATAAATACCACACACTATCAAATTTTTTACCTGGTCTGATATTCTAATCAGACATTTTTAAAGGCATTCAAAAGTCTATTTATATAACGAGCAGTAGACTACACACTATAGTAGCACCTAATATAAAGTATCCATTTCTTCCAGTTATTTACTAAACTTAGCTTAGTCTGGCTCAAAGTTATAGCGATAAGATACCCAGTAAGGATTGAACACTACACTACTGATTCTATCTGAGCCTGCAAACTATTTACTGCATCACAGTAAGCACTCAAGTAATCATTTCTCGTAATTAGCTTCGAAGATAGCCACTATTGTTAACTGAACATGAATACATATTTTACTTTGTATTTTCAAATTCTATTTGAGGAATTCATTAACCCATTCATTGACTCATAAACTCCTCCCCCTGATCTTTTAATATATGTTTTCTCTCTATACTCATCTAAATATATAGTTATGGGGCTCAGACAAAACCTGCGGGTGAACCCTCACACTTCAAGTGCAAAGACATACACCACCACCCCCCAAACACAAAAATTTCAGCAATTGGTGACAATATAATCTTTTTTCACCTGGTCTCATATTCCAAGTACACTTTTAAAGATTTCATTTTGATGCACCTAAAAACTGTAAAATGATACCACATACAATTCGTTCCTATTTATCTATTTTTTCTATCTTTTAAAATCACTTTCTAACTTCTTTTTTCCTCACCACTATTTTTTGTTTATTTCTTTTATACTGAACTCACTTTCATTCTTGAAGCGTGTGTGGGTGGGTGAGGGTGGTGTGTAACACCCACAGTGTATACAACCTTTCCCTATTTTATACTTCTCATTACATTCTCCTTTCACTCAATATGCTTGTATCTCTCTATCCGTATCTTCATATCCTTGTATATCTTTTCCACTTCTTTATTACTCTTATCAATCCTTTCCCCCTCATCTTCATAATCTGTTAACCCTTTCTCCCACTACACTCTGACTTCATAAAGAAGCAGCACTGCAAGTGAAAGTCATCCCCTTTAAAGCAGAGCAAGATGTTTTACACCATTTAGAGGTTAGATATCAATATTTTTCGGCATGCCAAGTGATTAGGGGTTGGATTATCAATATTTTTTAATTCATCAAGAAAAAAAAATCCTAATCCAAAGACAAACTTGATACCATGCATATCGGAATAGATGGATGATTAATTATAATATATATAAAAAAAAACTATACAAGTATTACACTTCATCCGATACACTGGTATCATGACTAAGAGGCCAAGTACCGAAGCTCAATATGGACTGTTAGAGGGTTTGGAGGAAATGAAGTGAGAGCAGTACTCCTCTCAATACCCTTATAAACCATTCTTTCTATAGTCCAGGTTATGAATAAATGGCTTGGCTATGCGAATGAAAATTTTTGGAGGGTTTTCCAAGACAACAGGGCCTGTAGACAGAATATCTCTCCGATCTAAAAAATTAAGTTTTAAGGTGAAGTGCAACAGAAGCCACCGATGTGGCACAGACAGGAGCAAGGTCCCATGGTCATAGGTTTGACAGGAGTTTCTTTATGGCAGATGTCTGAGCTAGCTATGGGGGTCTCCCTTCGTAGGAGTGTTCCAGCAGTATTGCTGCATGGGTAATGGACACTCCATGGATATGAGCTATAGAGATCCACTACCTCCTCAAGGGAGTAACTCGACAATGTAGTAGCTTGGAGCCCTGGTCCAAGTCACACCCCTGGTAAAAAAAGGTAGAGTCTCTCCCAATTCTACAGTTTAAAGCCAATGTTAAGCCCTCTCCTCTGCTCTTTTCATCTACATTTTTTCATTTATAACCAATCAAAGTCACAGTTTGAAGGTTGGAGAACATTACAACATAGATTAATTAAGACAGACAATAAATAAAGAAAAGTTCTTATCTCTTTCTTTTGATCCAAGAAGATAGATTCTGACTAGACTTGTAGAGAGGTTACTCATGACTGGAGAGGAGATTTACGTTTTTCATAATGGTATATCTTAGTGGTAGCCCTATTCTACCCATTATTTGTAGTGTAAGCAAGTGAGACCTACTGTATGATGTAGATGTCAGACGGTGCACTTGACTGTTGACGAAGATGCATGACCTAACCCTGAGGTGACAAGATGGAGTGAGCACCAGAAAATAATAATAGTCATTTTAAATGGGAACATGTGGGATTACATGAAACAATAGTACTGCATCATTATCATCTATTGGCTATATATCTTGACATTGACAAAAGAATTTCAAAGCAATATTTCATATTCATGCAGAAATTTATTTTTTGCATATAAGAGTCAGCAGACATTGATGTATAAAGTTGTTAGCACTCCTTATCCTACCTGTAGACATTCAAAAAAGTTGTGGGTAATTTGAGATGAGTCCCAAAAAGTTAAATTCCTTTCACTAAGTACAATGCGTAAATCCAGTAGTCAGTTCATCCCTCAAGGAAGACCCATAGTGATTAGCTATTCATCATCATGAAGTATAAAGTACAAGAACACCACTGATTTTCTGGCTCCTTTGCTTCCAGAACCATCCCAGATTATCCATTTTGACAAACCAAAAGAGGTTACATTGTAATAATTCAATGATACACCTCTGACCCACACTTTATACACACCTCATATCTTTAAAGCATTGGGACTGTTAGAGACTTTGAACAAGTATTGATACTAAGTAAATGATTAAGTGCAATACAATACATTTATGTAAATGATACAGTCCATTGATATAAATGAAACAGATAAAGGTTCTCCTTGGGATACACCACCAATATTTAGCAGATTCATCCATACTATATTTGTTCAAGGCTGAAGTTATCATGATCATCACAAGCTTAGTAAAATCATGCATATTCTCAGCAGCATCTTTGTGGTAGCAGACTATTTTTCTCCACACAATTTACACAACGTGATTCCATGATTTTTCTTAAATCTTTAAAGCCATCTTTCACTGTTATAATTTAATTATGTTCGATCTTGAATTCTTTAAATGGTACAACTTTACACACAATGTTACCATGTGAGAACTGCAAAGAAAATCAGGTGTCTGGATTAAAAGAGATACTAGACCATCAGTCGCCAGAAAATCGGCGGTATACCTGTATTCGCTTCAGTTTCCATTTTCTGATTCATTACCAGAATTGCGAAGTAATGCTTTCAACATTAACATGGACTAACTCAAGACAATATATGGTATTTTAACCAAGGCAATGTTGGGTAACAAACTAGTAACTACGTGAGATAATAAATAATAGTCCAGATGGACACATGTGTTGTGCAGAAATTCCACACTTCAAGTGACTTACAAAATGTTTTTGTCTAACAAACTTAAAACTAGATTTTCCACTTCTATATTTGTGGGAAAGTATTACATAAAAAAGAACTTCCTGTTGGACAGGGTAATTTATAAAACTCAATAGAAGGGAATGTGCATTTGTGTGTATACACACATACACCAATTACAGACACCAACATCTTCAACTCAAGTCTAATGGTAGAAGAAAAAGAGGAGGGTGAGAAAGACAAACCTTATACGTAATTTAAAATATTACTTACGGCAGTCAGTTAATATATTTAGTGAATTTATTTTTACCTGACCTGCAACTTTTAACCCTGTTAAGATTCAGTAAGCTCATAGGGGACATAATATTAATGGACGAGCCATTTTGAAAATACAAGTATTAATGTATACTAACTAGTAAGATTACTTGGCATTTCCCAAATCAAAATGGCCTTCAAGGCCATCATTAACATTGGTCAATCAATTTTAGTTAATCCACTAAAATCACTTTTGGCAAAGTAGAGAGGGGAATTAATAAATATAGAAACAAAAAAGACATCAAGGCATGTTGCTTCCAAGCAATGATTAGATAGTCTTGAAGATTATAACTACTGTATTGGTGGTCTGTGTTTGAGTCAAGGTAAAAATCAGGATTTTAAATGCCAATTTCCAAGGCAAGCAAGCTTGATCCACTTGGAAGTTTGGTACAATCCTATCCCTATTTCTTTCATTTGGTACTCGCCTAAACTCGGTCAATATCAGGAAAGCACACATGTTCATTTGGATGCCTTTTCTTAAAAATGGACTCATCAATGGATTTTAGGTTGCAAAGTTATCACTGCTAGAAAACTAACATCTATGATTTAAAAGTATCAAAGACTAAGAAGAAAAAAAAAAAGGATCAAGTTTTTCTCGCCGACAAGAAACTCAAATCGTGGTACTAGTTCCGGATCAAATTTTAACAGCAATTTGATCTTGGAGGAACAAAATATTTAAACCTTTCTACCGAACAGCTAGTCTCGTATAACTTTTTAGTTGGATTTCAGATAAGTCAAGTTGTCAGATTTTTACAGTTATACTCAAAGAACTCAAATGGCTGAGAAAATAGATTTTAAAACAAAGTTTACACGTCATTATTGCAAGCTTACATGACCCTGAGGGGAAGATTTTTATAAGCAGGAAGTATCTTATCAAGGGAACTTTTTGCCAAAGTTCAAGTAAATCAAACCAAAACAGCCAAGAAACGATATGGGGACAGACTTACTGATGGATGAACAGAGCCTCTTATGTAAGGGCAAAATTTAGCAAAATAAGTAATAGCATTCCGGGCCTTTTTGTTAAGAAAAAAACTCAAGTTTTGTTTTGGGCTTCTTTACTTTAGAATTATAGGTGTTAGCTTTTGGTAGGGACTAACAAAAAAGACCTGGATATCATAAATTTGATATCAATCAACTTCCAATGATAATTTCATAATAGCTAACAGGAAAAAAAAGGAAGATCAACTAATTTCAAACAATATATTTAAGGGGCTTCAGAAAATATCTAATAAAAAAATAACTTGGCATTTTTTGTACTTCTATAATTACAAACATGAAATCAAGTCCAAATGTCTTGATATATTTCTGAATGTTCATAGAAAAAGTTTGATAATTTCTATGCTTATTGTATCAGAAACAAACAAAGAGAAAACAACATCGGAGATCTATTTGCATGTATACATATTGATACTGACGTGTGAATGCATTCAACATAGCTAAGTGTCAACTTTTACTCTATTTTGCATTCCAACTTGACTTCAACTTGCACATATGCACAAGTCCAATGGAATCCTTGTGATATTGAACGCTAATTCATATGCACTCTGAAACTGTGTTGACAAAAAACAGCATACCAATGAAATGTTTCAGCTTGCTCTGACTGAAATACTATATAGGAGTGACCTTGTCCTCTCCTTAAAAAAAAAAAACTGCCTTGATCCATATCAGTTAGTTTCTGAGCTACGCCTGCAAGAGTGAATGCGTGTTTAGTGTGCTTGGCCTCCTTTTTGCCAAGTTGAATGATGAAATCATAAGAGGAGTGACATGTTTGTGTGAAATTCTGTTTCAGGTTAGCAAGATCTTTTAGGGAGACTTTTCTAATGTTGCTACAGGCCTATGAGGGAGGATTGTCGGAGCTGTACACAATGCCACAAGTGGTACCAATGTTTCAAATTGGAAAAAACATCAACCAAAGAGGATGCTAACTCAGAACCTTTTCTTTTTGATGGAGGAAGATCTCACTGAAAAAATGCGTCACGTGATGTGATTTGTGGAAATCGTTATGTAGCTAACGCAGGTGCAAAGAATGTATGAATTAGCATTCAATATCACAAGGATTCCATTGGACAGGTGCATATGTACAAGTTGAACTCAAGATGGAATGCAAATAGTGGAAGAGTTGACACTAATCTATGTTGAATGCATTAACATGCCTGTATGAATATGTATACATGCATACAGATCTTTGAAGTTTCTGAAGCAGTTGGTATCTGTAAAAGTTTGTACATGTTTTTAAAAGAAAAAATGATGATGAATCATATTGCTGCAAAAACTGCTGACAGATGAATAAAATGCAACACAATACATCATCAATCATTCTTCCAAATCGTGTTCCACAAACTTTTACAGATTCCTACCTTTTCAGAAACTTCACAGACACTTAGGCAATGATTTCCATTGACCTGAGGACTAGTAAAACTTTCATTGTTCAACTTAGAGGGAAAAAGGCCAAGTACACTGGAAACATTTACTTCCACACATGTAGTTCAAAAACTAATCAATGTGGATTGTTGCAGTTGTTCTTATACAAAAAAAATTAAATTAAAAAAAATAGAAATAATATATCACGGTTACTCCTACATAACATAACAGTCAGAAAACTTTGAAATGTCACACTGTTTCAAAAGTTTGGTTTCTTTATGACTTCATAAATGTGCCAAATGTTTTATTATACCACTCGCTCAACAGACCATCTTCCCTGGCCATTGAGCTCAATGTCTTAATATTAAATTGATATGATAATTATTTGCAACTAAACAGATGAAGGAAACTACCCTATGATTAGTATTTTTCCCTGAAAAGGAAAAAATTGTTTCCCCTCACTTTTGATACCAGAAAGTGTAAAAAATGTTCTCATTTTTTACCCCCAAAAGTCAAGTTTCCCCTCATGTTTGACCCCTCAAAAAGGATGAAAAAAAAATGTACCTGTACTTTCAACCCTCCAAAAAGGAAAAAAGTTTCTTTTCACTTTTGATCCCAACTAAAAAAAAAATTTTTTTTAATTTTTAAAAAATCAAAAAAAAAAACAAAATCACAATATGAAGCCTGGTAAACTAGTTTCCAAAAGAAAGTGTTATCAGAATAAACTGAACACAAAATAAAGGTCTAATTCCACAATATAATTGTATCATAAATTGACCCTGCATCCTATAACAATGTAACAGATAGAACAATTGGAGGGTGTAACATTTAAAAAACTGCCTACCACATACCATTTTTGCTGGGTTACGTTAACATTCTTACTAATAGAAAAACTATTTTTATTACACCAATTGCAGAATTTAATTTAAACATTGAGTGATAACAGTCTGAATTTCTAGGTTGAGAAGTATTATGATTATTAGAAAGTTTATTCACTTCAATTTGCTCACCTTCATTGTTTTTAACATGTTTCATCTCTCCAGTCTTCATCAAATGAATATAACAACTTGTAACCTTCAAAGGACTTTTGAACAGAATCTTTTACTTCACTTAGGGGATGTGCTGTTCTCATTGCTTTGACTACAGTCAGTATCTTTCCTACAGATTGAACACAGTGTACCACTCTTTGTTCCTTGTTATTCAACAATGCACTTTTTTGCAAAGGGACGGCTATAGTCTTCCAAAGTTGCCTTTCATGTGCAAAGAGAAAGTTAGACATTCACATGAAATTTGGTCAATCAAGATATATTTTGTGTGTCCAAGGCAGAAGTGCCAGGGAGTGACACTTTGATTCTAAATAAAGTGCAAAGATACCACACTCTGATCCTAGACAGAGGATTGAGGGAGTAATGCTTTCATTCTAAATGGAGGGTACAGATACTCTGATTCTCGTCAGAAGTGCGGATCTATACATAAAAAATCCAATAATTTTTGACACGTACAATCCAATCCTTAATGATCAGCTAACCTGTAGTTTGTTTATCATGAATCTTCTTTGCAATCTGATGATGCTTAACTTTTTCAAAAATGCACCTTGGTTCATCTGTTATCCTTGGGCATATTACAACAGTGGTTTACCATGGTATACTAGATTAATCCAAACTAAAAATGTTTGTAGTCTGTCTTCTATAAGCTGCATTGTGGATTCTTGAGTTAACTGTCCAGTACTCTATGTATGATCTATAAAAGTACAGAGGTCAGTAGAAGGTTTCAAAAATACTTACAGTATATTTGTTGACATATAAGTGCCATAGACAACATTAAGAGTATAAGTGCTGTACGAGGAGAGATTGCTGAAATTGAAAGTAAAAATGGGCTAAACAAGTTTTCTCTTATATGCTCTAAGAATAAAAAGCATATTTTCCACAAAGGGTTATTGTATATACTACAATTGTCAGACCCTGTGCTTAAGTTGCTAGTAACCATTTCTATAAAATACACTAAGATGGGCAACTCAAGAACAAAAGTGGCTGAATGATCTTCCAAGGCAAGTCTAAGTTTATTTTCACCAATATAAGCAATTTGGAGAATTCTTTCAAATATCTACATCAACCATTCTCAATAGGGCTATATGCCACCTTGAGGACCTTAGTACATTTAAAGGGGGTCTATAGACTGAAATGATACTAAATGCATTTCTGTCTGTTTGCGTTGTACCTGTTTGATAGGGGCCCTGAACATGAGAAAAGCACTTGAGGGGGAACATGTCAAAAAAAAAAAAAAAAAAGGGTTGAGATGGCTAAATACTAAATAATACTTTAACTTTAATCACCTACACTCTGAAGATTTTTTTCAATTAAAAAAAAAAAAAAAAAAATTATCAGAACTGTGAAAATCTCTTCCTGGTCTTTCTCATAACCTAAAAGACAACAGTCAGAAAAATCTCTACGTAATTTCTAACAAAAATATCACAAAAAGTTTGACCTAAATGAAAAGAAAAAAGGCTAGAAGTGTGTGGGCTTAGGCCATTTTCTTTTACCTCTTAGATTCATAGACCACTTGTAAATGCTGTGAAGCTGATCAATGAATGAGAGATCTTTTTATGGAACTCTTTTGTGAATGGAATTAGGGAATTTTTGTTAGATTACCAAAAAGTCAAAGGTAAGTAACTTTAATCAAAGT
Organism: Thysanoteuthis rhombus; assembly: GCA_963457665.1. Taxonomy (NCBI): domain Eukaryota; kingdom Metazoa; phylum Mollusca; class Cephalopoda; order Oegopsida; family Thysanoteuthidae; genus Thysanoteuthis; species Thysanoteuthis major. Next base: position 30,747,662 of record OY735220.1, on the reverse strand, counting down.
TTACTCCCCTTGAATTCCCTAAGATGAATTTAAAAGTTAAATGCCAAGATCGACTACTAACTATACTGATCTAATGTATTCCCTAAGGTTGCTGTATAATACTGACACACAAAAATTGCATAAATTTGAAAACTAATTTTTTTTTTCAACTGATATCCCCCAAAAAAACAAAAACTTTCTGAAGGATTTATTTGTAATGAGAGATTTAATTACTACCACCAAGAAAAATGATATAGTAGGCCCATAAATTATTGCAGGTATAGCTATACTAAATTAAAAATGATATCTATTTACAAATTTTAGAAAAAAGATTGATCAATTGCACGGCCAGAGTGCTTTGCTATATATAGCAAAGCTCATAACAAATGAAGACATATTTTTGGATCATTCAATGAAGAAGTAACACTTCTAAGTATTTTTCATATGTTATGTAAGTGTGCACTTGGCATATCACCTGATCATTTTAGTGACCACTTTTGCTTTTAGAATAAATTTGCAGTAAATTCACTTCTTTGCAAAAGCAGCTGCAGTGTTTTTACATGCAGGAAAATTAACAGTAATGGGAAATAAAGTTGAGTGGAGTTGTTCAAAAATAAAATCTAGTTACCTCCCTTCCATTCATAACACCACCTCTCTTACATATTTCGACAAAGATACATGAAAACTGCTGAACGCATACTAAGGGACCAATTGAGCAAAAGTTTACATGGTAAATTGAACTCTCTCCTGTAAGAAGGGGAGGGAGGGGTTTTCAAAAAGCTAAAAACGATTTTTCTAGACATAATAAAGGAATAAAAGATTATATTTTCAGCTCTTTAGCTAAACTGACATACAGACAGAACCACTAACAAAACCAAAGACACCTATGCAGACTGTTTCTGATGTGATATTTAGAATAAGCAAATACAAAAAAACAAATTAATGAGAAAAAAAAAAAAAACTAAATTTTCATTTTGTAAATAGAATGAATTACAAAGAATCTTCCATATCATAATCAACTTTGATATCAGAATTTATTCTATTCTTCTAATATTCATGTTTTTGTTTTTTTTGCTATTATCTTAATTTTAAAGTTTGCAGGATAAAGATTCACAATTTTGATGATGATGTTTAGTTCAATTTGAAAATATGACAATTTCAACCTCTTGATTTCTCATTAAAAAAAAAATTCTTCATTTTTTTTCTTCCTTGGCACTATTTCCATAATAAACATCGTAATCATTTATTATTTAATGAAAATTTGATTCTTTACATCTAATGCACACTACTGTATTCATTATTAACCTCATTTTAATGAACCATTACTGTAGAAGAAAATCATTGAGTTATGTCCCTTGCATTGATAATTACGTACAGGATTCACTGAATCAAAAATGATTTTCTCCTAAGGCAGGATTATTCCAGCAAGGAATTCTTTTGTTTTTCAATCTTTTTTTTTCACATAATTTTTTTCTAAACCATGACATAACAAAAATGTATGTACGAATTTACAAAATATCAATATTCATGGTGTTGGTTGTTTTCTATAACACAAATTATTCAACAAAATTGATAGATGAAATTGGAGCATTTTTTAAAAATTTGATCATTTTTTTTTTTTTATGCTAGTCTTTTCAACTATTTCAACAGGACAAAGTAAGAGGATTTCTTTTTGATATCAATGACAAAAATAAAATTCTTGGAAGTGCTGTAAGTCTACACAAAAAAAAAAAAAGAAAAAAAAAAAAAAATCCAAACAGTGAAAATTTCATAAATTGTAAAACTAACTTTGTGGTAGTGCACTCTATCATATTTCTTTTCATTTAAACAAAATCCATGTTTAGAAGTACATAAACATCTTGAATAGAGCAGGTTTTTATATAGTACAGTTAAGGTATTACAGCAATAATCAATGTTACTAAATATGAAAAAAAAACATTAAATTATTAAAAACCTCGAACAGTGCAGTTTTAAATAGTAAGGATAATTTTGAAATGGATAAACCACACTAATCAAGGTATACCCTTTCCTAGCAACTAAATTTTTAAGGCTTGTAAACAATGTACTAGAATGGATTGATTCACCTCATATTTTTCTACAACTAGTGTTGCATCTTCCTTCGAAAGTTCTTCCAATGAGCTTCAGTGATCCCAGTTCCTAACTTCTACAGTACTTTTTTCCCCCCAATACATGCAGCGTATTGAACGTGCATTTTAAATTCAACGATGATTTTCATCATAATCACATAAATCATTATTTTTTAGCATCTAATCCTTTAAAAAGTATGCATGCACAAGCAATGAAGAGCAAAGGAAATTTTATCTTCAGAGACACTTCTATGATTTCCTTAACATCGTGCAAAAGATTAACTTTTGCATCAACCTAATAGAAGAATGAAAAATTGCTTAAGAAAAGCAAAAATAATGGGCGTTATATAGCATTTTCTTTTTTATCAATTATTTGTACGTCCCTTTGATTTTGCCTTTATGTGCATGCATAGTTGAAATTGACAATGGTTAAAAATGTCTTAGCTCACAAAATAATTTGTATACTGAACAATTAATGGGAATGATGACCAAATACACACTTTTATGCTTAAAAAACAAGTTTCAAAAGTTACAAAATGCAGATGACACTAGTTTACTGCATTATTGTCAGTGACCTTTTTCAAATTTCTATTTTTGCATAAAATATCACATGATAATGAAAATTGAAATTCAATATTCTTTCCTCTAAAACTTTTGTCAGATAAATAAATTTTCCAAAATAATTAAGAAACACAGCTGTTGTTACCCAGACATTTACCATTATCTCTAGCAACATACTGGCAGTTCACTTTTCCCAGCTGTGGTTATTTAAACTAAAAAAGCAGCCAACTGTGGCGAACAATTGAGTAATTCTGTGTGTTTTTGTAACACAACCAGTTGAATCCTTTTTTTCTTCATAATTCGCATAAATATTCATTGAGGTAAATACATTTTATAACTGGATATGTCGAAATTTACTCTTAAATTCATAAACCACTTATAATTGACAGTGGAACTCTTAAAAACTCATAAAAACATTTGAACTCATCTGTAAAAAAATTGTCAAAAGGGGATAATTTCAAACAAAAGTTATTTCCCTTGAAATTGACATAATTTTCTTTGTATGAAACTAAGAGTTATGATTGGAATTGGCTCAACAACATCACTGCATTAAAAAGATAATACACTTCGCCCAAAAGTCAGATATCTAATTCACAGAAAACTTATGCAGTTCTGAAATTCAAAAAATTTTATGCATAAGTGCAGTAAGAGCCAAAGGATTGTTGGCTTAGAGTAACACTTTATTTAGAAAAATATTGTTTAAAAATATTATTTGTTGAATGTTATCTATTTGTTACTTCCTTGCTAATATAACCCAAGAAATCATTTGACTGAAATTAAAATTAGCTAAGCAAAGAGGTTTATTCCTTTTGAAGATAAAATGAAAAGATATTATAGTTATTTTTGCTAATTTCTTCAACAGTCTATGTATTACATAAACAGCAAAAAAAATGACTATGTAGATGCAAATATAATGTGCAGGGATGGTTGCTTGAAAATATTTTTGATTTCCTAATTAAGCAGCATATACAATAGTAAAGACGAATACCTGCATAGTAAAAAAAGATATAAGCAACTTGCTTGACTCTTAAATTCATGGACTGCTTGTGAACGACAGTGGAACTCTTCAATGGATAGAATTAAAAATAATGGTACTTCTGTGAATCGAATTAGAAAAAATATTTCCTAAATCAGCAAATGGTGGAAGGGAGTTAATTTCAATTGATAGCTATTTCCCTTGAAATTGACTTTCTATTTATTCAGTATGGATTTAAAAGTTGAAGGAATTACACATCAATCAGCCATATTGCAATTAGTGACAAGCTGATAGTTTTGATAATTTCTTTAAAAGTCTTATACCAATTTTATAACTATCCTTCGCATATAATATTGATACTTGTAAATAGGAAGAGTCACATACAATTTACAAAGCAAATTGTGACCAACTGAGACAAGAGCAAGTAGAAACAATAGAGGATCTAGGAGTAATTAATTACAATGGACTCTGTGGTAGGATTTTCAAGTGTCATAGGGAAACCCTAAATTTATTTCAGGCTTTTTCACATACTGTTTTTGAGACTTTACCGGCAAACCATTAATAATGAGGGTTGACAGATAAAAGACAAGCTTTGAAAAAATGCGATCAAAAGCATAATTAAAGATTAGGTTAAAATTATATTTAAACTTTAATTGAAGGATCATAACAGCGATAAGCACTTCAAAAAATATTGCTTTCAAGATTTTTCCTTTTTACCGAAAATCTCCCTAAAATATAAGTTAGCAAATAAATTGTTGCTTTTACACATAAAAAAATTGAAGAAAAAATCCCCTATGCAATCACACCACTGCTATAGGGAAAAGTATCAGTAACTGGGAGAAAAAAAAAAAAAAAAAAAATGTCTGCATATTGTCATTATAATTTTAATTCAAACAATATTTTACATACTAAACATGCAATATATCTATCAAAAATAAATAATGTTAATACAAAACAATAATTTTGTCATATTCATTACCGTAAGATAGCATGAAGTCATTTTATTTCTAATTCAAACAAACAATATTTATTAAATATAAAAGATAATTAAAATGTGATAGAAAAAACTACAATAATAAAGTGATGAAAGTAGACAGTAATATAAAAAAATGATAAATGACAGTGAGTGTATGTTTGATTTTTTTAATTTTCAAAAAGTATTGTTGTAAATTTTAAAACATCAAATCATGTCACAGCTGTTTAAAAATCATAACTTTTGTTTTGTGAAATTGGAAGAAAACCCTCTGAAAAAGTTAAAATCAATGAACAAATGCAAAATAAATTTAAAATCTAAACATGAATGTAATCAAAATAAAAAATAAAAAATTTCCTTTCAATAAATATGAATTTTGTTTAAATGCTGTCTAATGGCAATTGATATGATAGACTTATTTAGCTATTGAAACTTTTTTCTATTCAGTGGTGTGATCGCATAAGCAGTTGTGACTGGCCTCTTGATTTTCCATTGTTGCTAAAGACATGTACTATTCCTTTCCAAACACACTATCACTTTCTTTGCATTTTGCCTATTCTTTTCCTTTTCCATACTCTCTGGAAACCCCTTTCTATTTTGAGCTGCTGGTCCAGTGGAAAGAATACCAGATACAAAGAGATCCTTGACAAGATTTACTGAAGTATAAAAGTTGGTAGATCAAAGAAATGAAAAGCCACATTATTATATCATACTCATTAGTCTATTTGCTTGAATTCGACTTGAATTCAGGTCTAGCTTTACATCCTATGTACACAACAAAATCAACAGTGTAGCAATTTGAACTATCAGCTAAGATGCATAATTTGATGCCCCATTTTTTAAGTATTGTCAGATACCAAGCTGGAGCCTTGATTTTGTTCAACAGCAACCTTCTGGAATGGCTGATATAGTGCCTTGCATCTGCTCTTCAAGTGGTTAAGCAAACTCTTTGCCGAGTTTATTCTCATTCTCTATTGCTGGATCTACTACATGAATCATAGCCCTAAGTGCCTTGAATATATCTTGGGTCATGATGCTCCTAGCCCACAGACCATGATCTAAAGTCTTTGTACTCCAATAATGATGGAAGGAACTAACATTTACAAGGCCGCAATAAATAATCAGTCCTATCAACTTATTCAGTTTTTCTGGTGTGCTTTCTATTCAAACACCATGCTTTTCTCCATAATATGATTTGATACCAATAGAAACCCAAGCATATAAATTGGTGTGAGCACAAATCCGATGCATCAACTCCACTGTGAGAAATAATCTGAAGAAATCCAATGCTTGGGTCATGGCTCCTCTTGGTAATGGAACTTCCAAATGCAAACCTGATGGTTGATATAGTTTGAATGGTGTCAGGTCTATCATATCTAATTGGTTGTTGTGGCTGCTGTGAAATATTTGTCAGTTCTCTTTGAGATGTAACTATTTCTTCCCCCCCAAACCCTTGTCTTGTCCTATCCTAGGTTGTGGGGCTGGGATAATGGGCACTTTGTCCTCCGACTGCTGGGACTAACTATAAAAAGAGAATTAGTTCGAGTGATTTTTGCAATGATACCCTGAGAGCATCACTTTGCCTACTATTATTTTACAATTTTACTTACCTTGTTTCTGACTCATGATCATTCCAAGTAATCCCTGATCTAAATCAAAGTCTTCCCAGCTCAAAATACCACCAGTTCCACTATCAATCTTACTTCCATCACCACTACCATTATTTATAAGAATTTCAGTCATAAGTTCTGCTGTAAAACCTATATGAGCCATAGTCTTAACTTATATGTCATCATTCCTGTTTTTTGAAAATTAGTATTTTTTAGAGATCACAGCCCAGAAAAGGCAAGAAAAGTAATTTATTCATTGATCACCTCTTTTTCAAATTTTTTAATTGATCACCCTAAGTAGAAATTTATAAATAATTTGTAAAATATATATTTATGATTCAAATCACACTGGTAGTATTTTCATCAAAGTAACTTAATTTTGGTAGAATTCTTTGGCACGTTCGACAATCCTGTCTCTGTCTGTTGTTAGGTTTCCATTTTCCTCGAGTATGCTAGTTATTTGCCTTCGTCCCGAGTTGAGGAGTTTTTTTATAGCTTTGAAGCCCCGACCTTTTTCAAGAGTTGATTCAATGACTGCCGTTGTGTATCTCCTTCTGTCTTCTCTTCGTTTCTTCTTGATTAATTTGTTTAGTTCAGCCTCTTCAATTTTCTCTCTCGTTGTTGTCGGTGGCTTGAGGTTTCTGCGTTTTTCCATGAGATTTTTAGTCTCATCCGAGATTTTGCTAATGGGTTGTTTGCTCATTGGCTTGAATGTAGAGGCTACTTCAATTATTGACGTTGTCATTTTGCTGCTTAGTTCGTTGATGTTGGTGCTGTCTTGTTCAGTAAGAATTTTGAATCTGTTCTTCAATTCGAGCTTGAAAGATTGAACGTGCCAAACAATGAGCAAGATACGCAAAACACGGGCAAACAACTGGAGGACTTCCCAAAAGTAACCCCGTGGGAGGTGAAGGAAGCCATTAAACAGACGAAGAAAGGAACTGCCCCTGGACCAGACAACATCACCATCGACCTACTCCGAAAAGCAGGTAAAATCATCACTAGGAAACTGGCCGTCCTCTTCAACCTGTGTCTAAAACACAGTAAAGTCCCAGACGATTGGAATACTGCTATCATAATGCTTTTATATAAAAAAGGAAACCCGAAAGACCTCAACAACTATAGGCCTATAAGCCTACTCAACTGTGTATATAAACTTTTCACAAAGATCATCACCAACCGAATCACAAAAACACTCGATGAAAACCAGCCACGTGAACAGGCTGGCTTTAGAAGAAGCTACTCGACCATGGACCACCTGCATTCTATAAATCAACTGAAAGAAAAAGCAGCAGAGTATAAACTACCACTTGCCGTAGCATTTATCGACTTCAAAAAGGCATTCGACTCAGTAGAAATCCCTAAGGTCATGGAGGCCATCAGTCGCCAAGGTGTAGATCCAGTATATGTTGAAGTGTTGAAACATATATACAATCACGGCAGCTCATTTATCAGGCTACATAAAGACTCGGACCCCTTCCAGCTCCAGAAAGGAGTAAGACAAGGTGATACCAGCTCACCTAAACTCTTCACAGCCTGCCTCGAGATGATCTTCAGAAGGCTAGACTGGGAGAGTAAAGGAATTAAAATAGACGGCGAGTATCTGAGCAACCTCAGATTCGCAGACGACATAGCCCTTTTCGCAGAGAACCTACATGACCTCCAACTAATGATAGATGAACTAAATGAAGAGAGCAAGAAAGTCGGCCTACACATGAACTTCAGCAAGACGAAGATCATGTGCAACAACCACATTGGAGATAAGAACACTAAGATCGAAATCGAGGACACAGAACTCGAGAAAGTAGACCACTACATCTACCTAGGGCAACGAATCTCCATGAGACCCTCAAAAGAAGAAGAAATCAAGCAAAGAATCACACTAGGATGGCAAGCCTTTGGCAGAGCTAGCTCAACCTTCAAAAATAATAAGATCCCATTAATCCTAAAGAGAAGGGTGTATAACCAATGCATCCTCCCAATAGTCACTTATGGAGCTGAAACATGGAACTTAACCAAGAAACAGACCCGTAAGCTGAAAACCATGCAACGTGCACATGAAAGAATAATGCTGGGCCTCACATGGAGAGACCACAAAACAGCACAGCACATCCGGGAAAAGACAAGAGTTAGAGACATCATAGAATCCATAAAAAATCTCAAATGGCGGTGGGCTGGCCATGTTTCAAGAATGGCTGACAATCGATGGACATCACGACTCACAACATGGATTCCCCGAGACCATATGCGCAACCGAGGCCGGCAAAATGTTAGATGGAGAGATGAGCTAGACAAGTTCAGGAAGTACTGGCTCCGTGACGCCCATGATAGAGAAGGGTGGCAAATCCTGGGTAAGGTCTATGTCCAACGACGGATGCTAAAAGACTGATGATGATGATGATGAACTTAATTTTACCACCTCAACAGCTTAATTCTCGAGGTAAAAAACAGTATGGTAGGCGGTGATTAGTGATTCATAATTCCTCTTGTACTGCTAGTTTTCATTTTTGTTTCTAAGTAGACTTGATCATAGTTGAGAAAGAGCAAATATCATTCAAGACTAACCAAAAGTAATTCAAAATGTGAATTAAGCAAAATGATTAATCAATTTTCTGAACATGGGCAATGATGCCAATATTTCAAATGTAATTTATAGGTTTATCTTTCTTTGAACTTATTTCCGAACCGTTATGATTCCTTCATGGGCTCCAAGGCTCCATTTGCATTTAATTAACATTGGGACTGTTTTGGTACAATGGTGAATAAAATCAGGAATTTTCAACTTTTTAACTTGGACAAGTTTATTGGACAAGAAATTTTTCATGAGCGGAAAGAAGTGTTGCATAGTACTGCACTTAATTGAATGTGTGCTTTCCTGGGGATTAACTTCGTTGATCCAGAGATTTGTGCCACTCAATCAAGAGTGCAACAATCTCATTCAGTCCAATGACACCGAAATGTCATCCTGTGATGAAAATTGAATAAGAGATAAAATGCCAAGGAAAATCAAAACAATCAGAGTTCATCTTTTATCAGGAAGAAGATCAAATGTTTATTCTCTGCTGCATCAGAAATGCAACAAATGGACTCAGATCCAAAACATTAGCAGAATGCTATTTTCTATGAATCAGGAAAAACAAAAAAAATTCCTACTTCTAATTCAACTGCTACTATGTCAGTGTCAAGGACTACTACAATCTCCTTAGTCCCTTTGACACACTGATTTTATAAACTATCCCCACCACAAGCCAACAGTCCCTTTGATACTGTTATAGATGTGTAAAGGAGTAGCAAAGTATTTTCAGATCACTAAACTTTCAATGAATAATAACATCACTTGGTATTCTGGAATGGTTAGACATTTGTTCCTAACATTTCATTGTTTAAGCAAGTTCTTATGCCCACCAGAATATTAAACATCAAGATAATTTAAAATGCTTTCAAGATTCTTGAAACACACACACATTTTGCACAACGACTGAATGATGTGTCAAGTACATAGGAACATCTACAAATCCACAGTTCAATGATGAAAAGAGCATTTATTCCTTTTTCAACATAATCTCTTTCAGATCAAAATTCAGCTCATAACATGTGTCAGAATATGGACTTATTGATTTTCCTTTGTATACACACAAACAAGCATTTTCAGAGCTTTGTAGTTCATGCTATAACTTCATATAACTTTCATCAAGACAGTTAAAGGATGAGAAACAAAAACCTTTTTTAAAAACTTGTGATTGCATAACTCAAAGACAAGGGTTCCCAACCTTTTTTGCACTGTGGACCGGTTTAATTTGACAATATTCTTCCTGACCAGATGATAGTGAGTGGGATGTCAATCACAACAGGAATATAGGTGATGAGTCAACTTAGAGTGGCTAATACACTTATTTTCCGTTTTAAAGGACTTATCGAATATCTGATGAAATAATATTAGGTTACGCCCAAACTCCTAAAAGGAAAGCTCAAATTAATCACAAATGTTTTTCAAAGAATATTTCTTAGTGGGGACAAGACAGAAAATGAGCAAAGTTGTAGCTGATTCATATGGTTTCAGATCACTAAATTATATCATTTCTCGTGATATATGCTTTCCATGTCAGTGCTTAGGAACCACTACACTAAGGCAATAAAAACGAATATCATAAATGGATTATTTTTCAATTCGATAAGTAACATGTTCTATTGAAAAGATCAGTTGCAAAAAGTGAATCTTGAATTGTTTATCAGGAAAAAAATTTCATGTCATGGAATCATTCATCAGATTGTGAGTTGTTTCAAAAACCTATTTTGTTACTAACAAGACTACAGTTGCAATAGAATTTCTTTTAAAAGAATACAGCAAATCCCATATTAAGAATGATTTTTGCATCAAGTGAAGGACAAAAGATTCTTGTTTTTTGGGGTTTTTTTTCCTAAGAGTATTTGGTAATGTTCAATTTTGTTGGTTATGCAGAGCCTCTAAGGCTTAGTTATTTCCCATGAACCAAAGATTACAGAATTATCTCCATTTTGCTAAGACCCTAAGTTTTTTTCCAAAACACAAAAAAGTAATTTTCATTAAAGTATGTTGACTGTTAAGAGCTCCAAGAAAATGTTTAAAAGCCTTAGACATGTTTTTCATGGGAATTCTCCAAACAAACTCATGTAAGTAGCTTTGGAAGAAGGTGTAGTAGTCTTTAGAGAGGTGCCACTTTTTCTTCCACTGTTAGTATTACCAAGTGACTAAATTAGACTTTGTAAAAGTTTCTCCTAAAAAAGAAAAAAAAAAAATACAAGAAGTTTTTTTTACTGTAATAAGGTAATTTATTCACCTGATATTTACAATAAACTTAGAAAATAACAGTCAGTCGAAAGCTGTTATCGGCATTAAATCAAACAAAAAGATTTTGAGGCTGAGGGGCAGAAATATGCATAATTTTGGGGTGTATGTGTAAATAACCACAGGAACACACGTTATTAATTTTTGTGTGTGTGCTGTAGTGTTATTTGCTTGGAGAGGAGGTGAAAATTGGAATGTAAAATATTCACGATTTTCGACTAGAAATGTGTCTACAAATGCATTGCAAATACAGAATGCTCACAATTATCTGATGTGAATTGTAATTTACTATTTCATTTAAAATAAAGAAAGTTCACAATCATCCAAGACCAAATGGAAAACAAGAACCAAGAGAAGTTTTTACTTCTAATTAAATAGTTGCACTAGAAAAGTACATTATATGTACTCTTTATTTAAATGGAATGATGCAAATATATAAGATGGACATTTAATTTTTTGAAAAACTATGCAAATATTACACTGCTATTCAGACTGCAGGGGCATCCTCCCAACAGTTTATATTCTGAGTGATGTTATTGTAAATGTCTTCAGATAATGGGCATTTTCGTTGTTTTGCTTCATGTAAGAATTTTCCTTACACTATGTACTTTCTAGAGTTGGCGTCATTTCCTCTCTTCCTCCGTTATCTTACTTCCACCTGCTTTTTGTAACAGTATTTGCATACATGGTGATAGGGCAAATTTGCACGAACACCCACATGTTGAGTGCCCACGCACATGACGAACACATCAAGCAGGTGCTACTTCAGTTTGGGGGGGGCGATTCACCGAGTCAGATGTGCTGAATTGCCGTTTCGGCTTTCAGTAACCTTAACCCACTTCACTTTGAACTTTTTGAAAGTTTACCCAAGTCAGAGCAAAAGGAGATAACTCTGTAAGCTTTAGAAGCTGTCTGGATTCCACCATAAAATTGAACATTACCAAATACTTGAATATGGTTTCTGCTAGCTTTATAATTTTCATTGAGAATTTCTTTTCATACTGTGTTGTTCTGATGATATAGAATAATTCAAATATTGATTTGTTGAATGAATTTAATCTATTAGATTGAAGAGGAAAATGATAATTTCAACAATGAATTTGTAATTAACCTCTCAATTTATCTTTCTTGGATCACACCAATATAAGAAAGGGCCAAATAAGGTCTAAGGGGCATAACTCCTATTTCATTTGTGACTTCAAGGGTACATTGGACTATCAGAAACTGTTTTCACTTATATTGCAACAATTTATTTTGAGGTCATAAATATGATTAGATAACTGAAAATATATACAAAAAACGCACAAAACATTTCATGAATTGAATGTTCAGCTTCGAAATTAAACATAAATATATGACTATAACTTTAGTATTACTTACACTGAATTACACAAAAAATTCACTTTATTCATCTCCACACGAAAAATCAATGTACACAGCATAATAGAGATTTAGATAAGGAGTTCTGTTGAGGTTTTATTTCAGAAGGAAAATCTTTTAAAAATTGTTGAAAATATTGTCTATAACTTGAGGAAGAGCCATTATGAACCCAAGCTTTGTCCTGACAATTGAGCTAGAATTTCCATTGTCTAAACCAGTGTTTCCCAAACTCATTTTGACATGGAACTCTAACATGATTTTCCAAATTTCCTATATTTTGCGGGTAACCCTGCCACCTTAATTTTGATAAGACATTAAATGGAACCAAAATTGTTTTAAATAGAGAATTTATTCATATAAAAAACAGTAAATTGAAAAACAATATTTGTAATTATTGTGAAGAAAAAATTATTAAAAGTACATTAATGTCTTCTATTAAAAAAGGTACAGTATCTTGTTGAACTCCAGAATTTTTTCACAGAATTCATTTTGGGAAAGCTTGTATCGTTAAATATGTTAATAATGGAAGAAAAAAAAATAGCAAATCCCTTAAACCCATAGTGGGTGATTATTAATCATCAGAAATGGATAAAAAGTTTTCGGATGTATACAATTTTTGTAATGTTTCATATTGTTCATTTCAGGGTCATTAGTCTCCATAAAATGATAGAAGACTTGAAATTTTTATATGAGGAATTATCTTAAAGCAATATAGTCAAAAATTCATGCCATCTTTTTTATTTTTTCCAGATACAATGCAAATAGTTTTTTGAAAACAGGAAATATTACACTACTATTCATCTTGGAGGAGTTGCAGTGAGCAGTAATCCTCCAAATACTTCTTTAAATAATTAATCTGATAGTCAAACATACACAGTGATTTTTTTTCTTATTTTCTTCGAGCGAAAATGTAAAAATAGATGCTAATATTACGGATGCATGTTTCCTGATTTCATTTTCTGACACTGGGTTGCTAAACTTTGTCAGTTGTAACCAAGAATCAATATGAAGTAGACTGCCAGGTTTCAGGAAACCCGGTTTCCCATGCTATACCTTCCCATTGTACCAAGAGGGAGAGGGTCACTGCTGATGCCTGTGTCATTTCAAAGACAAGGCTTAGTCAACTGGATAATTTTTGTTCCCTTCCCTGTGTCCATATTGGGTTCCACAATAAAAAAATAAAAAAAGGCCCAGCATCAAAATGGGATGATGTTGAAATATTTTCAATGGTAAATGTACTCTGCTTCTTGTGCCATTTGTCAGGTGTGGCAAAACAAGCAGTTATCATAGCTTTGTGCTCTTTTCATGAAAGTCTCATAGGGTTTCGTGCGCATACCAAGAAGAAAACTGCATATTTTAACCATTTGTCCCCCCCGTGCTACATTGCAATTTTTTGTTTGTTTTTCACACGTTAAAGGAAGAGCTTCTAAATGCTCTGTGAGGGTAATTACATTACAAGGATCATGACAAGTTAAATAGTACAATCCCTCCCACAGAACTAGAAGTAGCTACTTATTTGAGCATTGACTGCTTTCTTTTCGTTCAGTTGTGTGGTCCCTGCTAGAGAATGTACACGAAACCGTCAACCACATAATCAAATTGGTGTGGAATCGGTTGCTGATGCTCATAACTGGGTTGAATACATGCTAACCTTAATTCATTAAAATAAACTGATTATTACTGCTTGTAATTAGGGACCATCCGTCATCAGCGTACGAGAAATAAAGCAATGCTACTAGCTCTACGGGGGGGGGCACATTTCTTCTGGGGGGACCGCACCACTTGACTTGAGCCAAAAGAATTGTTTCTTTAATATTTTGGCTAATGATTTTGACAAATATTCGCACCTATGGGTATCTAAAAATTCAGATTGAAAATTTATTCATTACATTTGATTCAAGGTTGTAGAAATCCTCCTCCAATTTTGTAAAATTTAAACAAATATTCTTGTTTACTCTTTTCTGGAACTTGACCCCTTTAAATCCGTCTATTTGCAGGACAATAAAAGAACTTCTTCAAGATTAAGAAAAGTTTATGAAAGTAAAGCAACAATAATTTTTTCGAAGTCATTTTTTATGAATTCTGAACTAGTGATAACAAAACAATACTTAGCTGATTTAGTTATGGTCCACAAGCTCTGGACCTTTCCATTATGAGATTAACATATAAAAAGGCGGGTCGGGTTAAAACTACTTCTATTCCCGATTATCATTCAAGACCCCCATTATTCTTGAAGAAATTTAATTCGCCTTCTGAATAGCAGGATATAAAAGCAAGAACAATGATTTTGCTCAATCCCAGCCATCAAAATAACGAAGGTTATCTTTTTTTTTTATCTGTCTTTTTAACGGAACTCACCTATCAGGCACTTGATAGAGAAGAGGCGGGGAACCATACATGAAATCATACATTCCAAACCCGTCAACGTGCTGTACTAGTCTCTCGAAAGTGTAGCAAATCGTCAAATAATGATTTAAATATTAAATTGAAACAGAATGCCTAGAATGCTTTTAAATTCACCATTTTTTATAATTTATCTCCCGAAGTAGCAAATCAGTTTGAAAAGCAAATGAATACTTGATCAAGAGATGCTTTTTTTCATTTCGTTCACGCGCGGTCAGAATGACACAAAACGAAATAAAAGACGATGGCGACAGTTGAGGTTATTTATTTTTATATAATCTTCGACCTCGAATCACTCGAAAAAATAAGAAAATACTTCCTTGCCTACTACAAAGACTCTTATCATAACTGAATAGATAAGGCAATGCTCTGAAATTAATATACACGCCATTCATAAAGATATGAGTACTTATTTTTTTACATGTCAAAAGAAGACAATTAGGGATGTTTTCTCAGTTGATAAATGTTCTTTTAGTTAAATTTTGACTTTAAAAATAGTCAAAGATACGGCAACTAGGGTAGTCAATAAGGTTTCATGATTAGGAATCCTGGAAATGTTTAGAGCAACAAGAAAAAGGAAGGAATAATAGATATTATTCAATAACAACAAACTCACCTCTCGGCAACAACGTGGTCAACGCCATGAACCGAAAATTATATTCCGGTTTCTAGGAATAGACATTCGTTTATTCTGAAAAAAAAATACATAAAATCGATAGATCGATAATTTTATACCAATTGAAATTCAAATTTTCAAAATCCATTATTTGTCATAGGGATTTTATTGCGATTGAATTTACTTTGATTTGGTTTATTTACATATTTTGTAATTAATCAAATGTTTCATTCGTTGGCCAATGTAATCCGTTCTTCCAGAATGTAGGATTTCAAGAGGTTTATGGTTGTCGTAAAATGATATTTATTTATGAATTAAAGATGAGAAATTTTTATCGTATCATTAAAATTTGTTAAATGAAAAAAATAATATTTCTATTTATTTTAAGTTTAGATTTTATCGTTGTCAATATATGAACATGTGAAGATATTTAAATGCGGCTAAAACCTGTAAGCCTGCTTTACGACTGGGTTTCCGTAACAATATGGCGAGAGCTGCCTTCTAACATTGATTTGAGTTCTATTTTACATTCGCGGAAGAGACGTCTAAAATGAGAAAAATCGTGGATAAACGTGGGGGAATATATTCATTCAGATCCGAGGAGCATTTTTTTGCTGAGATCCAGGATAATTCGAGCGGCTGTAATGCACAAGAAGTCCGCTGCTCTGACATTTTACTCGGTGCCAGCCAAGAGACAGGCTTCGTCGTCGGCGTCGTCGTACGGCAATGTCTTGACACTTCAAAAATGGACAGTGGATCGAAATTTACACTTGATGGAGCTGCCTGAGGATGTCCTTTATTTATTGTTCCGATATTTGGATCTGACATCCTTGGGCCGACTCTGTCAAGTATGTAGGAAGCTACGACGTCTAATTCAAACCGATAGTGTATGGCTTCCTTTCAGTAGACATCAGTTGGTGATACGTGACCCGCAACAAGGAAATCCTACCAAATGCAGGTGAGAAACTTAGACAGCAAAAACTTTTTTGTTAATACCTATGTGCTCCTTTAGTTGTTAACCTAAACAAGATCGTTAAAATGATATTATTAAAAACTGATTTCGTTCTAATCATACTAAGTTTTTTTTCTAAGTCGTTTTTATGTAAAGGTAAGATATGGGGGCGGGGAAGAATAAAGCGACTGAAACTTGATATTCTTGTTTCTTTTTCGCAGATCACTAAAAAAAGCACTGAATGAGAAGCTGAGTTCTCATTCTTCTTTTTCATTACGATCTAGCGTAATTTAGAAGAAAAAATGAAAGGCTTATAGAGCACACTTATTTTTTTTTGTTTTTTTTTCTCTGAAACGATTTGAAGGTGCATGTCTTCGACCTTATCGTTTTGATAGACCTGCTTTATCGTTTTATTATTAACCATTTGATCTTATACAAGTGCCCTAAGAAATGAACAGGCTTCGATTACTAAAAATGCCGAAAATTTAAAAATTTTATTTTTATTTTTTTTATTTTTTTAAATCATGCAGAATCATTTTTCGTGATTTACTGAACTTTTTCTGATTATTTGTCTTTATTTTTTTGTTCGATCGTTTATCGCGATAAAGAAAATATTTACTAATTCCGAATTAACAATAACCGTAAAGTACATCCAACCCGAAATCACGGCGTTGTTCATTTAGGTTTCAAAAAAAATCGAAGCACGCATGCGCAATCGTGTCTGAACCAAATTGTTTGGAAAAGTATTTCTGAACGGACATTAAATTATCGGGTTTCTTTTTTACGCTGAGTGTATAAGGGTCTTCCGGAAGGCTATAAAAGATATAGGTATAATTATATTTCAACTTAAATAGGTTTATATTATTTGTTGCGCTCGTAGAAAATTACCACAGGTGTTAACAGAAAGGTACTAATACAATGTTTTTATTTTTTTAGTTTATTTACCAGTCGAGTTGTACAGAAATTGAAATTATGTAATGTCACTACTGTGAATCCAGCTACAATCTGCTCTCGGTGTGGAAACCTATTTCATTAAACGCGAGAATGGATGGAAACAAAAATAGTTTCCAATCTGTCCTAAGAGTACTTTTAGGAGAGTTAATTTATTATTTGGTGTCGTTGTTAGTGAGACATTAAGATGAAAAAATGGATAATTTTTTCCACTTGGATAATCTAAGGGAAAAGGAATAACTAAAAAATTTTACACATGACGTCACTAATTTCTCAAAATCGACCCTTCGAACACTGACCCCCATCATACGCACTACTACGTCACACTGACACCCAGGAGCTATAACTTGCGCTGTGTTTGATCTATGTCCCCGTGCCAGATTAGGGTCAGTGGGCCACGATTCTTAAGGTGTTGGAACGTATCAATATTTGTAAGCAAAACCCACATGTCAGAGGCCGCTGCGTATTCAAAAAGTTCAAGTTGGTCCTGACTACTCCTGAAGAGTTCTCTTGTGATCATGATGAGCCAGTGAAATATTTGGGATTTGGTTGGTTGATAAACAATAATACTTTGTTCGGAAAAGTTTGATAAGTCTTGTATTTTTACCTATATGTTGGTACATCAATAAGTCCAACGCTTAATGATGAAAAAAATGAACAAATAATAAGTTTTCAACATAATCTTCCTTGTGAATACGCTTGACTTATTGGTCCATCCTCGTATTATTCACGTAAGATTGTATATTCCATTTCTGATTCGGTGTGTAATGAAATGATTGAACCCCAGTTGTAAAGACCTTAATCAAACTACTATCCAGAGTCTGAAGTTGCAAGAGGTAATAATAAGCATTGAAATAAATGGATTAATTTCATAACGTTCAATAATAATAATCAAAAGAATTTGATGATCAATTATTTTCTGGTTAGTTTTTGATAGAAAGTAATCAAATATTCTACGGAGATGAGCTCACTATGTTGGTTTAGTAGCTATTAATGCTTTCTTCATCTGCTGTATATTGAGCTGAAATTCACTGCTCTCTTTTTCTTGTTTATGTTCCTTTCTTTTCATTGAGAGTTTCTAATTTGTTATCTAAATGTATATTGCATGAAAAAATAATAATTGGGGAATGTGAGGCTGATATTCAAACATGATAATTGATCTTTACATCAGAATAAAATATCTACGGTTTGTAAAACAAACTTGATATTTGACCTTTTTTTTTCTCAATTATAAATCTTTGGAACCTGTTAGTTTTACTTTTTTCTGAACACCAATAATAAAAATTATGTATCATGGAATCAGAATAGGCTGAAAGAGCAGCCTTGCAAAGATAATTTGAAACCTATTTCATTGCTTGAAAATGAAGGATTTTTTAGATATTAATAAATTTGTTTTTATGCAAGGCTTTGATTAGGAGACTTGTGCGTTAAAGGAATGCAGTTTTTTCTTGGATCTCTCATTCATCCAACTAAGATAGTTGGGCTGACATGCATACTTAAGGACAATACATCCATTAGTTGACTGGGAAACCAGCCAATAATATGGGTAATTCTTTGTATTTATCTTGCCTTTTTATTGGCTACTCTTGGAATACCTATTGTAAAACTTTTTTTTTCTTCACCTTGGCTCTGTGTTCTTGTCAATGATTTATTTCAAGACAAAAGGATTGGACTGTTTGTAGACACGGTGTTCCAACAATCAACTTTGAAAAGTCTGGTATGAATAAACCATTTGGCGTCAGTCTTGGTGGGAATTATTCATGATTTCAGCATTCATTAAATCTTTTATGACTGGTTACTACTAATGGTTTTGCATGCGTGAGCTTGAAATTGGCTCAAGGTCCTTTTGAAGGCATAATGTGAAAAAAAAACAAGGTGATGAAGTCTAGCTGCTAAAAAGATTCTGTTGGAATTTGAAAGCCAGAAGTTGTTTAAGGTGTATCAATTGTGAATAAAACCAAAAAAAATTAGAAAATTGTCACATGTTCTGAGTAGTCATTTCAGAGAAATGTCTACCATCTAGCATTTTCATAGAAATATACAATACATACAATATCTCCAAAAGTCATCCATGAATTCCAATGAAATTTAGTGGAAGAATGTACTTAGGAAGAGTTAGTTGGATATTGGGGTGGATCCAGGATATTTTTTCAGTTGATATTTTTCTGGGTTTTTTCCCCCACACATATGCATAGACACACCGGACTGTCCACACTTTCCAAAAGTTCTCAATGAATTTCAATGAACATTTTTTGTTGAAGAGTGGACAGAAGGCTATAGAAGAAGTGAAGTAATTTGGGGGCATTTCCACATAATTAATTCCCCTATGTTGTATTTGTATGTCCACACCACATTATATTGCTAAGTTTCATTACTGTCTACTTAGAATAATGCTTCAGAATGTATAACAATAAAACCTCTAAAGATTTTTAAAAAATGTCATCAGTCATCATTAGTCCACTGCTGGACATTTTCTTCCATGATGACCACTGATATGTTAACCCCTGCCACACCTTGCTAACTTTTCTCACATCTGTTTATCTTGTGTTTGGTCTTTTCCTACTGTGTTTACTGTCACATGGATACAAATCAGTCAGTTTTTTGCTCTATTGTTATTTCTTCGGCCAAAAAGAATTTAACAATTTTATTCATTCAAAGCAATAACAATTCATCTGTTATTTCTTTTATTTGTGTGCTGTTGTAACATAACTAGCAAAATATATATATAATCTTTAAATGTATTTGTTCATTTAGATACCTCTGCTATCTTTTACTTAAGTTGTGGCAGTGCTAGCACCCCCAACAGGTCTCAAACATCAGCTCTGTGAATATAGTCTTTTCATTATTTACAATATGAGTCTGATCACAACTTTTCCATTCTTTTTACAATTTTAATGGCACCTTTTATCGCAATAAGACCTGTTGAATTAGAAATTTACTCGCGCTGCTTTTACACCGATATATGATGAGAGCACAAAATTTAATTCGAAATGAATGTTTTTCTATTTCGTCAAAGTTCTTAGATCATTTTTTAAAAATTTCTCCTGGTGTAAAACATTCTGTTCACAGAGGTAGAAAAAAATTAGTGTAAGTATAAACTTCATGTCTTAAGATAAAAGTTTCTAAGAGATAAAAAATTGAAGTAAATTTATTGAGAGAATTGATGAGAATGTGCTCTATTTATCTTAATTTGTAAAACTGTTGTATATTTTGTTTTAAAATACCACTAAAACAAGTTGGAATGTAACAGTGTTTTATTCTTTCGTTGTTTTTTTGTTTTTTTTTTAACTATTCAAAATTAAAACTTTCAAGCCAAAAAATAACCATTTAAGACCTACTTTTGTGAGGGGTGCAAATTTAACAATTTGCAGGGGTTGCAGTTGGACTTAACACTGCCAATTATATACATGATAGTGAATACTAATTTTAGACCATGGATTCTTGGTGAGCTGGGCAAGCTGAACTTGAGCGACCTTAGCTACACCAGTTTCACAAGCAAGCAAACCCAATATATTTCAGTGAAATAGTCCTTTGAAATGTAGTGTAATTAAAAACGCTATTTTTTATATTTTCATTTTCAACATTATCATTGTGTGATTGAAAACTCAAATGACAGAAGGTGTAATATAGATCCGTCAATGGTCCTACACTCAATTGCCCTGCGCTCAGTAGTTGCACCACAGCATAACACATGGTTGAAAGAAAAACTCATAGAGCATATACAAGAACTGAGAGCACAGCAATAGGGAAAAAAGATCCTCCTAATCTTTCATGATGACATTGGAAAAGATACCAAGATAGCCATGTCACAAACAACACATTCTGATGCTATTCATATAGGTAGAGCTGCTCAGATCTTTAAGAAAAATTTGACTTCAATGGATCATTCAAAGAATGTATTGCGAGATGTTGTATGCTCTCTGAAAGTTCTGGAAAGATATGTTTTAGGTAGACGCAGTTGATAACATCTATCACAGTACCAGTTCAGTGACATCTCAAGACTCTTTCCATGGCTCAGCTGCATCACTAGTTCAGTTTCTAGATGACTGTTCAATGAACATGACTATGAACCGAATGACACCATATATTGAGTCAGAAAAGGATTGTGCAACTGCCATGAATCTACACACTGGTAAATCCTGTCTCGGCTCTACCAGAACCAAGGTTACCTCCATCCAAGTTTTCTGTCAGCATAGGAGATGGTGTGTTGACTAATCCTAGGGACCTGCAGATTGAGTGGCTTCATTAGGTTAAAATCTTGTAGGATGAGGATACTCCCGAAGATGATGTACTTATTTCATTTGTAGCATTTTAGACCACAAAAGTCGGCAATCTTTCCCAGTTAATACTTCAGCTCTATGTTCCTTATACCATGAGAGTGCTTACACAAGAGGTGATGTTGCATGCCACTGTTCGCCATCCAAATATCAGCAGTAGAAGCACCTATTAACATGGTGAAGATAAAATTTTGGTTATGATGGGTAGTATGGTGTGATCATAAAAGCAGTGAGCTCCACTAATCACGTATTGGTCCATTATATTTGAGCTTGAGCTCCTCATGATTCGGTTTATCTTCTCCAGCAGATAACTGTGTAGCTCTTTGCCCTGGATCACTCCAACTAAGCCAGGTGATTGTCTGTGCATATATGTTAAATGGTCAAAGTAGAAATAGATCATAAATCACTTTACAAGGAGTTTGCTGTGGGTTATTTTGTTGTTCATAAATCAACCAACATTGGGAGAATTGTGGCGAATCCTGGGGAAGGTCTATGGCTAACAACAGACATTAAAAGACTGATGATGATGATGGACAGTCTACAGGCTCTTAGAGATGGATGGGATGATTACTGGTGCAAAAGTAGTGAGAATGCTGGGAGGGTATGAGACTTTGTACATCGATGATAGACTCCAAATGCAAAGCATTACAAAATGGTCCTCAGTTTTCAGCATTCATTTCAGGAAGCAGTAAAAGTTCTGCTGATCACTTTCCAAGATAGGGGGAAACCCTTTTACAGATGACAGTAAAGAGCTGTTCACTCTGGACACCAATCTGTTATGGCAAATTCCAAAGCGCAGGAGCTCTACAAAATTCAGGAAACAGGAACCAAGCATTCATTGATGAGAAACCAGAAGAATCCTGTAAATCGATTCAAGATATTCGAATTACCATCCTCCAAAGAGGTGAAGAAACCAAGTATTTTGATTTCATGTGTAGTATATCTCAAGCAGGATGATATTAGGTTAGTAAAGTCAACCTATGGGGTTTATTATTTACTTGAAATATTCATAATGAACAAAAAATATCTAAATGACATAAGTTTGGCATTCAAAGGTTTCCTAAGATTTCAGCTATGAAGAATTTCATTTTTATATGATAACAGTGCTTTAAAGTATAAAAATATCAGAATGGGGGGGGGCACTTTTTACAAAATATTGACTTTATTGATTCTGCGATTTCTAGTGAAATAACAATAACACATGCAGTGTATCAAACATGCAGTTTATCAGGCTGGATATGTATGGTGCCAGAGTCTTATTGCCCAGCCAGTCCTCCCTGACTCATCCAACTGGGGTTGGGTATACAGTGACTCACCATGGTGACCACACTGAATCAACCTTCCTGAAGCATTTGAGTCCTGCAACAAATTAATCCAATGTGGCTACTGAGGCAACTGTAAGAGCAAAGATGCTCAATTAATGTGCATTGAGCTTTTCCTCGGTCAAGGGGCTTACTGATGTGTAAACATGTAAAGATGAAAATGTTATGTTAAGATGAAATAAAATGATATTTTGAATCAGTGATTTGATCCTGAATCTTTCATCTGATCACTTGTCTCCTTAATTGGATTCAGCATACCTTAAAATGGTTTCTTTCCAAATTTGAAGCTCTTGTCATGTATGCAAGATTTGTATTTTAATAGCTGATCTATGAAGTTCTCCATGGGATTTTGTGGAAGCATGAACCATAAGCTACAGAAGAAGTGATCAAATGGGGGGGGGGGCATATCGATGCACGATAACCTCCCCTAAGTTTCATTTGTCAACACCATATGATATTGTCAAAATTCAATGTCTGTCCACAATATCTCTAAAAGTTCTTAATGGATTCCAGTGACATTTTGTAGAAGCATGGACGATGGTCTATGGAAAGATAGATTAAATTTTGGGGTGGATCCATGCTCAATTATTTTCCCTACATTGTAGTTATGTCACCATATAATATTCAATGGAGCTCTTCTAGTGTGGTGTGGACATGTATCGACAAGGTAGGGGAGGAACTTGTGCACGGATCTGCTTCAAAAATTCAATCACTTCACACTTATTCACACTTCCACTGAATGTCATCAGAATTCATGGATTACCTTTGGAGATATAGCTTGGGCAGTAGAAAGGGAGAAAATTTCCATGAAAATTCAAGATGGCAGACATTTCTCCTAGATGACCATGTAACCCTTCTTTTTTTTTTTTCCTTTTTTTTTTTCTTCATTATTGATTGTAGGAAGTGTCTGAGCAATTTCTGACTGAAAATTCCACCAGACCATTTCTAATGAACATTTCCAACATTGTCTATTGCCTTGAATCTGGATCCAAACTACACCTGTCTTACTTGAAATAAATGTCAAACTATAAATACAAATGCTCTCCTCACCATGCTATCTGAAACTGTTATCAGATTAGATAGTGAACTGAACTTGTCTGCTACACTCAGTTCTGGAACCTTAATTCTTATGTTGAGCCAAGGATTGTTGACCTGAATCTTTCCTGTTCTGTGGCAGAACAAATATCCTGGTCATCTATTCAGTAGAAGAGATAGTCAGTCTTATCTTTGATTAAACTGGCTGCATCCCATGGGTGCTTATATGGCTTTTTTACTTCCCTTCTTCATTGATTGCTTCATCACTTTCCTCTTCTGATTGCTGTCATTGAATCTCAAACTTTTCTCTCTCTCTCTTTCTTCGGCCATTATTTGTTGACCCTCATCTCCTTCCTCTGTGGTAAATTTTCTGACTGCCTGCCTGTCTGCCTGCCTTTCAGCTAGGGAATTTATTAGAAACTATTTGTCATGCCTAATTATTTGACATGGCCTCTGATAGCCACTTGAGAATGTTCATCACCCCAAGGTCACTTCACTTGACCCTGTTAATCATCTCTAGACTCCAGTATCTTTTTTTAACCATTGGGTTCACTAGCCAGCCCTGCAAAAATGTCTGTATACTTGACCAAAGAAGAGAATCTGGACCTACATGGACTCATGAATATTAGAATGGATAAAATTCCACTTCTCTATCGGGGGAAACTTTTTTCTAACATTGCAAAATATTATATCACTATCATATCTATTCTTTATGATTGTTGACAAAAAATCTCCTTTGCAAATTTATGAAAATAGCAAATGAGTATTTTTGTTTTCATTCATACCAGAAGAGACACTGAAGCATATAAAGTTAATCTTGTTTGTGTGACTGGATACTAGATGATTTATCTTGATAAAAAAGCCTATTGTTTACGGCTGAACACCTTTTTTTTTTCTTTTTTTTCTTTTTCTTTTTTTTTTCCACACCCAGATAATCTTCTCTTACCACATTGTATTATATTGTATCTTTTAAAGACTTTAATTTTACATGAGCAAATGATGTTAATAATGGACATTAAATATTATATACTTGGTGTAATCAGATAGCCATGGTCTTCGGAATCCTATAATGCTGTACATGAACATCTCTCATCAGTAAACAACCCCTTTAAGAGAGAAAAGCTTGGGAGACCTTAAATTATGGATGTTAGTATGTACTTGTTGGATAGGCTTGGTTGACTTGATCTCTTTTCACATGTTATACTCTTTGTCATACTGATACATAATGGATGGTTTAGTTTGTTTACAGGCAACTTTTTTGTGGTGGTACACAACTTTTTTTTTTTTTCTCTTAGCTTTCTGTCAATGACTATAACAGCAAATATTAATAACCGCAGCTATGTGACATGGAATGGATTTGACTGGGCCTCACATGGAGAGACCACAAAACAGCACAGTACATCTGAGAAAAGACAAGAGTCAGGGACATCATAGAATCCACTAAAAGTCTCAAATGGCAGTGGGCTGGCCATGTTGCAAGAATGGCGGACAATCGATGGTCATCATAACTCACGACATGGATCCCCCAAGATCACATGCGCAACTGAGGCCGACTGAGTATTAGATGGAGAGACGCGCTAGACAAGTTTAGGAAGTACTGGCTCCGCAACGCCCATGATAGAGAAGTGTGGCAAATCCTCGAGAAGGTCTATGTTCAACGACGGACATTAAAAGACTGATGATGAGTCATGTGGGTCTATCTATCCAGGCAGGTTTCAGGACTGTCCACAACTGTGTGGTGTTCTCTGGGTGTGGCTGCAGGGAATCTAGTTGGACCTGCAACATGTCCCATACATCCTCAATAGGGTTTAAAACTGGCAAGCATGGGGGTACCAATGGAGTCCCTCAAAGTCAGCTCAGTTTACCTAGAACCAGATTTGTATCCATCTTACATGATAAGGTGTTGCATTATCCTACTAGAGCAAACTATCATCACCAGGAAATATGGTGAACAAAGGGGGGCAAATGGTGTGCAACAAGATCTGTATAAGTCATGCCTGTCAGCAGACTCCAGTTTCTCTAGTGGACCTTCTAAACTCTGTCTGGCTAGATCTATATCCTCACGTGGACTACTCCTCTCACAAAGTCTACCATCTACCTGAATAAGCTGGAAACTTGATTAATCTGACTAGGCAACATCACGCCAGAATTCCACATTTCGGTGGTAATGTTCTGTGGCCCAGATACGATAATGGTGTCAATAATGTACCCTTGTTGGTCGATGATTATGAAACCATACGAAAAGCCATGTACAGTGCATTGGCTGATGAGTTGAGCCACACCATCATTGAATTGTGATGTGGTTTGATGCTATGTTCCTTTTCGTTATTTGATCACCATCAGTTGTCAGCATTCCCATCCATGCATCGTCTGTTGGCATCCATAGTTCTCATATGCCACTGGTGTCTGTCCAGAATTCACGTATTCCTGGTGTTCCCTGGCTCTTGTTTGAGAAAAACCTACAGTAGTTGCCTCCTTGGAGATAGAATTCCCCATCTTCCTGGCCCCAACAATCATTCGACTGTCAAATGGTTTTAATTTTGTTTATATCCCATAGCTGCCACAGTTATCCTACCTATTCATCTATTATGTCACACGTATGTCATCCGGCTGAGTCCATGTCTGTAAGTGTAGGAGAGTGAAACCATCCAGTGTATTGCTGTTTCTAATATTTTGGTACTTCAGTTTAATACAAATTTTTTAATGAATTTGTGGTGTTGCATTAATACCTATTTATTTGTGGATATACAACTATAATTTTATATATGTATATGTACATATTGGTTTGTTGTTATTTCAGAACATGTCTCCCTTCTCTGAAGGAGCAGTGTCGAATGGCCAGAAATTGGACCAAGGGAGTAAATCGGGAAATCACTATAGTAAGACATCACAGCAGGTGAATAAATATTTAATCCATGTTCCTCATTAATATTCATATCTTTTTTTTCAGTTCAGGATGAAAAAAAAAATTTGTCAATTCTGCTTTTATTCTCCTATGAACATCAACAATTAGCTTGGTGCTGAATTTCAGACCTGTATAAGGGCAGTATATTCAGTGTATCATGTTTTAGTCTATTGTGAAATAATTCTGAAATATTTCTGAGAGTAGGCCAGAGTCTTTTTTGATCTAAAAAAAAAAAACTGTTTAAAATCTCAATTATGTTTTTAAAATGGTGTTGAACTTTTTCAAAAGTTGGGTGCCTGTATCTAAATCTTACAATGTCTGTGCTGAGAAGTTAATTCAATTGTGTCTCTGGAGATTAGTATCACATTGTGAATTACATTTTTTCCATGTTCCACTTCAGTTATTCGTCTGTTTTTACTTTATAACAAGTTGAAGGCATTATATATATATATATATATATATATATATATATATATATCTTGTCAGGTTAGATCTGGCCAAAGGTCTTTGATCTGGTCTTCTGACTGTCTATGCCTATTATGCATTCTTAATGTATTTTTTGTTACAGATGAAAATAGTTATTGTGCTTCATAACTTGTTTTACTGATGTGCCAAAAACTTGTTGAAAATTAATTGCTAGTGTAAAATAATTCACTTCCTTTTTGCTACTGAATTTATATTGATGGTTTATCTCTAGATTAGTTAATGAATTATTTTATGTCCGCTGTCATATCACTAAATCTATATGAATAGTACTAGATTATGATAAATTTTTATCTTTGTACAGATGGAATGAAGCAGTGTTCTAAAATATTTGAGACAAACCTTTTTATCTTAATTTGTAAATTCCACTGATAAAGATCATTGTATAGGCTATTTAACTCGGTTACATTCACTACCATTATAGTACTAGTTTATCCCTGCTCTCGGAAGTGACTGCATATATGAAATATGTGGATATGCACATTGCATTTTGTGTAGAAAGATTTGATAGAGATTTGCATTTCCATGATCTTGGAGAATAGCATTCTGTTGACCACAAACACATTTATATTTTTTGTTTTAATTTAAAAATTTTTTTTTTTCTATTCTTTAAATTCAGCATTTTTATTATGTCATTAGCATTTGAATTCTATTTTATAACATCAGTTGTATCCCTTAGCATGACAGAAGACATCTGCACATTGCTAATTATCATGTGTGTGTAAGATGGTGGAACACAGGTGAGAGGTTTTTGTCTCTGTAGAGCATTGCAGAATTCTTATGAGTATACTGACATCGTCAGCACAGTGGAAAATCATACTGGGCAAATCCCATGAATCCTGGTAACTAAAACTAAATTTGTTAACTGGTCTTAAGGCTAAATTCAGTGGGAAAGGCATTTTAGTCTTTTAATGTAATATATTTTATTGATAATGAAAAAAAAAAAATTCTGAACATGTATTGTTTCCTCTTGGGCATCTGAAGATTAAACTTTTGCATTTTCTAATTCAGGCAGCTTCCCTGGATGCAGTATGATCAGATTCACCCCAAAACCATGTGGGTATCTACAGGAGAGTATATCAACTGTTACAAAGTTCTTGCCAATGGGTTGTTTCAGGAAGATAAAAGAAGAAAACTTGGTCCTCTTCATCGCGATGTGACAAGATTTGTGGTGAAGGACTCTTTAGTTGTCAGTGGCTGCAGGTAGGTAAAAATATTTTCAGCTCAACAAGATTATTCCTGAGGATTGGATATTTGTCTATTTATGACTCATCCTAGTAACATTTTGGGGGCTACAACCTTGAAAATTGATGAGTATTCCACTAAGCACCATCTGAAAGCTTTTTTTTTTTTCTCTCTCTCTCTCTCTCTCTCTCTCTTGAGGGAGGGGGGTCCCAAAGGTGATTTTGAGGGGGTCATTCATTCAAGTACACACATGGGCTACAGTGATTCAGTTATGCTCAATACTGATATTATGTTTGTTTTTAATTGCAAAATTCCTTGCTGCATTTCTAAGAACCTAATTTTATGTCAATGAAATGCGTGTTAAAAATCCTCTAAGTATCTTTTCCTTGAAATTCACGTAAATTATATGAATGAAAAAATGAAGAGCATTACCTTATGTATGTCACCAGCCAATAGGAGGTACCAATCACATAACAGGTTCTGACTTGGAAAGTGAAATCAGCAGTACAGGTTTCAGTCAGAGCTGTTTATTTTCACTCTGCATTAATACCTTGCGAAAGGCATGGATACACATCTCCATCCAGTTATATGTTGATAAATGGGTGGTCAGAGCTCTTCAGCCTGTAAAGCAGTCCATCTAAAAAGGTAACTTTGACAAAAAAACACCTACAGCTTGGCATTAGCCATAGCTGGTCCCAAGCTTAAGTAAAGGAGAAAGTTAAGGCTAACAACTCAATCCTGCAAACCTTATTTGCTGCTGAAACTGCAGCAAAGTGTTTGAGGTCCTATGCTCCAAAGGAATAAAGAAAACAAAAAAATATATAAGCATCCACCATTATAACATGGGTTTTGGAGGTCCAAGAAAGCCAATTGCATTATAACCAAGCCACGATAACTGCAGAGTGGGTGTGATAGTTGAAAGATGGTGAATATTGTCTTTATATTCCCTTATGTAACTATATAACCAAGTTTCCCATCTCATCAATGGTCTCAGGAAATGGGTGACCAAGATAGAGAGTATAACTGCAAAAAAAAACAAGTAGCATTGAATTAGTTGATAAAAGCAAGTTTGATTTGTTGACTAAAGAAATGTTTTTGTTCAATTCATTTCATTTTTACAGTTACTTTGTCTGCATAAGTTTCATATTTCTTGGTAGGAGGGGAGTTGTCACCTGTTATCAAATTGGCTTTAAAAAGCAGAATATCCTTGGAACCTGTAAGCCTGATATTTCTGGCTTACAGGCCATGAGAGAAATTCTTTTTTTATTTTCAGTTTTTTTGATGAGTGGGTGATAATATTAGTAAAAATGTGGGGGTCCACCAATTACCTCTCTTTATATCACAAGCTACAAATAATAACCAGTAAATACATTTACTCAAAGTAGAAACCCAAGCATCAGTCAGTAAATTTTTTTGCTCTTTTTACTTTATGATATCCACATAGAAAACAAGAATCAGCCACAGAATGGTTGGTGTGCTAATTTTGCTTCTTCACTTGGTGTTACTTGCATCTGAGCTTTTGCAGTGTATTAGTTGAATTTTTAAGCTTTAAAACATCTTTTAAAAACTAGGGGTCAATTTTATGTAAGTGTAAAAAATTTTTTTTTTTTAAACTACAGGCCTATACCAGAATTTTGAGCAAAAAATCTTGGTTGACTTGTGTTCTACAATCAATGGTATATTATAAGAAATGAGTATTATGATAGTGCTGTACGAAATTCTGCATTTTTTTATTTTTATCTTGAATTTTAAATATTTTAGGCTAATATTTTCCGAATGTTATGTAATCCAAAAAGAAGGAAAATGGGAAACAGGTGGAGAAGACAGAGATAAGATGAAATGTGTTGAGTAAGACGAAGGGAGAACTACAAAAGTTTGACTAGAAATATAAAAGAAAAGGCAAATTTATTATTTTTTTATTGAATCCCATGTTTTTATTCTTTAGGGAAGGAAGTTTGTTTGGTTGGCGTAGTGATACAGGAAAAGCCCTCTTCTGTTATGTCAATGTTCACACTGAAGATACCCAATGTGTAGACTTTCATCGTGATCTGGTGGTGTCAGGATCTAGAGATGCCACTCTGAAGGTATGTTCTCAATGAGATTAAAGAGAGCGTGTTCAAAAATCACTTGATCTAACTTTTGTATATAATCTTGGCATCATGCAACTCTGAAAGTTAATTGTAAGAATGGCTTAAAGCTATGAACTGATTGCACAAAGCTTCACAACTGTATCTCTGTAGTTTTAGCAGTTACAAATTTTTGTAAGTATTTTCTAATCTGTGAGTTCGTTTTACTGATCAAATATATGGTGAGAAATGACGCATAAGTGATTTGACAGTAGTGTAATGAAAAATGTCCTATCTTACCATATCATATAAGAAGCCATGCATTTCTCTGAATCCTCATCTTTGCTTTTTACCTTTTTCTTGTATATTCTTAAGCAATTCTTGGATGTATATCTGTTAATACTTGGTAGTTGGGGGTGGGTAGAGAAACATGCATGCCAAGCAAAGTAAAGCAGAAAAAAAAAAATCTAAAGAATAACAGTGTTTTCTCACAAATATAATGGCTGTTTTTTGCATAGAGCTTCAATAATTTTGCATTTTGAATAGTTCTTTTCAACTGTCTATATATTGCTTGACCATTGAGTCAAACTCACTATTGATATTCACGTTGAATAAAATGATATCAGATGTGATAACTGGCTGATCTGATCTTGACTTAATGAATTTTCAATCACTTTCAGATTTTGAGTATGGAAGAGCAATATAACAGCAATCAAATCAGAGCCACACTGCGAGCAGAAGACAGAGTTTGGTCTGTTGCAATGGCCCCAGATGGCAGGTAAGTTTTAATTGATTCTTCTACTCAAATCCTGGTATGATTATTTCGAAGCGTCTTTTTAATCTCTCTTCCCACTCTTTCTACTCTTCCTGAGTAGATTATCATTCGGTATGTAGGGGAGTGAACTATGGTAGTCTTGATGTAATGAGGAAAGAGTTGCCTCCCATGGACTGATGAGATTCTAATATATAAGATTTACTCAAATTTTTTTCTCTGTCAATGTTTTGTTACATCTTACTTGGATGTGATAGTTAAATATATTCTTCAATAACCTAATTTCAATTTTATTACGCTCAAGGGACATGAACAGTCTTTAACACCACTCAATAATTGTAACAGAGCAGCGCCATACTGAGGCTCTTTATGGCTAAAAGTATGCTTTATTAACAAGAGAAATAGCAACCATTACAAGAAATTGAGATTTCTGGCCAATGGAGCTCTGCACTAAATGAAAATATTCTTGCTCTCATTGAACTCCTTGTCATATTTTACTGTTTACACCAGTAAAGAATGATGGGATGATAATATTTAGTAATAAACTCACTACAGTTTGATCAATTGTTTTGATGTCTTGGCAATTTTTTTCAAGCAGATAATGTAAATAAACACCAGCAAATTGAAATTTTTATTTCACACACATCACTCACAAATCGTTCTAAAAGTTATTTTGATGTGAAAATTATATATCAGAATTTTGAAAAATTTTTTGTAGAAATAGAACCAGATGTGATGGTAATGCATGCAAAAGAGAGTAATTTGGAAAATAAATTTTGCTTAATATGCTCTATACCGAAAGAATGAAAATGGAGGTACTTGTACATGAGGTGACCAGAGAAGCCATTGCCAGAATTTGAAACAGCGGACTATGTCATGGCTTGGCACCATAAGTTAAGCCTATATTTCATGTTATTGCAATTGAGTTCAAATTTGTTGTCTTCTGTTCATACACTGTAGACCCGTTATAATGCAGAAGTCGGGTTTCCTGCCCCCAATTTTCTCTAGATCAACCCTGGTAATTTGTGCAGATATAAAAAGAAAACCATGGGTACAGTAGGGTGAGACTAGTCCGGTAGGAAGACAAATACATTTAAAAGAAAATTTCAAGTGTGACATCTCACCAGAAGTTAGTGATATATTGACTTCACACAGTGTACTAAGACATTTTCAAACACAGTATAGAATTAATCAATACCGTTTACATTGATATATAGCAATTTTTGCGACTTTTGAACCAGAAACCATGTGACAAACATGTCCGTTTGGGTGTTCATTGTCAACATCTTTATCATAGCCGATCTTCCATTTCCTCTCCCTCCGTTGGCTACATTAAATAGGTATGAGTCAAATTCAACTAGTGGCAGCCGCCCTAGGATTGACTACACCTAAAAAAGATGGTACATATCATATATTGCCATTTAGCCTAAAAATACTGCAATATGATCACTGAAATGTTTTTGTCCAATTCTATTCTTTCTTACAGTTGGTGTAACCTAATTGAGCAGGGGTCTTTCTATTTTTGTATTTAGCTATTATTTTGAGAGCCAGATTTAACTTCTTGAAAATTTGAGTCCATGCCCAAACTTCATTATAAGTGATTCCTCCTTGTATTGAGTCTACAGTGTATTTAAATGATATCAATTATTTTTGTAACAATATTATATTTAGAAATTTGACCTATTTTTAATTCTATTCTATTATAGCACATTTGCATCAGGCAATGCAGGTTGCAATGGCAGTTACCCTTTAGTCATCTGGGATCTATGCAAGTGAGTATCGTATATGAAAAATGTACATCTCTCTCTGTTTCTCTGTTTTTTATCATAAAAAAATCTTCATCAGCTGAAATAGTGTAAAATTGAAGAAGCAATTACCATTCGTTTACTTAGGAAAACTTTTTGAGAGTTCCCAGACAGGATAATGATGGTGTGTTGAGTCGGTTGGGGTGGTGGAAGGTACAGGAGACGGGTTAAGGAGAGAGAGGAAGAGGATGTATAGACTGTATACACCCTCTTCCTCTCCCCCCCCCTTCATAAAAGTGAATATGTGGCAAAAAGCTTGGAATACTTGTCTTAAATTTGTATACTTTCCAATAAGTTTCCTTTTACCATTTTGCTTTGTATCAAAATAGTGGTTAAAATTGTTCGATATGTAACTATCGAACTATTCTTGGAGCCTTTGCAGAGAAGTTTCAGAATAATTAGTTTCAACTATGAAGGAATGTTTCTGAGACCAATATGCAAGAATGGATCTATGCAGATCAAAAAAAAAAATGACCTCTTGAATTTGATAAACAGTAACCATATAATTATGGTTATTTTATTTGTTACTGTTGAAAAAAAAAAATTGAATATTATTTTATTAAAACTGAAACTTTTCAGCTCTGATATTCAATGAGCGAAATGTACCTAAAGAGTTGATGATCCTATGGACTTTTTAGAAAAAGAAAATAAGCGACATTTTTCAATGAGAACGCCTGGAATAGGGTTGTACTTTCTCATTGCCAATCAACCCGATGTGAGGGACTTGAATCTTGATATACATGTATTCACTTTTTAATTTACACATATTACGTTATTTCACTTCAAATGTTGTCCTTGACTATAAGTCAAATATAGTAAGATGAAACATTTTGATAGTTGGAAGATACAGGCAGAATATGTTTCTAAATCACACAAAAAAAAATTACTCATTAGAATTGAAATAAATTAGATAAATGTAGACATGATATCTCACAATATATGAATAAACAAAACAGGTTTTTATAAATTAGAAAGAACCAAATTTGGCAATCCTGTCTTTTCGTGTTCTGTGGGTTTGCTTTGCAGGGTTGCCAGATCAACCATTTCTCAGATAAACCTGGCTTAATTCTTATCAATGATTTGTTCTGGAATCTTGAGATGTAGTAGTTTTACTTGATAAGTGGTCTTTAAATGAATATTATATCTTCTCCTTAATGATAAAATGGGCTGAAAGTAACCAATCTAGCCAATTTTAGGCATTTTAGAAACAGTTTTAGCTATAAGTAACAAAGCAGAATTGGCAAAACCTGTAGGAATGGATTCAAAGAGGAAAATGGACAACTCCAGACCATCAACAACCTTGGATTTGCCAAGTCCTATGTTGCTATTTCTTACTTCGTATCTCTGTCCAAAGAGTTAGGGATGGGTTAGATGGCTTTCTAAAGTCCTGGCTGGTAGAGGAATAAAAACCTATAGAGTGGGGATATTGTGAGAAAAATGAAGCAAGTAGACTACGGCGATTCATTTTTAGGCAGGGGGAGCAATTTTTTGCTATTCATTTCTACTGAATCCACTGAATCAATGATCAGATGATAATCATTCCATTCTACACCTTGACCTTGTGAAATTCGAAGGATTATTGTACTACTTTTTTCTTGTATGGTTCTCTACAGTTTGCACACATTGTTTAATTTCTTACCTTCCATTCAAATTATATTCTCTTATTTAAAACATATTTCAACTAATATAAAGAAACTTAATAATCTGTTATATACATTATTTGTTAAGATAATACTGCCCCCACACACACACTGATTTAAGGAGGGAATATTAAGAAAAAATGTATTGCCTTGAACCAGGTTTTAACTAACTGTAAGGCTAGGCAACGAAGGTTATGTTCAACTTTTGAGTCATCTTGGAGGATTTTTTTTTTTTTTTTCTTGAAAGTATCAAGATTTCAATGACTCTTGCTAAAATGATGTTTAAAAAAAATTGGAAATAGAATTATATTATATCAATTCAATTATTTATGTATCTGTACATGATGACATGTGCATAATAAGCAAGTATCAAAAAAGCAACCAGTTCAATCAATGCTTCTTTGTCAATTTATCAATAGTTACACTTCTTATTTCTCTTTCTTTTTTCTTTTTTTTAAAATCTTATTCTTTTCTCCGTGTAGGGGTGTAATGGACTGTAGCCTTGGCCAGGACCATAGACGAGGTGCTGGCATCTTGGACTTGAAATATGAAGCTCCAGATATCCTTCTCTCGTGTGGATATGATTCCTATCTTCGGCTTTGGGACTTGCGCACAGAAAAATGGTTTGTAGTTTTATTTTTCTATACATTTTGCCTCTTCCTTCCATCTTTTGTAGACTAGAAAGTTTGTTCTGAAGGATTGTGGGATAAGTTTGATAATTTGCTTTTAAAATAGATTTTATTTGAGCAAGTAATCGCCCTTTTTTTTCTTTTTTTTTCCTAATTTATTTACAGATTCCTTCTCATACCAGTCAGTAAAATTCATAAAATCTGGTGTTTTTATAGTCTACAATATAGTGACAATTGACCTTCTTGTAATTGCTCATTTTAAGCATATGTGGAAGGGATTTTTTTTTCCTTTATTGTCCTGTTTATCCACCTTCATTCATCTAGCAGGGTAGTTATGGATGACATTAATAATGAAAAGTTGAAATACGGACTTGAAAAGCTTAGCCAATGAAAAAAGGAAAAATCCTGACATATTGACAAGCAGGGGCAGCAGAAAGAGGTTAAATCGGGCAGTGGTTGTGTACAAATGTGAAAATGAACCAGATCATGCTGATAACGTTAGTTGAGAAAAGTCTGCATGTGTAACATAATGTTCAGTTGTGAAAGTAGAAAAGTTGGAGACGTAGAAAGAGACCTGTGATTTATGTTTCCAAGTTTCATATAGAACTTATTTTTCATTAACCCTTCATCAGAAAGCATCCCAATCAGAAGTTCTGTACAGCACTTGGGTGTTGCTACTCCATTCATTCGGGATCCATTCTGTCAACTTATTACATGAATATTCAAATGCTTTACACCAGTTCAATAAGAAAGTTCTCTATTATTTGATAATTGCTGGTTTATATTGTAAAGTTTGTATCATTGACATCATTATTTTATGGAATTATGTGGGTAATTTTTCCAAATTATTTTGAACAATTGAATAAATTGATAAATACTCGTTTTTTAAACTTGTTACATTTTGTTTTTGTTAGTGAGATGATGTGGGAGGAACCTTTTGATTCAGCCGTTTACTGTGTGAAAACAGATGGGGATTGTGCCATGTTGACAGGCACTGCCAGGCATGGGATGACTAGACTGTGGGATAAGAGAGCTACCAAGCCTGTGCAGGTAAGATTAGATTTATTGCCTTTTCAAGTTATGAGGTTATTTGGGCCTGGACCTTTGTCTTTCATAAGATAATAGTCAATAGTGTCAATATTTTTGTTTAATTGAGGTTATTGAGATAAGTGTTAGGTAATTCTTTCAGTAACAGGTTATCGGCTTTCCTCATATAGGTCAAGTCGGCTTTCCTTTATTGACCAAATGAAAATGTGTAATTATGTTATAGTTTTTTCAAGTTTTTTTGCATTTAGTTTAGTTGCACTTAGTTACCATGTTATTCTCATTTTAAAAATCATCTGTAGATTAATTTTCATTTGAAATAAATGCATGTAATTATAATTGTTCTTTTTTTTTTCTTTTTAATTTATTTTTGTCCTGGTTTTTTCCCCCCAAATAACTTCATTATAAAATCAAATTTCTAGGGTGGGCAGTGATTACTAGCTTTTTGATACTTTGATACTTTTTTAAAGTTTAAAATGTATTGAGGCAACTATTTATTTTTCATGAATATTTGTTAATGTGCATTTAGTCGGCCTTCCTTATATCCGTCAACTCTAGTTTAACAAGGGTTCACTGTGTAGGTCAACTTGGCAATGGGCTAACTTGAAGCCATTTTCACAGCTACTACATTACCCCTTATTGTTGCTATTGCGTATTAAATCTATTCTCTTAATTCTTCATTGATTGAAAACCTTTTTCTGTATTTGATGGCATATAAAATTACACATTTCAGTAGCATATTCAAGAAAAAAAACACATTCCCCTGAATTCTCATTTTCCACCATTTTCTTTTTTTTCCATTTTCTTTTTCACTCTTTCTTAAGAGTTAAAAAAAGTGGGTTCTTATATGCTGTCTAATATATTTATATCAAGTCTTTCAATTGCAAGTGACAAAACTGATTTTTCTTAGTATCAGATCTTCATTGTTTTGTTTTTTCGATACGGTACTTACTGCATCACATTGATGCACTGTTTTTTATCAACACAAATATTTGTCCTATTCAACCAATATAATTAACTGTCACCAATTAACTAATTATCAGTAGCATTTATTTGATAGCTGAAATAGTAGCAAAATTGCCTTTTGAACAGTAATTGTTCATGTCCAAATAAGATTTAGGATTTCAAATGCTGATTGAAGTCAGCTAGGGCCTTTTTCTCTTTTTTCTCTTTTTTCTTCTCTTTTTTCTCTTTTTTTTCTCCTTTTTCTTCTTTTCTTTCTTCTCCTTTTTCTTCTTTTCTTTCTTCTCCTTTTTCTTCTTTTCTTTCTTCTCCTTTTTCTTCTTTTCTTTCTTCTCCTTTTTCTTCTTTTCTTTCTTCTCCTTTTTCTTTTCTTTCTTCTCCTTTTTCTTCTTTTCTTTCTTCTCCTTTTTCTTCTTTTCTTTCTTCTCCTTTTTCTTCTTTTCTTTCTTCTCCTTTTTCTTCTTTTCTTTCTTCTCCTTTTTCTTCTTTTCTTTCTTCTCCTTTTTCTTCTTTTCTTTCTTCTCCTTTTTCTTCTTTTCTTTCTTCTCCTTTTTCTTCTTTTCTTTCTTCTCCTTTTTCTTCTTTTCTTTCTTCTCCTTTTTCTTCTTTTCTTTCTTCTCCTTTTTCTTCTTTTCTTTCTTCTCCTTTTTCTTCTTTTCTTTCTTCTCCTTTTTCTTCTTTTCTTTCTTCTCCTTTTTCTTCTTTTCTTTCTTCTCCTTTTTCTTCTTTTCTTTCTTCTCCTTTTTCTTCTTTTCTTTCTTCTCCTTTTTCTTCTTTTCTTTCTTCTCCTTTTTCTTCTTTTCTTTCTTCTCCTTTTTCTTCTTTTCTTTCTTCTCCTTTTTCTTCTTTTCTTTCTTCTCCTTTTTCTTCTTTTCTTCCAACTTTGGCCATGTGCAATTTAACCATCATTATATATTTGTAGTATAATATTACTTAAGAATATGATAGATCAATATCACATCACTGTTTAGGATATAGTGTTGTTTCTTAATTTTTCTGATCTTCATTTGTCTTAGCTCTGCATAAACAATACTTTACAAGGTTGACACCATGACCAAAAATCAATTTAAATTGCATATTAATTCAACTTTCATAAACCTTATGACCATTAGAAAGGAAAATTAAATCACTATCTTCCATCACATAGAAATGGAGAGGGAAGGGACAACTTGTTGTGGCCAACTCGATAACATTTATTACATATACATTGAATGACAATAAAAGAGGGATGTCAATAAAAAAACAAGTAGGCATTACTTTGACGGTGAAATTTATTTATAGTTAAAAGCTATTCCTCATAAAAATTTCAGAGGGGTCCCTTCTTTAACCTTTAGCCTGCTGCTAGGTTTTTCCATACTGTGAAACAGGCCAGCATGTTCGTAAATAAACTCTCAAAACTTTTCATCTATAGATGTTTTTTTTTTTTTGTATCATTGTTGGAAAATATGTAGTAAACTGCATAGAACCGGAGATGAAAAAAATTTTAAAACTGCAAAAGTTTTTACGCATTAACTTATTGC
Source organism: Thysanoteuthis rhombus (assembly GCA_963457665.1). Lineage (NCBI taxonomy): Eukaryota > Metazoa > Mollusca > Cephalopoda > Oegopsida > Thysanoteuthidae > Thysanoteuthis > Thysanoteuthis major. The sequence goes on along the minus strand of OY735220.1, from coordinate 30,708,703 downwards.
CCAATGGCTTGGGTTTCTTTCAACTTTTCAAACACAAATATATCATGGATTATATAGTTTACATAAATGATTATTATCTTTAAATTTTTTCGGTCTTTCTTTCTCTTCGTTTCTAAGGGCAGGGAGTGATAACTTCAATATTTCATAAGGTTCACGCTTTTTATTTACCAACATGTCGTCGGTTGTTTTCATAGGCGCATGGTACCTACTATTTATTATGTTAAGTTTATGAAGGTTCTGTTTTTACAAAAAGGGTTCCATTTTCAAGGAAAAGCTTGAAATGATAATTAAATTCAATTTTTATATAAATATAAAAATTTATACAAACGTTTTCATAAATAGATAAATGGTATTGAATTACCATTTTTTTGTTTTGTGGTTTTTTTCTTTTGTATAAAATCTTATAGAAATACAAAAATGTTTTTTAGTTCAATTTTTCAAGTATTTTTAGCAGTTTGGTATCAATTCTGCCTGATGTTAACTCAGCCCCATCAAATTGTACCAAACCCGAATAGAGATGCTAGTGTTTGAAAATTTTTGTCAAACTCCTGTCCAAGTCGGCTGAAGTTGACTTTCTTTTTCTACCATAACTTCTACAACTAGAACAATCCTCACCCAATTTAGGAGAGTAAACTCTTCATTGGTTGTCTTACCTAAGCCGTTAAAATAAACCGATATTTATATAACTAAGATTTCCCTACTGTGATTTGGAATCACAACTAAGTGATCAGGAGGCAGCTCCACCAACTGATCTAAACTTATAAGTCTTACATTTCTACAAATTTATTATGTATACCATGCAAAAGTTGCAGTAATCATCTTCAGGCATAATAGAAGTAGGAGTGGAGTTCGATCCTGCAGCAGCCAGGCTTGTTCATTCAGTTGTTAAAATCTTTACTATGAAAAATCAATAGAATTTGAATGCTAAATGTGCCTGCATTTCACAAATCTACATGAATTCAACTTATTGAAATTTAATAAAACTTATTGCATCAATGGCTGAATTCATTTATTAAAAGGTTCTCAAGAAGAAAATAATCAGGGAAAATTTTTTTCTTCCATACAAATATCCCCCTCTTACTCTTGATTTTTTTTTTTTTTTTTTTTTTTTCTCTAACTGCTTAGTTCGTAAAATTTTGCTTTGTTTGACAACTTTTTGTTTCATTCATTAAATTACTATGGACTTTTATTATGTAAAAAGATAAAATGTTCAACTTTGAAAGCTTCAAAATTTTTTTTTGTTTTATTCTTTCTATCCTTGATATTTATTAAAGAAGTGTTTTAATAATCGAGAAATGAAGAAATTTATCAATCATTATCCATTGTAGATATTTTTTGGTATTAAGAATGAGCTTAGCATCTATGGATGCCTTATGCAAAAATCAGATCATTTCCCTTCGGAAATTTGCATCCAATCAGTACTACTGTTAAGACATGCAAGAGACATCTTAATATTAATACTCACAAGCTGCAAATTCACTCTCTTTTAAACAGTAGGAATATCTTGAAACCAGTTGTAGAGAAATTAAATTTGAATTTTTTTCTTATGATTTGACTATTTCAGGGATGAATTGGTCTCTTAATTTCAATGATATGTTGAGAAACATTTGTCATATTTGTTATGCTGTTCTAAAATCTGTTTCACGTCTTGTATTGCATATTGATTTTATGCTTTCTGTTGTTTTTTCAGTTGTACTATGCAGGGCATCGAAGCAGTCCTGTGTATTCATTGGCCTTTGACGCTTCACACCTTTACTTGGCCTTGGACATCAGTATCAGCATGTTAGATTTTTCCATCTATAAGTAGTATGCATCAATAGGTACACGCAAGAAACTCCTGCAAACATCATCATAATTTAATGGGGGACTCCATTTTCATTTTAATCTTTTAGAATGCTTCATATTTATCAATTAACTATTTACATCTATATATATATTTGTATATAAATTTCTAATTATAATACAGTGTGCATATTTTGAATATTAATAAGTTTGAATGTAAGGGATTATTTATAATTCAGATTTGCTCTCATTCTATCTTGTCAATTAACCATTTGGTGTACTGTCTGGATCAAATCTGAGCACATTTTTAATGTTCTAGATAAATTATTGCTATATAAATTGCTCAGAAATATTAGTTACTTCATGAAAAACCTGTTTTACTAACCAGTGTTTAAAGAACTAATTTTTATTTTGATTATAATTATATGGCTATTTCTTGGAATTTTTATCTTATTTTGAAGAAATAAATCATTCAGTTGATAGAATGTATACAGGTTTCCCCCCGCTAACCAAAAGTAGACCGTTCTTATGAAAACCTTTCGTAAGCTGAAATGGTGTAAAATGAAGAATAATTACCATTTGATTTATATTGGATGAATTTTGAATGTTTCCAGATCCAAAAAATGATGGTATGTTAGGCTGAGTCATCAGAGGTCATGGTGGCGGGAAGTACAGGATACTGGTGTATAAGAGAAAAAGGAAGAGGGTGCATACTGTCTCTAAAACGGCTTACTGCAAAACAAAATGCTGAACGCTATTTTCGCTTTTCGCCTTTTTTCGTAAAAGCGAAAAAATGGCGTAAAGCAAACTTTCGCAAAATGGGGGATAACTGTATATATAATAAATATGCACTTTTTTAGAACATTTCCTCTAGAATATAATTTTTTTTCTTGGTCTTTTTGAACATGATTAGATATCTTTCTCTAAGGTGGTTTTCTTCTTCATTCACTAAAAATGGATTCCGCTTAAAACAACCCATTAAAATCACTTTATGCCAATCACAAATAGTTATAACTTCATGATTGCTGTGGCCCTACAGGTTTTAGTCTCCATAAATTAACAATTTTGTAAATATGGGTGTGCATTTTTATTAATCATAAATTATATTCTTTACAAAAGGTGAATGGGATTCTTTGTAAACATTTTTTTTTTTTTTTTTTTTCTTCAAGTTGTAGATGTGAACAGGTGGATATTTTTTTCCTCTCTCTCTCTCAAAATTTTTTTAAAATCCTATCAAAGGTTTGTTAGTGTTACAATTGCACTTTTTCCAGTGAGGATAATATAGTGTGTGAACTTTAGGAGTTGACCTTTTCCTTCCCTCTTATGTTCAAAGGTTGAATAACTTTTTATGCAAATAAGACAAACTAATCAATAATCTACCCTGGGGACTGCTGGTTTCTGATAATACTGTGCAATGTTCTTTCTAATTTTTCTCTTGATATTGGGTAATGAGTGTTATTTTCTCATTGATCATGTCAAAAAGTATTGAAATTTTCAATTATTCCCTTCAAAGATTTATTATTTTCAATTTGACTACAGGTGAATTTGCACATTTTATATCACATGAAGTAAGAAAAATAACTGCATAAAAATTTCTGTCTTAGTCACAAAAGCAAAGTTTGAAAGGAATGATAGTCAATTTCTGTACTTTTTACACATAAGCCATCCGAAAATAACACTCACAACCTACAAACAAAATCACGTTGCACAATCTAATTCATATAAAATCCAATTTGCTGATTTTATCCTGAAGTATTGATTTTATAAAAACACTACAAACTCCATTTACCTCAGCTGATGATTCAGATTTACTGAGTTCAAGAAGATGGAATGTAATTATTTTTTTGTTTTAATTTTTTCAACTTATATTTTGTAAAGCTTTAACTTGCATCACATGATTATTGCTGACAAGTTTTTTTTATAACCAATTGCTCATTTAAGTGATAGCATTTATAGATTTCCTTAAACCATTTATTTCTAAAGTCATGATTTTTCAATCAATTTTGGTATGATTGAGAATATTGTATAAAAGAAAGTATATTAGCATGGTAATGCAAGTTTATTTGTAAAAAAAAAAGAGAAAAAAAGAAAGAAAAAAAAACTGAAAGCATGTTTCTCATCTTAAGAGTGTTCATATGTAATTTGATCTGCTTTCTTTTATAAGGATATTTTTTATGGTGGACTAAATATAGGTATACATGGGTTAAAAGGGTTTGTGGCTAACGAGGCATCTAACTGTAAAATATCACTAGTATGATACACTAATGCTTTTAAATGCCAATAGACAAGCTTATTTTCTTTCCGGTGTGGATGTGTGTTAAATAAATGTATTTTTGTCTGGGCTTTGAAAATAACTTGGGTGGCCCTAAATAAGAACTTATCTTTTTCTCTTTAAAGATCATATCTTGTTTATGCATTCATTTACATAGTTTACTCTAGTGAAAAAAGAGTAATCTTAATTGCTAAATAGCCTGGGGGTCTTTAATAAATAATTCAATAACTTGGGGTGGGGGCATAATAAATAATGGATTGGAAATATTTTCAAAAATGAATTAGTGGGGGGCAATTAGACACCCAAGAGCACATCTATACATTAACATCAATCCATTCTTTTCCAAACTAAAGCAGCCATATCTCTTATTTTGCAGATTTTTTTTCTTACTAGAATTGTTTTATTTGGCATTGAATTGCCTCATCCTTCAGGATTGGATGACATGCCAATGAAGGCAGTTGAAAAATATAGTATATCTACATGCATCAATTTGCTTGCCTCATCTACCCCTCATAACAACTTGCCTATTGTCAAAGTATAGGAACACTGGAAGTACATTCAAAAGTTTTAATTGGCAGCCTCTATAATTAGGAGCATTAGCTCAAATCTATCTTTCTCCCTTTTATGTCAACTAGGGTTTGTTTTTGTTTTTTTTTATTCCACCTGTTAACATCTCTGTTTCCTCATTATTGAATGTGCTTATATGCATGACCTCATAATTGCATTTTTTTTTCTCCATAAATATTAACAAATCTGAACATTTGAGCCTTTTGGTGATTTGAAAACTCTTAGCTGTATAAAGATAACAAAGTTTAGGACATGAATTTATCACACACTATCAATATCAAACCCTTCAGAGGAATGGACAAGACAAAAAGAGGTTGTAGAGATTGGTAATAAATACAGTTCTGTGCATATGAATTGTCATATGTATAAGTAAATGATTGGATGGAAGTGAAAAATAAATGCCTGACAAAAAAGTGTGATTTCTGCTCACAGGCAAAGATGACACTAGCAAGCTTACTTGTCACATCTAACAATTCAAATGATATTCAGTTGCTGTAATTTAATCAGTAAAAAGATGCTCTCTTGTTGATGAGGATACCAAATGCCCTCTCTACATATTCGCTTTATTTATGCTTTTACATTTGAACATGTTTAATGAAAAGATGCGTTCATTATGGTTTTATGTATGAGTTCAGTACCAATTTTGATTATTTGATACTCACCAATAGCTGGTGGCATTTGGCAGCTTTCTCTATCTTATATGTATATCATGAATGCCGGCATTTCCTTTTTTTTTCTTTTCTTTTCTCTTTTTTTTAAAATGTAAATTCAGAGTGATTTTACTGCTATTTTCCTTATGATTGAATTTGTTTGTTTGTCTTGGCATTTTTCAGTGATGTGTGGAAAAAAAACTGGGGGCAGAGTAATCAGTTGTGAGAGAATTATTGCTTTATGAGAGAAATAGGACACAAGAACTGTAATTTTGTTGTTGGTGATTGCTATCACTCAGTTGGGTACCTTTGCTTCTCTCTCTCTCTCTCTCTCCCCCACTCTATTGGTAATGTGATATTGGACAAGGTCAGTGGGGGAGAAAACTGATCAGGTTTTGTTAATCACTGCAACTCCATTAAAAAAAAAAAATGTTTGACAATTTTTTTTGCTCTTGGCACACTTTTAAAATTTGAGCAGAAGGAATAGCTACTTGTTTAATTCTCTACTTCTAATGAATAGGAAGGGTCTTTTTAGAATGATTTGGGAAGCATCAATCTTTTTTTTTCTTTTATTTATTAAAAAGTAGCTGTTTTGTTTAAACTTTTGCTTATTCTTTTAATCAGGCTTAATAAGTGTGTGTGGGGGAGGGGGCTTGTTTTTTGTGGGGTTTTTTTTTTCTTTCTTTTAGATCTTTTTTTTTTTCTTTTTTCTTTTTATATCCATATCATGTGATGGAGTGTGTGTTTATTCCTTCCCCATCTCTTTGAAAAAAAAACATGTACAACCTTATTAAGTGATTACCAAGACTTCCATTATTTGCTTCACCTTTGTCAGTTCTATATTGTGTTTGAAATTTAAAGGTGCTTTCACCATTGTAAAGGAATTATTATAAAGATGAGGCTAGAAAGACTTTTTTTTTCTCCTCCACATCATATTTTTAGTTTATGATTAAACAGCTTGGTATTATCCACTAGATAATACTGATAGCAATATATGAACTGCCAGGTAATTCTCTCTTCTTCTATTGCTCTAGAGAAATAATGAGCAAAAATTGTGTTCATTTGTTTGAAATCTTGCTCTGAACATTACATGTATATCCAAATGTATACCTACACAAATTATTCTGTGCATGTACTCACAGATATACATACTTTTTCATAGGCTCAATCATTTTCATGAGTGCACATAACCTTTTATTGTACAGATCTGAATGTTTGTTTTTTATATATTGCACACATACACACACATACCTGTCTAAATATTCATTTTAATTATGGGATTTAAGTCTGAAAAACATGTTTATTCATTATTAAATCTTTTTCTTTTTTTTTTTTTCTTTCCTCTCTTTTCTCAGTTGCTTTTTGTTGCAACTTACTCAGGCCGTCAGTGTATGACAGTGAGTCCTCAGCATAGATAATCATTATGATAATGTGAGCAAACATCAACAGGAATCAGCTTTGCTAAAATTTGATTATCCAGAAGCATGTTTTTCAGTTACTTTTCCCATTCATCTTGAAATTGTCTGAACCGTACTTCGGATATATTTTCATACACATTCACATCGCTATGCAACTAGAATCTCTATACTCTTTCATTCCGAGATCTTCTGTAGCTTGCATCATCTCTGGCCTTAGGATGAATTTCTTGTCCGAAATGAATATCCACAATGCTTATGCCATGCCTAGCTTGAATTTCCTTAATCGATCCTTTTGAAAAACCCGGTTGAAACTGGCCTGGTCATTGTACTGATGGAACATTATGGACACCTCCCACACACTCACTCTCACTCCCAATCACCCCACCTCACACACACTCTCTCATGACTTGAATAAAGGATTGAAAAATCTACTGTTGTTATTTATATTAAAAAGGAAAAAAAATAAAATGCTTGTAAATCTTGTTGTTGTTCATGCCTCTTTATATAAAAACAATGATTAAATTTCATCAACAAGATTTCTACATGGGTAAATAAATCATTGTTCATAAACTGCATTGCCATTTTACCAATTTCAATGTATTGACTTACTGTATTTCCAAGCATCGAAGACCCCCCCCCCCCCCCCGAATACAGTCTCGGATTTACCCTACAGGCCGATGTCCCCCCCCCCTTTCCAAATGGCAAATGCTCCCTTGAGGCCGGAACGTGCAATATTTCATTGGTCTTCTGGAATCTGGCACGTGAATGAAGGAAAGAGACACTTACATCTATAGAGTGCCCACAAAGAAATGAACTTACCAGCTGTGGTACATGAGTCTAGCATGCAAACCATTGCTCTAGGCTAGCAGTTCTCAAAGTATGGTCTGCGAGAGGCGTGTGAAAGGAAAATCATTTTGAAACAAATGTAGTTTCTGAAAACTTGATGTGGCTTTTCATCATGATAATCATATTGACATACACGAATCTACCTAAAAGAGTTTTTTTTTGTTTTGTTTTTTCTCTTTCTTTTTCTTGCCATAGCAAAAATCAGTTTTGTCGACAGCACTTCAATCTAATTTCACAAACATATTTAATAAATTGATCTTTCATCGGAACTGACTCTTGCCTGGCTTTTGTATTGAGCAACTTGGTATAAATAGTGCATTCCTATCAAAGCTATCTTCTGAGGGCCTTCTTGATTATTTTTTTATTTGGTGGGAGATACAGGCTTTGAATTTGTGATTGGGTTTTTAGACTTGATTCAAATTGGTGTCACTCAGCTGTGCTTGCTGACCGCCTGGTAAAGGGACCCCCCCCCTCCCAGGTGTAAATTATTTTTTAGCAACTGGTTAATGACCAAACAATTCAATTTATGGATTTACCTGTTCTGGTTTATTTTAGTTTGTTTTTTGGGGGCTTTTTTTGGTTTTTTTTCCCCCACTCACCAGGATTAATCCATTATCTGAATTTTTTTTTTTTTTTTTTTTTTTTTTTGGTGAAATAACTGAAAATCTGGAATATTGTTCAGTGAACACCGGATGGTAGGTATTGATAAATACCTTAATCTATTAATATCATCCTAAGACTGGGTTTTTAAAAGATTCTGTTAAATAGAATTGCTGAATATTATCAACTGAAAATTTCTGCTGACAAAATATATTTGAAAACAATCCTGCTTAAATTTGTTTACATTTCACAGTTTCTTATATCTTAATGCAACAGAAATATCAAAATGTAAATGTTCAACAGCATCTTTCTGACAAAAAATAGCCTGTTCATAAATTTCCTTGAACAACACATTTTTTTATACCTTATTACTGTTAGATGAGTCAGTTTCAATGGAAGATCAATTAAATGTATGCAAGATTAGATGAGTGTTGTAGATAGGACTGATTTTTGCTCAAGTGAGATAGACATAAGTAATGTATCTCCATTTTAATTACTGTAGTCATCACTTTGAAAATTCATGGAGTATCATGGTTAATTTGCCCTTGAAAAAGCATTGTGATGCCGGGGTTAACCTATGGAGTGAAAAGTGGCATTAGTTTGCAATTGAAGTGTTAATGAATTCTATTTTTTCAAAAACGGTAGGTGTTATTGTGTTGGGGGTGGAGAAAGCTCCAAATCTAACAACACTGGAAACCAAATGATATTTTATTGTGATATCATGCAATCAAATGAGGGGGGGGGTGCATTTTCCAATTTTATGTAGGTAATTTTATGCCTGCTGATTTTGGACATGCCTTTCTTTCTGTTCTGTGATGCGCAATTCTCGACATCCTTGAGTATAAACATATACCCTAGTACTTTATTATATAGATTGAGAGAGGTAAGTGTACTGGTTTCACAAGCCATTAATGGTTCAGTCTTTACTGTGTGTTCCACAAATATGGCTTCATATGAAACAAGTTTGGTATTATATGTAAAACATATTCTATAATTTGCTGAAAACTCCATGCACTAATTGTGTCTCTTAGATTTTAATGTAACAAAATTTACCATTAAGTCAGTGTTACTTATCCTATGTTCATCCTAGGGTCAAGTTATCTTTGTACACAAATTTGCAGCCTGTAGGGTGCAGTTGTTAAGGAGTTTATATAGATATGTGTGAGTGTGTAGATAAGAATACATACATACACATATATATATATATATATATATATATATATATATATGTGTGTGTGTGTGTGAGGTATATCCCAAAAGTATTGAGCCATTTGAATATTTCAAGAACTGGTTGATTACCAACCAACCAATCAGAGTGGACCTTACTACACATGCATGGACACTCCTGTGGGGTTACTTATTCGGCAGTGCAATACCGTAGAGTGTACTGAATGACTATCACAGTCACAATGACCCAGCATGCTTATTCTTCATGCCTCCTGCTGTTGGCAAAACACCCAAGTCTATCAGCCCTTACACAGTTCAGACTTGTTTTCCTGTGACTTCTAACTTTTTGCCTTCAAGTGGGGAGATTTCTGACCCTGGATATGATCAGGATAATATGACAAGGCAGCTGATGATGATCCTGAAAGAAAACTGCCAGCTTGAAGAGGAAGGGATGTGTGAGGTCCTAATGAGTACTTTGAAGTGGACTATGGTACCATTGCCCTTGGTTGGCTATTTTTTCATTATTGTAGAAAGGCTGGATACTTCCCAGACAGACTTTGTATGTTTATGTGTACACATATATATATATATATATATATATATAACTTAAGATAATGTTTATGATTAGTGACTGACAATTGAAAAAACAATCATTTGAAAAGGAGACTTGAAGCTTTAGACACATTTTGAGGTCAGTTTGAACAGTCAAGCAGACATTCTGAACATCTGACTTGTAAAATTATTGGTATGATTTGTTATACTAGAATTAACAGAACTGTGCACTCAATGTACCGTTCTAATCTAGTGGCCTAGTGCAGCCAACTAGTATTTTAGAAGTGCCTTCTGGAAAAGAAACTACTACAGCCAGTCTTCTTGACTACTGCTACAGTGGTGCTAATCAAATGTTTGAAAAAAAATCAGCATTATTCTTCAAACTATGGAGGTAATATATGGTGTCTGTAGGCTTTGCATACACTATTGAGCCATGTTAGTTATTTTTTTGTGACACCTGCCAGAGAATTTGTGTATAGAGCGCTTAGCTTTTTATTCTAGATTGAACCATTAACAATCTTGAAGGGCAACATGTACATTTGAAGTTCTGTTTCAAATTAAGAGAAATATTTTTGTAGACTTTGCTAATATTACAACAGGCCTACGGGGAGGATTGTCTGAGCCACACTCAATGTCACAAGTGGTATCATTGGTGGATGCTCCTCCCAATTTGTGACGACAATATTTGGATGACCTTTCACACCAACCGACAACGATCACATTAAAAAAAAACATGCTGTGATCTATGGAAATTGTTGTCTGACTCTGAAGTTTCCGAAGAGCAAAGAAACTGAGTTCTTGCCACGTGATTTAATGAAAAAACAGCTGATGGGTTGTGTTGCCACAAAATTTCTGCATCTGCTGACATATAAACAATATTTGACAAAGCACGGGCAAACTCTTGTCCCCTAATGGATCTACGGATTGGGATTCCCACCAACTTCTTTTTGTTCCCAAAGCTGAAATTCTCCATAAAAAGTCATTGATTTCAGGTAATAGAAAACAATATGCATCCCAGAACCTGCACACTACCCTTCGAAATAACTGCCATATTGCGTGTGTGTGTGTATATATATATATATATATATATATATATATATATATATATATATATATATATATATGTTTATTTTTGGACAAGCCTGTTATATACATACATATATTGACATATATGCATGTACACATATACAAATATATATACATATGTATGTACATAGGTACACATATACATATATATATATACACACACATATATGTGTATATTCATGAACATATATGTATACATATATACAAATACATGCATATGAATATGTACGTATACATATATGAATATACATATATACATGTTTATTTGTATACATATATACAGATATATATGTATACATATACATATTTACACACGAATACATGTATGTATATACATATATATACATGTATATACATACATACATGTATACATAATTACATACATATGTATATACATATACATGCATACATATATGTATATATATACACCTATATATATGTATAAGTACATATATATACATTCACTTATATGTATAAATATGTATACACATGCACACAACTATATATACGCACGTATATACAAATGTATATATACACGCACACATATCTATATATACATACACATATTTACATACGCATATATATATATATATATATATATATATATATATATATATATATATACATACATACACACGTGTATGTATATATGCACACACACACACACATGTATATATATATATATATATATATATATATATATATATATATATATACCTTTGTGTTATTATGATTATATTTGATAATTGTGTCATCCACAGATATTACAACTCTTCAGGGTGGCTATAGACTATCCAGTATCTCTGAGTAGGGTTGAAATCTTTGCTTCAGAACTAGATGCTCTACCTCTGCCCTAAGCAGAACTGGACAATCAGTTGGGCCGAATTAAGCAATTTATTTATTTATTTATTTATTTATTAACACATCATGCCCCATCTACCAGAGTGCTCCATTCCAGAGTTGGAAGACACAACTATATATATATACATTCACACACACACATATATATATATATATATATATATATATATATATATGTACACACATTCATGTGTATACACATATATACACACGTATACATACACATATATATATATATATATATATATATATACTTACACATATATACACACATATACATACATACACACATATGGATATACATATACTAATACATATTCATACCCATATATATATATTTATAGGTGTAATGTTTATATTCTTATCACTCGAGAACTACACATTGCAGAAAAAATGAAATTATAATATAATTAGTATTTATATATAATTTAGTTCTTGGATGAAAACTAATTCTTTCATATAAATGCAAAACAAGGAAAACTATTTCCAAAAATATCATGAAAAGGAAAAATACTCCAAGAATTATTTCAAGGGAAAGAACTACCAAAATTTCAATCAGAAAAATTTCAAATTTGTTAGTTTGTTCTTGATGCTGATAGAGCAGGTTTTCTGCTAGTATATATATCATTAATTTCTTGTATTTTAATTCATGTGCTGTTTTCATTCTCTGAAAAAGGAGCCAAGTGCTCATTGCAATTTCTTACCAAATTCACAGTTGGATAATTTTTTTAATCAAGTGTAAGTATGTGTATTTGTAAAAAAAGCAAAAGTCCTACATCTGGTTGCTATTTGAGCATTTGATGCATATCTATACAAATTCTCAAAAAGTCTAGGTATCGCAAAATATTTACAGTTACATATTTGATTATTACAGAGTGGTCAGCAAGTAATCAGTAGTCAACATTCATGTATTTTACTTTAACCAATAAAAAAACTGACAAAATATTCATGATGTCTAATATTAATAGCAAAAAATATCATTGAAAATGAGCTAGAGCTATTTTGTGATTTCCAAGAGTGATTAGGAATATTTTCATCTACTATCAGTGATGTAGTACTATCAGAAAGGCATTCTCTACTTTTCAGTTGGGAGAGTAGAGTTCTTCACTATCTATAAATGACTACAATTCGCTTTGTGTTTATATGTTTCTACCCTCAATTTAGCTAAAATGGTGCATCGTAGGTATATATATATATATAAATATATATATATAATGAATCAATATACTCCTAAAATGCACTAAATGGAAGAATGTGTAAAAAATCCAGCTGTTGAGGCTTACTTCGATCACCAGATCGCTATGGTATCCTATGCAGGCAGCTTTGCATTTCCTCACTTCTTTTTTTAGCATTACACTACAGTCTACCATATCTACCACGAGTCCAGATGCTCAGGGTTTTTTTCCGTTTCTACAAAAAAGTGCAACAAGCCTAGCTGCTGCGGGATCAAACACCACTTCCGCTTCCATTTTGACTGAAGATGATTACTGCAAGCTTTTACTGAATATATAATAAATAAGTAATTATAATTTTTTTTTTTTCAGTATATATATATTTATCAGAATGAAATAATGCGTACCTGTAAGATAAATTTTGTAGATATGTGAGACTTGTCAGTTTGGCTCGGAGAGTCAGCTACCACTGACTTGGTTGCGATTTCAAATCACGGTTGGGAAATGTTAATTTCACATATATATTTATTTTTTAGAATAAAATGAGCCCTGGCGTATTTCTTACATAAATTTTGGTAGATATGTTAGACTCGTCAATTTATCTCAGTCGGTAAGAGACATGATTACCAATTGGTTGTGATTTCAAATCACGGTAAAGAGATGTTGATTTTTGCTCCCGTAAATTTGGTGAGGATTGTTCTTGTTATGGTAGAAAAACAGTCAACTCCAGGTTTCAACTGGAGTTTGACAATATCAAGCTTGAACTCAAGTATTTTACATTCATATCTTATTATTGTCTGGCACAAGGCCACAAGTGTAAGGGTACTCAGTGGTGAATATCCTTTACTGCAGTAATCATCTGCAAGATTAATTAGTTAACTACTGAAGCATGTACTCCTATGTACAGACACACACACATGGTCTAGTTTAGTCTAGGACAAAGCCACCTCTGAGACACTCAGAGTGAACTTACCATATAGCAGTGATGATCTCCTAAACGTGATGGTTAACCTTTAGTACACAGAAAGGCATATATATGTATATATTTATACATAGAGAGAGAGAGCCATTTATCATAATCCCACATGACAGTATCATTGGCTATTGTTGAAATCAGTATGCCCCAAACAATTATTTAAAATGAATTATAAAATTTTTAAAATTAAATTCCATATAAACTTTTTAGAATATAAAGGTGTTTGAACAATGAATTTAATAAAATAATTCTGAATTTAATTACAAAACAATAAACTTAAAACAATAAATGTAAATTTGTAGCAATGAATCATGAATGAAGTCAGATTTCAACCAACAGTTGAATCCATTCAAAATAGCTTTTTTTCACACTACTCCTACAATGAACATACATGCATATGTAGAGGAATTTTCCCAATCAATGTCTGAAATACTTGATACAGTTCAATACATGACTTCCTTTCTTACATCAAGGACATTCAAGTATAATTTTGTATTTAAGAAGTGAACTTCAGTGGGGTCAAGTCAGTGGCTCAACCATGTGTAATACAAGATGTACGAAGGTTATTTTTGAGGAGTGGGTGGGAGGTAGATATCACTCGTTGTGTCTATCTTCCCACTACAGTAGGCTTTGATAGTGGTCAGTATTTTACAGCGGATGAGCAGGTATGCACGGATTTACATGTATATAAGAATTCAGTTGAGTAAATAGTTGTACGTGGAAATAAATAAAAAAGTAACAGCATAGTCTTCTCTATAAGTCCAGCCATTGAGTGACAAAAAACTGACAAGGATTAATTACAAAGTTGAATTTGTTACTGAAACTATGTCCGAACAGAAAATGTATGTTTGAGTGGCGAGGCACTTTTGACCTCTGGACCCTTTAAAGGAGGAAAAGAAAAACTCCCTTCACTTTTGATGCCTTAAAAGAAGGGAAAAAGTCTCCTCTCACTTTTGACACCTTAAGGGGGGGGGGTGTTCTCATTTCACTTTTAACCCCTTTAAGAAATATATGTAAACATAACACCTCGAAGATATGTATGTATGTATGTATGTATATTGAACTAGGTTCCACTCTAACATTACAGTTAATAGAACCTCCCCTTTAAAAAAATTCGCTCAAAACTTCTTACTTTAAAACCTTCCCCTAGGTCCCTTTAGTAAGTATGCCAAATTAGGTTGAGCTGCACTCATGTTTGAGTGTTTTTTTATAGTGTGACAAACAATCAGAGGGTGACGCCTCTCATTTCTATAAACAAAAAAAAGAATATATAAATACTTTGGTGAGTGTGAATGCAGATGGACACAAAATTAGGCACCAATTTAGCATAATACTTACATTGTGAATCGACCTCACCCACTAAAAGATTTTTTTGTAGGGTAGAGGAGCGATTGTCAAAAACCAACTTGCTAAAAACCTGCTCCGGTATCCGATTAGTGACCATATGGTAGCCATAGCTATGCCCATTCTTGAGTTTTGCAAAACACGGATGATCAGACATTTGGTAAATATTAAGAAGAGAGATTTCAAGCTTTGCCTGAAAATGAATCAACGTAGCCAAGTTGCTTAATTCTCTGTTAAGTGATTATCTTTCTGCCACCAAAAACTTTATTAATCCACATACTTCATCCTGTCTCTTCAGACATTGATACAAAGTTACACCGAGCAATATATGACCTGACAAGAACAAAAGCTCCGACACATTGGAGTTTCAAGGGAACAGGTGTAACAAAACTACTTATTTGAAAAAATTTTAATTTAACCATTTGTTGTCTCATACATTCTCTCTCTCTCTCTCTCTCTATATATATATATATATATATGTATACATATATAAACTATATAACAAGAAAGGGAGGTGGTGTTTGACCAGCGCCACTTAGGTGCCATGTTATTATAACTGTTTTGTTTTCAAAATCCCCAAAACGGTTACATGGTAAACAACTGATGATCTCAACAAGCGACAATTTATACATTGTACCATAATAACATAGTATATGTGAAATAGGGGAAAAAATAATGGAGGAAATTACATAAATTGGATTGACAAATATTGGGAACTAGGTGACTGAAGTGACACAAAAATATCTTTAGAAGAAGTTTTTCAGCGTTCAGCGTTCAAAGCTAGAAAGCTTTCTAGGCTTTATGTATCATCATTCCAACCAAGTATTTTCAAAAACACCTGAACGTCATAAATGTTATGTCACATCTGTGGCAAAATGGTGTCCATTTTACAATGGATTATTATTGTAAAGCTGGCATTCCCTAAAAAAAATAAGCAAAAACAATTTTAAAAACCATTTTTAGAAGACGGCTACTGGACTACATATGGAAATTTTTGAGGCTCTATGCCAGAAAATGTAACCAGGAGCATATGGACAGATGGACAGACAAGTGAAAAGGGAAAAATACCACTAGCCTATGTTTTTTGTTATCTAAATAGGTCAGTGATCATGGCAACGGTGATTCAATAAGGAAAACATGAACACACTTGAAGCAAGAGAGCGCCTAAAGAGCGTATACCTCTGCCAGTGCTATTGTCCGAGGAAGTAATTTTGCATGGATCTGCCTGAAAATTTAATCACTTCTTCCATTGCCCAACCTTTGGCAAAATTTGAAATTCATTGAGAACTTCTGGAGATATCATGTGGACAAGCATTAAATTGTGGTGATATTATGTGGTGCGGACACATAGCTGCTGCATAGGAGAAATAATTGTGCTTGGATCCACCTAAAATTTATCCACTTCTTCTGTAGCCTATTGTCTACCCTTCCAGAAAATTTAATTAGAATTCCACGTGAACTTGAGGCAATATCTGGTGGACAGTCTTGAGTGTATACATAAATACATGGAAAAAATACCTCCCAATCCAAAAAGTGTTCCTGGATCCGCCCCCAAAATTGTGCAACTCTTCCTTACCCCATTGCCCAACCTTCCGAAAAATGTCATCAAAATTCATTGAGTACTTTTTGGGATATTGTGTGGACAGATGGGAAGACACGACTAAATACATACACCTCTCTAACTCTTGTTATCAGAGGAAAATTAGATAGCATGCCAACGCCGTTCACTTACAATAAACTGAATGAAAAGGAGATATTTTCAAAAAGGGAAAGAAGCAATTCTTGCAATCTGTACCAATATTGGATTACCACTCCATGAAATTTGAGTTTAGTGTGTTAATCTACTGGTAATTTTTGAATTCTTTCCATGCAGAATAATAAAAAAAATTCCTCAGTCAGAAACTAATTCATGGATCTGCACTAAATTCAATCACCTCTTCCTAAGCTCAAAACCCGACCCTCCAAAAGGTATTGTGTATATAGACATCAGCATATATAATGTATGAACAAAATGAAAAAAATATCTCTCAGCTGAAAGAAAAAAAATCCCTGGATCCACCCCTAAATTTCACCAATTCTGTCTTGAAACATGGCCTACCTTTCCAGAAAACTTTATTGATAATCATGGAGATATTGTGTGGACAGGTATATGGCTCTGATGCAGGGGAGGTGACTGTAAAAAGTTCTTTGAGCCATCCCAAAATTTGATCAATTCTTCCTTAGTCATGGGCCCACCCTTCCACAACATGTAATTGAAATTCAGTTAGAACTTCTGGAGATATTGTGAGGGGAAATAGATATGAATTCATATACCTCTTCCAACTTCGTTGTTAAACGTAAAATTAAATGGCACTGGCTAAATCATGTGGTGAGAATGACAGATGGACCTTGATGTTAACCAAATGGACACTAGGAGAAATTATGAGCGAAGCCGTGACTGTCTAAAGAGCCGCTGGGGTGACGACCTCGACAAATTCGAACCAAGATTTGGTAGAGAAGTGCACATGACCGGAGTTTGGCAGCGGCTGGGGAAGTCTTCAGGACAAGAGACAACGACTCGATTGGCCCAAGGCGGAAGCAGTATAAGGTTTCAGTTACTTAATTTTATTTCTTCTTTTTTTTTTAATGCTGAGCTCTGATTTGTCCTTTTTAGTTTTTATAAGTGTTAATATTACTTTCGTAAAAAAATCGACAAAAGTTCTAAATTATAGATCTGGGATTATCAAATAAAAAATAAACATAATTATTCTTGTAATAAAACAAATTTTCCCGAGTTTTAAATACTTTTCAGAGTTTTGATTATTTGACATTTGTGACTTTCGTATTATTAAACGAAAGAAAGACGTGCGATTATTTACTGCGGAACCGGTAACATAAGCGGTGAGGATGGCGTCGTATGCAAACATGGCCTTAATGTTTTTTAACCTCCTGCTCATGTTCCTGGTTGCTACGGCTGGGTAAGACATTCCCTTTTTAAATATATTTCAGGCCTAATTATGTAGTTTTAATGTTTCAGGGTTTTTTGTGGACAACCATCTTCACTTTTTTGAAAATTGATCGTAACACTCGTGTCAGGAAACTACATATATAGTGTGTCAGTTCAGTTACCAAGAAACGAAAATATTTGATTCGGTCTATGTAGTTCTTGCTTTTTAAAGATGATTATCGAGAGATCCTAAGCTTTGATTCACAGCTTTTATAAAAAAAAATGAATAAATTAAACTGAAATCACGAAGTATTCGTTTTTTTAATAAGATTATTAGGAAAGTATACAATAAATTTGTTGGTTGGATGGGAGTAAAAAGAGCGTGAAGTTTCTGATCTGATTTTTTTTTTTCGAATTCAAGTTTACCTCCGACCTCAGACTATCAACGATAGATAAACTAAATATGAAGTTTTGAAAAAAAAAACAACAACAACAAAAATAACCTCTGGTTATTTCTGATGAATTCTACCTTACCCCCAAATACAATATCCACTATCTACCAGAAGTATGATGTTATTTAACCTCGTGTGTAGTTGAAATATTGTAAATTAATGGGTGGTTTTCATTCCCCGCGGACTATTGCAGTTTTTGAAACGATTGCCATACATAAGATCTATTCATTTTTTTTCTTGTAAAGGTTTTTGACTACAGATTCCAGAAAAAAGTTTTTATTTCATTTGTTCATTTAAAGAGGTGGAAAACTTAGTGGATGAGCTGTGTAGGTAAATGAATATAAATAAATCCGCGAGATCCGTGTTATACCCGTAAAAACTTATGATCTTACATCGCAAAATCAGTAATGTGTATTATTTACATTTTGTTATAATAACACTAATGTAAATAAATACGCTAGTTGATATTTATTTATTGTTAAACGATCGTAAAATATTGTCCAATTTTCTACTATAACACCGGTATTATACCAGTGTTATTGTACTAAATTTGATAATATTTTCATACACGGCACAAGAAGTAATTGATCTCGTCTCCCTTGAAATTAAATGGCATTGGAGGAGATTTTCCCCCCAATCTTAGATATTTAGGGATCTTCATTTGAAGGGCTATGTATGTTAGTTTCTTTTGAATTATCAACTTCTTATGCATTGTATTTATTACTATCATTCATTATTTTAAATTGAAATTTAGATAATTAAATGGTCCCCGACTTTTTTGTTCGGTCTAGCTGAGTAGCAGACAACTCTCCTCATGGTCTGCGTGGTGAACTGTCATTGGCTGTTGTGTTTGTTCTTCCGCCGGTTCCTTTCTTCCTTCCTTCATTCCAATTATCTCAGGCCTTACCTATACCTTTCTCTTACGTAAAAAAAGAGAGAAAAGGTATATCTCCCTTAGTCTTCTGATACGTATACAAATCATCCGTGGGAAATATTTATTTGTTGTTTGTGCAGGTGTGTGTATGTCAGATGTATACCTCAATAATTGCTTGAGTTGTTAAGCAAGGCACACTCCGTTTTGAAAGTTTTTTTTTTCTTTATGAATGATTATTGCATTATAGCCTTTTCTTTCTTTTCTTTTTAATGTTTTTTTTGTTTTTAAGTGTACTTGTTTTCCATTCAGACGTGGATAAATTTTTAAAGAATTTAATTTAGGAGTAAAAACGTTCAGCTTATTCAAAAAAGATTCAAGGGTAACTCCGAGAAACATGCTTAAGTGATCTATCATTATTTTATTGACAAAGTAGTTGTGGGTTGTTTTAATATATATTTCGATATTGTAGAGTTCACTTATCACAGCATTCTTTTTAATCTTGAAATTGTCTTCAGATTTGTTTGATTTTTGTTGTTCAGAATGATACTCGAGTACCGTTTAAATTGGATTTTGGAAATATTTTCATAATTTCACTGTTTCACGGAAAATAATTTGAGCTCAATTATTCATGCAAAAAAATTTCCAACGATTCGTTGTATCAAGTCATAAATTATTGATTTGTTTCCAATTACTTGATTGACTTTTACAATGAAGTTACGTTGTACCACCTTACCATATTGACAAAAATAATCATCGGTTCGGACTCTAATAATCGGTTCTATAACATCTAGATTAGTCATTGAGAAAATAAAAATATTGACGGTTCGTAAAGTTCCTTTTTCAAACATGTGCACTGAATTTCTTATTAAAATGTATTGATTGAACAGTGATGAGTTAACATTAGTAATTCCACCACCACGAGCGGATGTCTTAAATTTACTTACTGCAGCATTTTTATATTTACTTTTACAACTCTTTGCAAGTTTTTCTTGAAAGTTACTGTCATTGGAATTGTAAACAAAGCGAACATATTGTTTGTTTTGTTTTGTTTTGTTTTTTTCAAGTTATAATTATACAAAGGACAATTTCTCCAAGTATAATTTTAGGGTGGAACTCGAAGAATTGAATTAATTATTGGAAATTGTTTGGATAATTAAAATTTAAGCTCGGCTTTGGTTCGAGCTGAATATTATTTTGAGATGCTATATAGGAGCTGAAATAGTCTAAACTGGAATACAATCTCCAATCTGGCGTGTCACTGAACACGAATTATGAAAATGTTACCTGTTTAAAAAATCAAATGGCCTATTTTGATTCATCGTTTTGTAAAATTCTTACTGTTTACCTATTTGGGCAAAGCAATATCAAATATTTTTTTATAAATCTAGATGAAGCAATATTGGAAGCTCTAACTTCCAAGTAATCATGAATTTGTTTTAAAAATAAAAAAATCCCATTTTTTTTTTCATCAAAGTAAAAAAGTGTCTTCCATCATTATTAATAATTTTTTTTTATTCATTGGTTTTGTGGCAAATATCTTTGATTATTTTTTCCGCTACTCTTTTGTCAATTTTAGTGCTAAAAATAAAAAAGCTACGACTCCAATGTAAGTGAAAAATACAGGATTACTTATAACTTTCTTGTTTTTGATGTTTGGAATTTGTTTTTCACGTATTTATTCGTTAATTTGTGAAAATATTATTTTCGATTTGGATTTCCCACATGCTCAAAATCCTTGAGGTTGGACTCTTCTATTTAGTCTCTTCTACCTGTTTCTTAGGAATAGAAAAAAGATAATTTGTATAAATTCTCTTTCTTTTTGCCAACGTATGAAGAAATTGATATCCGGATAGATTTCAGTTTGCCACGACAAAACTATTCATCTAATATCCATTTCCTACAAATGTATCAGTGTTTAAAGTTGTTTTTCTACGTCATTTTTCTAATATTGATGTAGGGAATTATGACTTATTTCTTTATTCCAGAGTCCAACGAACTTTTACTAACTTTCAGTATTTCATTTACTACTAATCTGTGAATGTTGCACCAATGGGGGCGGTACTTTTTTTCCCCTGCCACACGTTAATGAAACATTTCAATGTAAGAAATATCCTTGTCACTTCTTAATACTTCTAGTCCTCTACATGAACTTCGTGCAACACGTTCAAGAAATATTTCGGTGTAAACACTATTCCTGTCACTTCTTAAATGATGAATAGTTTTAGCATCGAAATATTTAATCAATGCGTGCCAGAGAGTTTGTTTTTGTCATAGAACTATTAAGAAATTGCAGGGATAGTTTTTGCATCGAAATATTTCACGAAACTGACACTGAAAGGGATAGAAAAATAAAAAGTACTGCTGAATCAATGGTGTTGGTAATTCTTACCAGTATCTCAAGTCAATATTCTCTTTTTTTAAATCATACTAAATGGGATGAGAGGATGGTCATATTGTATTTTTCAAAATTAGCTTAAATTCCCACAAATCTGTTTACATTATCCAGCAGTGACAGAATATTCTATTCTAGATACACAAATAAAAATAGAAAATTCTACATTGACTACGTTATGTAAAAATAAAGAGTACAATCTTGTTGTAACTTGTTTTCAGCTTATAGCAAAAAGCAGCAACAGCATAAACAATGATGTGTCAGATCTTGGAAAGGTGATGTGGCAATTTCTCTTCTCACTTGCTGATGCTGACCTGTAACTCAATACCACCAATAAGCAGCAGTTAATCCTTTATCAGTAATGACCAGTTTTCTGATTGGATTGTTTCAAAATGCCATGTCCCCCACTCACACCGTTGTATTTATGGACTTGAGCTACAAAACTCACTCTTCAAGTTGGAACAAAATGCATAGAGAATGAATTAATTCAATTTATTATTTAAATAGTCTAGAAAACCTTTGTTGGTCAACTGATCTTAGATATTTTTAGATGAAAGGTGAGAACAAATTTAACCCATTGAAGTCTTTTTTTTTTTTTTTTTTTTAAACATGTACAGTTTACCTGGATTTTCATCAGCTAGATATTTTAGTGTTGAGTTTTAAACAAGACTATCTCTTTGTCTTTCATGAGTTGGTACTGATATTTTCACAAATTGATACCACCCAAAGTGGCCAAACATGTTTATCTAAATAAAAAAGCTACGACACCAATGTAAGTGAAAAATACAGGATCACATATTACTTTCTTGTTTTTGATGTTTGAAATTTATCTTTTTCACTTATTTATTCATTAATTTGTAAAAAAAATTATTTCTTCATAACAGTTATCATTCTGTAAACAAGCTTGCTCCCATATAAAACTACAAATGCTCATTGCTCTACCAACAGAGATAATTGTCTGTTGATCCACCCCAAAACTTGATCACTTCTTCTGTAGCCTATTGCCCAACCTTCCACAAAATTTGATTGAAATTCAATGAGAACTTCTGGAGATATTCTGTGGTTGAAGACAGTTAGCTTGGATGTAATTTTATGACTTCTTTTGGAGCCTATTGCCACCTTTCTACAAAATCCATTGAAATTCAGTGAGAACTTTTAGAGATATCATGTGGGGATTGGGCAACAAAAGAAGTCATGAAATTATGGAGCAGATCCATGCATAATTATTTCCCTCGCATCATAGCTATAAGTCCACACTACGCAATATCTTCAAAAGTTATGTATGTCCACAAAGCTCCAAAAGTTCTGAATGAATTTCAATTGAATTTTGTGGAGGGTGGGTAATAGGCCACGAAAGAAGTTTCAATTTATGATAAAGAAGACTATTGGAAAAGAGTTCAAGTTGAATAAAAATAAAAAATATCGTCTTTCCAAGTTGAATATCATACTAATTTTACTGTCCTATTTTTTCAATTTTATTTTCTCACGAGAATGGTACCAATAAAAAATGATGGGATTATTTACATATGGATCTGCACTTCTGCTCAGGATCAGAGTATCTGAGTACTCTCCTAGGATTAGAGTGTGTATGTATATATATATATATATATATATATATATATATGTGTGTGTGTGTGTGTATTGATTATTTTTGGGGGGATGTGGGGCCAAGTCAAGAAAAGTAGAACAGTAATTTGGCAGCTTGGAAGACTACTTGAAAAAAGATAAAGTAAATATCAAGAGCAGTCTGTCAATATATGTATATTTTGGTCATGGCAGAATGTTATCTTTTGAAAAGTGCTGAAATGCTGAATTCCATTTCATATACATTCATAGCATGCCTTGTTTTAACCTGTAAGAAAATATTTTAGTATTCACAAATGTGGTGCAGTTGGAAAGTGAAATAGTCTACAGCTGTGTAACTTTTATTGATCCCCCCCTCCCACAGGAGTTGAAGTTTGTCTGATTCCCTACATGAAAACACATTCTCTGTGCATTCATGTCTAACTCTTTCAACATTTAAAAAAAGCAACTTTTTTTGGCTGTTCTCAAATTCAGTATACATTTTCTTGAAGGTTATGCACATTCATCAAATATTAACCTAAAGAAAAATATCTTGTGCATCCATAAACTTGGTGTCATTGTTAAGTTGAATAAGTTATTGGTATAAGTTGATTAGTGCAGTCCTAGAAGTAGAACTTACTTATTTGAGTGTCACCTTCTTTCTTTTCAAGTTCAGTTGAAGCTACAGAACGTGCATAAAATCCTAAAAACCATTTACAACTTTGTGGATCCAGTTATTGATGCTCACACTAAGTGGAATTTATTACTTATAATTCATCAATTAATGCCAAAATAAGCCAATGCTACTGGCACTGTAGAAGAGACTAAATTACTAACTAATTTTTACAGCTGTGCAAGTTTTACTGATTTTTTTCTAAGTTGATTACAATTGATCAAACCAGAAGACCAACTAAAAACATGCATTTTTCTGTGCATACATGATCCCCTCCCATTAGTAAAATTCTAAGGATCTTTACATATTTATCAGAAATATTATTGTCGGTAAGTCGGAGATTTAAGATGTGCTTAAATGTATTTATTTGACATCATTAACCATAAATGAAAAGTTCACCCTTACAGAAACATGTTCTAGATGAGGATTTTAGAAGTTAGAATTTTATTGAAAGATACCGAAGAAAATATGTTGCAACATTTCATTCTACAGATTCAATTTCAAAAATTTTACCCAAGTTAAATTTTATGTAGTGAAATAGTGCCCTTACGCTGGCTATGATATCAGCTGTCTATGCCCACGCTTCACATATCTCAAGTTTCTGTGTCTCAGCCAGTTCCTCGAGGTTTGCGATATGTGAAGTAGACTTAGGGGCAACTAACACCCGAAGTGGCATCACTCACTTCACCATATGGTATTTTACCCATAGCTTGAAGTAGAGGAGATGGATTCATACCTTTCCCAAGGACATTGAATTATTTCAATATCACATCTTTTCAATTACCTGCTCTCATTCATGAAATCATAAATCTACCTTAGCACTCGTGCTGCTGTGAGTTGTTTTATAAGGATAAACTTCAATTTAAATGAATGAAATCCCTAAAATAACTTTGTTTATTTTAATGTAGCCAAACTTCTGTTCCAACCAACTCAGTATTAATGATCTTGACAGCCGTGTTGGTAGGTTCATGGTAATTAGTTGCCAGCTACAGTAGAACTACTTGATGCAATATTTGAATTTGTTCTTTTAAATGTTTTTGTTTCCATTGCGAGAAATATAATTGTTTGACTGAAGGTCATGATACATATAGAACACCTTCTTTACATCATTTTACCTTTGGAATATGCATTAACATTTACGTGGTTCATTCATTGGGGTATAAACAAATATAACTATTCAACATTAAAATTCATCAGATACTAATAAAATAAAACTCAGAAAAAAAATTCATGTTCAAAATTACGAAACTTTGAAGTATTTGTAATTCTCCTTATGAACATGGAAGACGAACTATATTTCCAATTTACAAAAAACTAAATACTTCTGTGCAGATTATTTTTTATAAATCTACAAAATTCTGTCTATTCTGTTTTTGAAGGAAAAAAAATTAGTCATGTATAAAAGATGGGATTTCTAACTTGCTACCATTATACTTTTTATGTTGACTGGCACTCCGCAATTCATCTTGGTACCAATTATAAAAAGCCTCATTCATATTCAAACAATCTACATGTGGTGACTTGAGAGATTTATTAATGCTTTTTGACGTTTCAATTTGGTATTGAAACACTAGAGAATATTTGGCCTTTATGACTCTGTTACTGGTGGAAATTCTTCTGGTCACTGTTGTTTGTTTATATATTTCATAAACAAACAGTCAAACTTTGCAAATAGTTTACTGTGTTACTTGGGCAAAATAAGACCATTTTAAATAGTGATTTCTCGGATAAACTACATGTTTGGATACTATTCGAGAGTAGAAATTATTTTTGTTGTTATGGCAGAAATATCTTGCAGACACGGCTTTGAAAACTTCTTTGTTCTTGTGAATAACAGGAATTAATTTCAACTGACACTATCTCAAAATCTAATGTGTCTAATTAGCGGAAAGGCTTTTCAAAAAATTTCATTATGTAACTGTATATTATTTTCAAACCTTTGATATGACTGGTCTGGTGAGTCACTCAATAGAAACCGTCATGTGACCACCATCTTTTGGCATCATGCTGTATTGGGGGTGATCAATAGAAAAAAATTGGAAAAGGGGGGTGATCAATGAATGAGTTATTTCTCTCGCCTCTTATTGGACTGTGATAACTTAACAGAAGTTGGAATTTTCAAAAAACAATCATGAATGCTGCCAGACACATACTGGAAATCACTTTAGCATAAACTTATATTGCAAATTGAATCCCCTCTAGAAACTGTTTTTTTTCCTGTACATAATAAGTAAACATTGAAATTTTCAGCTCTTAAATTCCATTGATGCTGCCTGTTTGCATGATACATACAAACATAGCCAGATCAACTCAAAAACTGAAGAAACTTAAGTTGACAGTGTTTAATATTGAAACATAGCCTATACACTACATGAACTTTTGTGCAGAATAAATTGTTTACCTTTTTGTAGATTTATTCTTATTCCTGGAGCTGCAATGTGTGAGAAAGTATTTGTGTCCAACCCTTGGGACTTGTACTCCATTGAGTGGGTTGCTCACTTGCCTACAGTGATTTTCAAACTTATTAGAAACTATCAACCCACTGACAGCATAGGTTTCTTCAGTTTTTGAGGTGGTCCGGTTGGTTGGCTACCTATGTGTATATTACATACAGGCTGCACCAATGAAGTTAGAGGGTTGAAAATTTTAACATTTACTTCTTATAATGTCCAGAAAATAACTTTTTTTTTTTCTTTTAAATTCCTCCCTTAAATTGATTTTCAGTTGAGGGTGTTCAATTTGCAGTGTATTTTATGCTAAATTGGTCCATACTTTGTGTCTGGCAGTGTTCATGCATGTTTTTTGAAAATCCAGACATTTTTAGTGTTCACTGCCCAACAAAAAGTGAGAGGAGTAACTTATTCATTGATCACCCCTAACATGATGTTGATTGTGTGACTGCTTTTATTGAGTAACTCACCAGATCTGTTTCTTGTCTCCATTATTTGGGGGTGTGGGTTAAGGTTCTGTTCCTTGAAACTTCATAATAGTCTGCTATTATTAATATTGAATTCTTTTCCAAATCATTTTGCAAATATTTGGGTAATATAACAAAATATGAAATGTAATATTGTCCAGAGTTTCTTCTATTTGCAATGTCTACTTATGTGAATTTAATTATTGAATTGTAACTTTAATTTTTAATGTACAGGATTGTGGAGATGTACTTGATATTGTTTCAAATCTTAATTTAATGTATTAGCTAATAAACATAGTTCCCTCCAAGGCGTGCTTGTGTGCACACACCTTTTGCAACCATCGCACAAAGGAAATCAATGTGTGCACAAAAATTTTAAATTATGTAAATAGCTTACTGGGTTTATTGCAAAAATATTGATTCACTCTGTTATGTTCAAAAGTGTACACAATCTTTTGTCACTGGAAAAAATTCTGCAAAACATAAGATTTTTGAACTCAATGGTTACAAATTAAAGGGAACATTGCTAATGACTAATCAAAAATTTCAACACTACATTACAAGCCATTTCAAAAGATTTTCTATAATTCTGTAGTGCCAACCCCTCTTCATTCTTTTAGCAAAATGCTATTTTTAAGCCTATGAGGGAAATACCTTAATTTCTTCTATCAGATTGGTTTTTACCGTTGGCTCTAGTTTCATATCTGCCGGATTTCTATTTCAAAGGAAGTTAACAAAAATCACTTACTGGTATGAAACTATTTCTATTCCAATCCTCTGATCAATGAATGGATACTAAATACAAGTGCAGGTTTCCTCCTGCTATGAAGCAATTAACCATTAATTTATACGGGGAATGTACCCCACCCAATACTGATGATATGTTAGGCCAAGTCGGAGATTGGGTTGCTTGAAGGTACAGGAGACTAAGGTGTGTGAGAAAGAGGAAGTTGGTGCATGCTGCCTCTTTAACAACTGTCTGCAAAACAAATGCAGATTGTTTTGTTTTTTTTCTTTTTTTTGTAAAAGCCAAATTTCATTGAGCAAATTTTTCAAAACACAAGGGATACCTGTAGTCATGCTATACTGATTAGATTTTCTTCTAAAATGTAACGTCATGTACTTATTGCTTATCTTTTACTTATCAGCTAACAGTCTGCAGGTTTCTCAAAGGTAACAGAACTAAAAATATTTGTGTGTCTGCTCATCCAAATAGAAATTATACTTTGCTTTGCATGGCACACAGGCAGTGTGAATGTGTCAACATTTTATGGTTTATCTAGTAGTGAAATATTATACAGATTATATTTAAGGTTTATATATTGGTTGTGGTTCATGAGAATTTCTCATGTAGTTGAAAAGTTTGTCTTCCTTTGTCCCCCATAAGCAATACACTGAAATTACTATTAAAAATTATATTTTTATGTTTAATTCCATGGAATTTTCAAGCTAATCTATTCATTATTGTTGTAGTTGAGTTGTTTTTGTTTTGTTTTTTTTTCTTTTTCTTGGATACCGTATTTCTCAACATCAGAGATGCTTGTTTTTTTGTTTTTTTTTCTTTCATAATTTTGCACTCAAAATTGGGTAATACGGTAATTATTTCTGATTAAAAAAAATCTTTCAATAAGATTTTTCTATTCAAGAATTTCATTGATTGATTTTATCAGTAGTATTGCCTCTGATATAGACATTATATTATATCAAATGATTACTATAAAAAATCTGTGCCAGATGTTACATGTTCATTTTGCCCTTTAAGTATTTGAACTAAATCTCTTTCTGAAACCTTTTATAATAGGTGGTGGAGGTGGGTAGTCTCTGATTTTCTCTCTCCCAGCTGCTGCAACACAGCTTATGATTTTTTTTGTCTTTCATTTTCTTTCATTGTCAAACAAGCAAACAAATGCCTTGACTGTGCATTTAAAATCAGATTAATGATTTATCAAAATATTTGTCACTTATATTTACTTGAAATATTGTATCTTTTTCTGATTGGTTCCATTGGCATGTATAGTCAGATATTTAAGATAACTTATTAAACAATTTTAGATAAATGAAAAGATTATAATTTTAATAAGATGATCAACTGTCTCATCATACTTGCTTTTTGTAAGGTTATATTGTTTTAGAATTAAAAAAAAAATACATTTTATTATTTGTGTATGTGCACTGAAATGGGTATTATTTCTCCATCCTTTTTGCCTGTTTATGATGATTTTTTTTTTATAAATCTTATTTTTAGTCGAGATTTTTATAAAATCCTTGGCGTCCATAAATCAGCAACAAATCATGAAATTAAAAAAGCTTACCGAAAGAAAGCAAAAGAGATGCATCCGGATAAGAATCCAGATAATCCAAAAGCTGCAGAATCATTTCAAGACCTTGGTGCTGCCTATGAGGTAATGTTTCTCTTCAAATCTTATGGATTTTAATGAACATATTTTTTGGAATGAATAGTTATAAGAGAAAACTGTTTGCAAAGCATGCTGTGTTGTTAATCAATTATCAAAAATATTCTTTTCGAAAAAAACGAGGATTTTTCTGCTCTTATAATATCAACTCTGAATTTTAATATTAGTTACAATATTTGCTTATGATTCCTTTCATTGTTTCCATATATTTCTACAATGCTTTGAAACTTACTGCCTATGAGCTCAATATTCTTTCCACTACACTATATGAAATTCATGTTATATATTGCATTTGTAAAATTAAAAGATTTTCATTTTTTTTTCTTTTTTCATTCAAACCTGATAATTCTGATGTATTTGTTATAGCAGTTATGCATATTCATTAATTAGATAGTTACATTGATTTAAATGAGATTGCTGTTTTTGTGAGCAACATTCTAGTGTCTCAAACCTCACAAAAGTTTAAGTTGTAAAAAGCAAGGAATTTAAAGATTTGTTTGTCCAAGTAGTTTCTATTTTTTTCATTTATAGTCTTTGTAGGGGAAATGCTACATTATGAATAAATTTTATGAACACTTAGGTACACAACAGTGGATCAGAGATAGGCTGATGTCTTTTCAAAATGTATTTCTCAAAATGCAGGTTTAAAGTTGTTATACATCTCATTAGGTCATGATCTTAAGTTTATAAAATATAGCAAAATAACAGTTTTGTACAGAATAAATTTCATATGCTGTGTTTGACTTTTGTGAAAAAAAACCCAAAAACATTGAAATGTGTATGGGTTTGGTCCCTTTTTTTATCTTTTTTTTTTTTTTTTGGTCTTACAAAAATATAATTTTGAGATAAGAGCAATTCTTTCAATTGTTGATTTCCTTTTATTCATTTTCAGGTTCTTTCAGATGCAGAAAAAAGGAAAATTTATGACCGGCGTGGAGAAGAAGGATTAAAACAAGGAGACATGAGTGGAGATCCATTTTCTAGGTAAGGGCATAATATTAAATACAAATTCAATTATCAATATTCTTTAAAAATATACATGTTTATCTTTCGGCTATTTTTACACATCATTTGAACTGCAATTTATTTTGCTTGATTTGTCAGACTGTATGAAAGTTCTGTATATCGGGTCATCACATAAGTAATGTTTGAATTTAAGGTCAGGAAGAATATCCAAAATTCATGTTTAATTAGAATTTATTCATTAATATAAATTCCATCATCATTAAACGCTTTCCAACACTTCGCATAATACCATTTTTGTAAAAATCTTCGGGAGAGTAGATTCCATCCTTTTTTTTTTGTATTTTAAGATTTCATCATGATGGTTCTGTAAACTCTGGCATAAGTGGTAATCAGATGGAGAAAGATCTGGAGAAGTAGGAGTATGTGGAATTTTTTCGCAGCCTAGGTTTTCTATCTCATCAGATGTAATCTTTGCTGTATGGGGCTGTGCATTATCGTGATGGAATTCCACACCTTTGTGATTGATCTCCTGGAACATGACATATAGACACATCGATCTTTAGTAGGGTCAAGTTAGTTACGAAGTTAGTACTGTGACAACATAACGTGCTTTTTTAAAATTGTATTCAACACAAACTAGTATCTATTATCATTTTAGAAAAGTGAAAATATTGTCTATCACTCAGATTTCAAACATTATCTATGGGATGATCTGATGCTAAGATTGAGAAGAAACAAAATTGATTTTGAATGTAAGGCTTTAGATTTTCATTCATCACATGATCAAGTTGTTGTTTTGTGCTATTTTGTGGTAAAATTCATGAAGAAGTCTAGTTTTTTAATTGATTATCTACATTTACCACTAAATGTAAAAATTGTACCTTTCGAATAGATAGCATTAAATTTGCTCTTTCAAGACATTTACCTTTACAATTATATATTTAGTAATATCAAGTATTCTCTTGAATTTAAAAATGTTTTCATTGCACAAATAAAAAAAAGTATATAGTTCAAAACTTAACTTGTCAAGAAGACATGGAAATTCCATCTGCATAACTTGTTTCAGTATCTATCCCCCTGATTGTCAACTTTGATATATATTGAGAGTGAGGGAGAAATGCCTAAACATTGATACAAATTCTAGGGAAACAGTTTGGGTCTCATTTTGGATAATTTTTTTAAATGTTCCATTGTCAGTAATTGTTCTTTTTTTTTCCAGCTTTTTTGGAGGCTTTAATTTTAAAGATCAGACTCCTGATGTGGCCAGAGGAGGTGACGTGGTTATGGATTTAGAAGTTTCTCTTGAAGAACTTTATTCAGGAAACTTTGTTGAGGTAAATCTAAGCACATTATCATATATTTTGATGTCATTAGCCACTAAGTATTCCTTCTGAATAAATTCTCCCGTATAATTTTAGGTAAGCATTTTGTTTATTTGGTTATTATGTTCAAATCGAGTTGGACACACTGGTTCTTGTACTATTACCAAAGTTAGTTAATGTCAAGCCTAGTTGATACCTAGGTAGGTGACCATCCGGGAATACCAGTTGCTGTAACCAGCTGTGGATTATGGCGAAGGGATCATGTAGGGAGCCTTCTGTGGTGATTCCATTAATCCTCATAAGGAGATTAATCTCTACACTAAGGCCCTTCCCACTCCCTTAAATGCTCTGACTAAGCCTGACTTTGTGTGGCAAGAAATGAATGGATGAATTTGTTAAAGGTTTAATTTGTAAATATGGTTCCTTTTTATGAATTGTGTTCAAGAGGCATAGATAATGAAGGAGAAGGTTGTTGCTACTGGTGAAATTGCTTGCAGAGTATATGTTCAAGTAGAAGGCAAATAATTTACTTTCATGAACCAATTTTGCCCTGCTCCCCACAGTTTCAACAGTTTAATATCAAAAAGTAGTTAGTACAGAGGAAGTCGTTTATCTTATATCTTAATCATAGATAATGTTATCAAATGGTTATTGTTATCAAAATCAGATAGTCCCAAACATTTTATTTGAAATGAAAATTATCCATAATTTGTATTTTCATTTTTTTTTAAATAATTCTTTATAGTATAAAGTTGTATATAAGAATTGCTGGAATTTTTCTTAATTTCTATATCTTTTTCTTTGTTATCAGTCGGTTAATGTTATCTATTAGACCCTGTTCCGAAGTGATCTCAATAAGCAGCTTCCTCTGTATTTATTTTCACTCAAAATATAAACATTTCACTTTGTTCTAAAGGACAAAATTTATATCCAACTAATGAAAACAATGATTGTAAGAATCAAGATGAGGATTAACTTTGAAATTTAATTTTAAGAGAAAATGAAGCAAACATTATACTATGCTCTGGTATTATGACTCAATGGCAGTCTACTGAAGCTAGAAGGACAGTTATGGGGCTCGGATGAATTGCAGTGAGTGTTGGTCTTCCAAATACCCTTGTAAACCATTTGTCACATAGTCCACTATTTATGGTATGAATAATTCCATCTGATTGAAACTTAAAAGGGAGATGAAGGGTTGTGTCCCAACTTCTTCTTTGTTGCTTATAAAATGATGCATGAACCAATATCACATTGAAATACTCTAATACACGCATACTCTGATTAATTCATGCCTGTAACATGATGGTTACACAATCCTTATTTAGTCAGCATAGTTACATTGAAAGAGTTTTGTTTTTTTCTTGAAGATTGATCTCCTTCTTGTTGCTCGTGTTGTACTGTCTGAATGTGATGGTGGTGAACAGAATTTTCCAATGGTAACAGTGCTATTGCATTGGATTCGGTTGATGTCATTTTCTACTCCTTTCTTTGTTATTTCTATACCTTGTCCCTTCTGAGTAATGGAAGCCACAATGAGTTGAACTCTGTACTTGTCTAACTAATAGACTCAATCGATGTGTTAATATGGGCTGCCCACTTGATTCTTCTCAGTTTCCGACAACATTCCTTATGATACAAATTTCTTCCTAGAGAGGAAATTGTTTGCCTTCCCTTCTCCAGTTATGGTCAGCCATCCTGAATCACTGGAGCTAGAGGGCTGAAAAGATTTACTCCTGTACACTTATGTCTAGACAAAATGTTTTGTTTTTTTGATTGGGTTCTCAGTGGGGGGGGGGTTCAATTTGCAATGGCAGTTTATGCTAAATTAATCCCTTAATGTTCAGCAGCATTCATGTTTCTTTTAATTCAAAGTTTTTTAGTGATCACTGCCCAACAAAAGGCGAGAGAAGTAACTTATTCATTGATAACCTCTTTTTCCGATTTTTTAATTGATCACCCCCTCTTACATAACGTACTGCCAAAAGACATGTGATGGCTTCAATTGTGTGACTAACCAACATGTTATTCATTTTTGATAGGTATTTTTTCTAGATTTTAGTTGATTTCTATCACAAACTCCCAAGTCCTCATTCCATGATTGTTTGTTGGTAAGCAGAGTTGATCAGATATAGAGAGACTTTATTTTGCATCCCTTATCCTTGGGAGCCTTTCTTAACACAACAGCTACCTTACTATTTAGACTATGGAGGTAAATGGCTACAGACTAATAGATAAGGCAGTTGTTGTGTTAAGACAGGCTCTCAAAGACAAGGGATGTGAATTTGAGTTTAGTTGATCACTAATCCTTTATTTCTGGTCTATATTACCTGCTAGCAATTGCTTCATATAAGTAATTCAAAGTAAAAGCTACACCATGCTTAGTTAGTATCACATAGCTAAAATAGAGACTGTTATAAGAATAACTTTCATGTATTGGTACCCATAACATTTCTATCAATCAGTCATGTTATGTAATTACTTAGTGTAATGAGTTTTCGGATCATATTTGATTATTGTATCAATCCTAAATCCTTTGCATTGGTTATTGCTATTTCCTCTCGGAATGTATTTACCATTAGTTATCAAAAGAACTGCCATGTCTTATGTTTTTCTTTGTATTTGACATGTCAAATGCAAGTTATTTTCTATATACAATATTTTCCCCCAACAGATGAGATCTACCTGTTGAATTCGAGTATATTACACTTTCTACAAAAATTCTGTCTAATCATTTGTGTGTGTGTGTTTTACATATTGATTGAAGCAGCAGACTGATTACATAGTAATTCAGCACTCTCTTTAAAGTACTTGATAGTTGATTTCTAACTGATATTGAAGCAGAACCCATACTGGGCATATTTTTGGATAGTACTTGTAACGACCGTAATATCCTAGTTTTATAACCTAGTGTTGTTGTAAGGAAGAGTATCTGGCTGTACAAATATATTAAGAAATCTCTGAGATATTGTAACAATGCCAAATTCTTGCATTATTCCAGAATAACCTCTGAGAAATAAAAATGCCCTCTTAAGCTTTTTTTCAATTTTCAATTTTCATGTTTCTAGATTATTCGATACAAACCAGTCGCAAAACCTGCAAAAGGAAAACGAAAGTGCAATTGTCGAATGGAGATGGTCACTACTCAGTTAGGTCCTGGCCGTTTCCAGATGGTTCAACAACATGTTTGTGATGAATGTCCAAATATACGGTAAGTACTATACACTTCAGTGTCACCTTTTGTCAAATTCCAGTTCAAGTTGGCTGGAGCAGACTTGGTTTTTCTCCTGTAACAAGAACAATTATCACCTAATTTAAGCGGGGTAAATCTTTACTAACATAAGATATGCAATCAGGAAAGAGTTGCCTCCCCATAATTTTCGTGTTAATAAGAGTAGAGTTTGACCCTGCAGCAGCCAGGCTTCTCGAGACACTTAGAATTGATAAGTATTTTGTTGGTTGACCCTTGTTCCAATAATGTCTATGGCTGTGAATCACACAGCAACCTGTGTGAATGTTTTTAAGGTAGGAGACTACACTATTTTCCAGTGGTGCAAATATATATAGTAAGACTGCACTAATCCCATAGTAAAATGATGTTTTACTTTTGAGAAAATGTTGTCTAATTCTGTTGTACACCATCTCCAAGTTATGAGGGGAAAATTCACCAAAAAGCATTGTGAACTTCTCTTCCAGTATTTCTTTTTACCAGTGATATCTGAAAACTTCCAAATTGTTTTGTACAGAAAAGCAAATCAAACTTTTGAAGCTAAATAGGATGCTATCTTATTGCACCGTCATAAACTTCACAAACCAAACAACATTCACTTTTGAATATCGTTTCTTTTATTGTTCTTGAGTATTTACTAGAGCCTGTTTCATAGCTTCTGAAATGTAGTCATTTTTTAAATGATAATTTCCGTTAGGATGCAGTAAAGAATACAAGGTCTGTTCAAAAGTACCCAGCCATTTGTTACTAACAAAAAAAAAAAATAGCCTTCTTATGGCAATAGTGCCTTAGTCTCTTGGGACCTAATACACTTATCTAAGCATCTCTTCCACTTTTCAAAATGGTCCACTTTCAGCTGCCTTGTTGTGATTTCTTTAATCCCATCCCTGGTTTAAAATCTCCTTTTCAATGGTGAAAAGCAAGAAGTCACAAGGAGCCAAATCTGGACTGTAGTGGGGGCTGACAGACCTGGGTGATGCAATGTGTTGTCAAAAAACCTTGCACAAGACGGGAAGAACAGTCATCACGCTCAGTCATAGTGAATGCAATATAGTGCACGAGCTCACAGTGGCATCCCAGTGCCAACTGTGTAACTCCACAAGATAATGTCAAAATTGCTGGATACTTTCTGGGCAGACCTTGCGTATCTGTAGAAGTTGAGTGGAAATTATTAAAAAATGGCCATTTGCTAATCCCTTTCATCAATATGAAATTTGATTTTATTGCTTCAAAATGATGTAGTGTGTGGTTTTGTTTGACCTGAGTGTCAATTAGCCAGAAATGTGTATTCAATTATATTCTGAGCTGAGTAAATTCTACTGAATTTACACACTCCAAAAACGTTATGTTACCAAGAAAAAATATCCCTGCATAATTTACTACATTTGCATTGAATTCAAATTCCTATTAAAGTAATCCTCTGTAAGTAAAATGAGCAAATTATTATATTGGATTTATCAAAAAAATTGGTATTCAACTCCTGTTTTCTTATGTATGTAAACTCTAGTTGTCTCATGTATGTAAACTTCAGTCATTTCATGTATGTATGAATTGAATTTTCCCAATTTTGTTTCATTATAAATAACAGAGGAAGTGCAAAGTAGTGTAATGGGTATCAACATGAAAAACTGGATTGGCTAAACGAGTTTAGGTTTTTGCCGAGGCTGCATTATTCACTTAGCTCTATACACTTGGGAAAGCATTAATTCATATCTCTACCTCCCACCCCCAGCTATATGTAGATAGTAAGACCTTTAGAACTATACAGTCCATGTTAGGTATGGGATTAGATACTCCATCCTGTAAAACCTTGCTACTGAAACCACAATTTGGTGTTATACTCCACAAGGAGTCAACCGGAGTTTGTTTTTGTTTTTTTTAATATAGGTAACAGAAACACAAATTTTTCTTATATTCTGTTCTCTTCATCTGTCTTTCCATCAATAACTATGGCCATTACACTCACAAAAATTTTTATTCTTTCATATAGTGTGTATATATTGTCATGCCATGATTAAAATTTTTCATTACGAGAAACTCTTGGCTATGATATTGCCTTTTTAGAAAATGTCAACTGAGTTTGTTTGTTTTTTTGTTCCAGATTTGTTCCTGAAGAAAAAATTCTAGAAGTAGAAATTGAAGCTGGTATGAGAGATGGTCAGGAGTATCCATTTGTTGCAGAAGGTACTTTTAAGATTTTAATAATTTTTTAATTCTTTAACCTCAAAGTATAGTTGACTTCTTCGGAGACCTGAAGGATAATCAATTTTGTAGTTATTGATATGCCAAAGAATCATATTGAGGTAAAATTTATAAACTCTTTGATAAGTTGATATTTTGTGTCAATTGTTACATTTTAACCCAAAATTACATGCACATGAAAATTTGTATTACAATTGGTTTTATATTTATATCAGTGAAATGAGTAACTGTTTTTTCCAGGAGGTATTTCTCCGAAAGAGTTAGTTTACATAGTTTTTAGTAATAATAATCTAAGAAAATCGTCAGTAGGTGTGCTCAATGACTATTTATTATAATTCTTTTGAAATAAGTTTTGTCGGAGCAAATATTTATAAAAAGATAAAAACTCAGAAAAAATTCTCACTGCGTTGATGTTGAGGTATTTAATCAAATAGAGTTATCTATGTTAGTCTGATAATGATAAAAGGGCGAATTTCAAGAAAAGAAAACCATGGGATGAAATGTTGTGTGAGAGCATATTTGGTAAATCATAAATTTGATTGAATCAAACTATATACAGAATCTCTATTTTATACCATTTATATGAATGAAACTATATAGTACAACTACACCTCATTAATTCAACCTAACCATTAAGATAAAGCTTGAAGGAGATTGTAACTAGACAGCTGATGGTGATCCTGAATGTAAAATCTCTACCAAAATTTTGTTCGGGGCGATGACTTAAATTCTAAACTTACTTCAAAACAGAGTTATGTCTTTTTCTCCTGATGAAATATGACTACATTGAGATCCTCTATTGAGGATTTTTTTTCAAGTTTTTGTCTTTTTATTAATTATTATATGTATACATGAAATTTTATTTTACATTTTGAGAATTATCATTTATTAACTACTCAGGTTCCTATGTAGGGACAGATATTTTGTGTGTTCAATTTTTTTCCACAAGAAATATTCTTTTAGCAAATTATGTATCATGTACTTGAGAATTGATATGGGAACATTTTATATTGAACACTAAATAAATATTTCTTGATCTTTAAAAACAAATATTGCCTATCTGCAGTAATATATATATATATATATATATATATATATATATATATATATATATATATATATATATATATGTGTGTGTGTGTGCGTGTATATAATTTCATTTTTTTTCATATTTCACTCTTTACAGGTGAACCTCATATTGATGGTGAACCCGGTGATCTCAAATTCAGAATAAAACTAGCAAAGTAAGTAAATGCTGAGTTTCTGAATTTATGATATTGTGTTTAATGATAATTAATCTTATTCATCTTGAAAAATACTATGCAAGACCAATAATGAATGAAAAAATGTAAATTGAATAGAATATCAGTTGAAAAAAAAGTTGATGTATCATAACCAAATGTTAGATGAGGGCACTGTATTGCTGGGGAGAAATGTGTAATTGAATTTAAAAGAGAACACCAGATATGGAGAAGGAAAAGCATTTGCAACTCCTCTTATAATCTTTGTCGTATTATGAATATATCATACATAATGATTTATAAATTTATTATTATCAATAAGTAACTTTCTGCTCTTTTGATAAATTACATTAGCATTTATTGATTCCCCGATTTTTTTTTTGTTATCTATTTAAAAACTTCAGGATTGTATTTACAGTATATATCTCGTAAGAATAATTATCTTTTCTTTTTCTATAGAAAGAAAATTTTGTAACTTACTCTTCTACGCAGAATTCTAAATGATTTTTTCTTTCTTTCTTAGGCATCCTGTTTTTGAAAGACGAGGTGATGATCTCTACACAAATGTAACCATCAGTCTGACAGATGCTTTAATAGGTTTTGAAATGGATATAACACATTTGGATGGTCACAAGGTAAGGAGGCTCTTGAGTCTTTCTTTAGATGGAAAATATAAATCAGAATCGGTTAAAATTACACTTAAAAATCCTAGAAACTTCTGGTACTTTCTGAGAAAATGAGCCCATGAAAATTGTTACCTCCTTTGCAAAAGTCATTTAAAAGAACAAATATGGATAAATCCCACAGAATTTGATTGTTTTGTTTTAACCATGGTCATTTCATGAACACTTGAAAAACAAGGCAATGAATGAATAGAAAAAATTGGATTTTTTTTTTGACTTCTTGGATGAAGCATTTATAAATTCTAAAAGGTAAGGTATAAAATGATTCAAGAGATATAAATGAAGTAAATCAAATGGCAGGGAATAAGAGAGAGAGCAAAAAAGTGAGAGAGAAAAAGAGAAACATAGAGAAAAAGTGAGAGAAAAGGAAATCTTTGGAGAAAAGGGAAAGAGGAATGGATAGACACGGGTGGAGTGGAAATAATTGAAGATTGAAATCCAAAGGAACGTAATGATAATGGTTCTACTATTTTTGATTTCTCTCCTGATTTTGTAATAACTTGACTTAATTTATTCAATAAACAAATCAAACAAAAGTGGATTATACGACTCCATCTCTAAGTTTTGCCAAGATCCACATCATGGTTCTTTAAATGACTTATGCAAGGAAGATAACTTCTTTGTGAATTGTAGACCCATCTAGGGGAGTACCAGTTTTTTTTTTTTTTTAAATTCTTTATCTATCTATCTCTCTATCTCTCTCTCTATCTCTCTCTCTCTCTCTCTCTCTCTCTCTCTATCTCTCTCTCTCTATCTCTCTCTCTCTCTCTCTCTCTCTCTCTCTCTCTCTATATATATATATATATATATATATATATATATATATATATATATATATATATATATATATATATATAATGTCTTAGATTATCAGAATTCTTAGATGGTATTTTCATTTTTGACCAGTTTTTCTTTCAACTTATTATTGCCTCTAGATACATTCTACAACTATTAAAAAAAATGGTGTGAATCAGAAATAAAGCAGAAATCTCTAATGAGATGAACTTGTATCTCATATCCTGGGTACAATGACATTACTGATTTGACAATGTCAGCTTTATAGCTAGGCAAAGGTAAATCTACAGCCTTCCTTATTCAATTGTTCATGCCATGTTGTCTCATTGAGGACTACTTCTTTATTTTCAATTCACCTAGCTTATTTTTATGGTTGAAGAATGTATTGACCAAGCATTGATTGATACTAAGAAACAATATTATCATATTTGTTGATCAATTTAGATTTTATCATTCTTTAATTATTGAATCTTTTACATCATAGTCAGATATCATAACCTGGGGAGATTTCTCTTGCTAATATAGATTGAAAAAACACTTCATTTTCAAATATGTCATGTTGGTTTTTGTGCAACATGTTTACCTGACTACTAACCCTTTTAGTATTATATTTCAAATCTCTAATACTGCAAAATCTAAAGTATGTCTGGGCTAATGATGACACTTATATTATAAAACAATTAACAAAATGCTGAATTTTGTTGGCTATTATTTCAACTTTCACGAATATGTGTTCATTAATGAATGAAGTCTGATGTGAATGCTCCTCTCTTTTCTCTTAATGTTTCTTTAATTTTGTTTTTTGTTTAGGTTCACATTAAAAGAGAAAAAATTACACGTCCTGGGGCACGAATGAGAAAAAATAATGAAGGAATGCCTAATTATGAAAATAACAGAGAACATGGAGCTTTATACATAACATTTGATGTGGACTTTCCAAAGAAAACATTGTCCAATGAAGAAAGAGATAGTAAGTGCTTGATTTGCCTTCATTCACTGTTATTGTGATAAAGATTATCGAAGGAAACACGGTTTGGTTTTAATGTCCTATGGTTGGATTGTTAGGTTAAAGGACATAATCTTCAAATAATCTTTTTTCAGATTTTGATACTTTTTTGTCAATGACTTTCCCTTTATTCTAAAATTTTTGGAGGGGGGTTTTTATTCATGAATCCTAGATCAACCATCATGTATTTTCTTCGGGCTATGTACATCTCTATATTTTGCAAGTAATGTTATAGACCTGATTTCATAAACATCTTCTTCGTTATTTATCTTGTGGCTAAAATGAATTTTCAAGGGCATA
The DNA here is from genome assembly GCA_963457665.1 of Thysanoteuthis rhombus. Taxonomy (NCBI): domain Eukaryota; kingdom Metazoa; phylum Mollusca; class Cephalopoda; order Oegopsida; family Thysanoteuthidae; genus Thysanoteuthis; species Thysanoteuthis major. The sequence continues at coordinate 30,667,455 of OY735220.1, read as the reverse complement.
GTTTAAAAACATTCTGAGCTAATTGTGTTTATATTTTGTTTTACCCTTGTTTGATATAAAGTAGTTAAATGGAAAATGGAAAAAACTTTGGCTGATTCCTAAATTAAATATTTGTTATGTAGAACCAGTATAGGTTCAACTAATGCTGCCTCATCCCACCAGCATAATCTGATTGATATTTTGGTACAAAAGTGTCTTTCTGTAAAAGCTATAATATGATCATTCCTACTACTGCTTATTTTCTTAAATCTTTAATTAAAGTGATTTGTGTGAATTATATATCATTACAATATATAGAATGAGAATATTTGATATTAGCCTCTAAATGTGAAAGATTTTTTTAGTCTTTTGAGTTACTAATTAATAAAAATCCTTGTATATTGAAATTGATATTTTATTTACATTAGGAATTATTGTTACATGTTAAGATGTAATTCAAGCAATAATTGAAATTATTAATTCTTATTATAAAATTCTATAAAATCTTGTTTGTAAATTTATAAAAATTTAAGTTCAACAATTCAAAAATCTTAGACGCTTCTATAAAAAAAAGTTAATTTGTCTAGTTTTACCTTGCAAGTCCTTGAAATGAAAATTCATTTCCCTTGGACTCTCTGTATCCTAATGAATTTGCTTTTTTTTTTTGTTTCCACCCGAGTAAAGTTTACCTTTTTTGAATTGTGCCAAAAAACATTTTTTGAGTTTTGGAAATCGTTATAGCTGAAGTCAAGTCTATAAGAAATAAGTGATCCCCCCCCCCCCGACTCATGTCTTGTTGGTATTGAAACTTAATGTGTGTTTTCTTTCTTTCCAGCTATAAAGAAAATATTGGAACAAGATTCAAAACATCAAGTATATAATGGTTTACAAGGATATTAACATTTTGGATTATGGGATGGGGCAGGGGGGTGGAATATATTATGAACTCTGAAACTTTTTTCCTCCTTGAGGTTTTCCCAAAACACAGCCTGAGAGATTGGACAATATCCGTGAAAAGAAACACATTCCATACCTTTTTTTTTTTTTTTTTTTTTTCACAATAATTTTTGATATGTACAAAATGGAATGTGCTGAATCCTGGCTTTCCCAACAAAAGAAGAAAAAATGATTTTCTTCTGTGACATCATTTCTGTTTCATCAGTTCTGATAAAATCGAAATGACATTCATTTCTGTAATTCTGTCAGTTTTCTGGAAAACCATCCACTCATTGTGCTCTCTTTCAATAAGTAATCTGTTAGTACTTCTCTTCCAGGATTAAGTTATCTCCCCTGAAAAAACATTTTAGACCAAGATGATATATTAGTATTCATAAACTTCCTGATCTTTGGTACTTATATTTTTTTCTTTTTTAAAATTTTTGTGCCATACCTGGCCAAAAAGAGAAACCTACTGGTCTTACATATTGATTTGGGCCAGTGGTCAGCTAGATATATTTTTTAAATGAATTCTCATTTCTATTCAGTTTCCTTAGAAACTTGATGTGGCCCAACTGGTTCTAATAACAACCATGTTGGTATAAAAATGGTTAGGTTTCATCCAGCCATAACAGCACTTATTTTCAATCTGTGAACTGATACAATTGATTCTTTCATGTAATTATTAAAATTCACTTATATATTTCTTTTGGTAAGCTGGTTGTTTGCTGTATATAATCATACTAGATTGAAGTAATAGTTCACTTCAGAACTGAAATACATTCCAAACATTCATCTTACCAAATTCCTAATAATTCCACATCATATAACTAGAAAAATTATTCCTATCTTAGTTTTTTTTTCTCGTTATAATGGAAAATTTCTAAACATTGGTACATAATAATTTTTTTTTTTTTTAACCTTTAATATTCTATTATCATTATTCTCAAACTGGTCTTAGTTTTCAAAATTTCCTAATTATGTTCTCATTATTATATGGTACTCACTTGAAGGCCACCTTCAGTGGCCATTAACTTCAATGTCAAGTCGCTTCCTATTTATAAACTTTTATTAGAATTATCTGCAAATAAATAAGGGAAACAACTCAATAATTAGCATTTAATATACTTGGAGTTATCTCTCTTCAGAAATCAGATCATTATAATGAAGAGTACCAAAGTGAGCCTAAATGCCGACCCCACACTCTCATTATTATCAAGTTGCTAATTCAACTGGAAATTACTTCACTTTATTCTCCAAGTTTGATCATTTTAAACACTATTGCACTAATAAAAATCTCTTTATGATTTGCTGTGTTACAGTAAGTGAAAATATAACTGAACATATTGAAGTCAGATCCTTATAATATAGATGGCAAAGAATTAAGTAGATTGATTGCATCTCTCGGCTTACTAGAGAAAATATTGTGAAACAACAGAGAGAATAGTAGTCTAATGGGGTAAAAACAGCTGGTGAGACAACTTGTCTAGAAAGAGCAGAGTTGGAGTCATTTGTTAATTCATAAACTGTAAACATTAAAATTACCGTTATAAGCCGCTGCTACATCTTATTTATTGAAAATACAAGCTGGTTATGTGGATTTAAAGCTTAGCTTCTATACTTATACAATGTGGCTTTATTATGATTCAAAGATTTCAGACTAATATTTGTATTTAGGTTGCATTTAATGACTTAAAAATGTTATGACAATACCTGTTGAAATGAAGCAATGAAAATGATAAAATGACCATGTTAGTGCAAATGAATTTTTTAAATGGTTAGCTTCTGTTTGGGCCTTAGATCAGACATCTAGACTCTGGGAATTTTTTCTCATAGCTCATATACTGCGTTCAGTTCATTCATGTACTTCTAAAATGTTCAATACTTAGTTTTAAACATAAACATCTTCCATTATCAATGCTCCTTCTACATGAAATTAGCTTATATAAATCTAAGTCTCATTATCTTGGGGCTGATATGCCATACATTGTATAGTTTAACTTTCACTATATTTGTTTAACCCATCAAAGACTTGCTAATTAAAGCTAAAAAAACAATTAAAAATAGGCTATAATTGGCATATTTGGTAATAAATCTAATTTTCTATTCATTTTTATTATTGATTCTACTTTTAACATTTACTGCACTTTCAAATAGAAAAATTCTAGTTTGGGGTGGTACAGCTTTGATTTTATCTACATTTGCATTATTTACTTATTTTCAGTTGTCATTTATTTTGAGCCCATTCTCTTGTTTGTTTTTGTGGAACACTCAAAACTCTACAGTTTCAGTTATAAATTTTGATAGAAATTTTTTTTTTGTCCAGTTGGTTTTGTAAATTCTAATTTGTTTTTGAAAGTGTTTTGATCTCTTTCAAAGTAACAGTCCCTATAAATATTTTGATGTACGAGTGACCTGCTGAATCTTTATATTTTTAAATTTTTTTTTTCTCTTCTCTCAATTGTATTTCCACTTGTTATTCATTTGCTGTTGAACAGATTTTCATCTTGATGTCACAACAGGAAAAAAAAAAACAACCCCAAAACACATAGCTGGGAAATAAAACCAATTTTGATTACTTTTTTTATCTTTATTTTTTAGTTGTTATATTGAACCTCATTGTCATTTGCTAAATTTACTGGGTGACTTGATGTTGCCTAGATCATAATGAATTTGAAAATTATCAATTCAAGTTCATCTTTGTATACTTGCCAATTTTCATGTATCAAGAGTAAGAAAAAGTAGAAGAAATAGTGATAGAAATAGACTTGAATATCAAATTTATATTGTAGATAAAATTTTGCATCTTTCAGAATAGAACAATTTTGAAATAATCAGAAGTGGAATGATGTTAGTTTTGTATTGGAAGCCAGTTTTCCAATAACCATTGGTTTAGAATTCCATATTTGTTTTCAACTTTGTCTATAATTTTGAATTTATATAGCTGAAGAAGATTGTAGAATAGATCAACTGAAGTGCAGTAAAAATACAAATCTAAAGGAGTTTGAACAAAACTCAGTATTGTGACTCTCCTAAACTAACTTGACTAAAAAAAAGCCATTGACATGTAGCTTGTCACAGCAGCAAATCAACAATGTCCGAATGTTGATAAATTTTTAGCAATGCTTGGCATGATTATTGCAGTGCTTACCACGTATGTCCAACAGTGAAATCTATGGTGATCAATGCAGGTTATAATCAATATTGCAAAAGAGAATGAACTAACCACGTGTGTTCCTTGAACTTCATTCAATATCTTGCTGACCTGTGACTACTTCCTGCTTTAATAAGTTCTCATCTTACTCCTGCCTTGCAGTATGCAAAGTAAGTACTGCAAACAAAGAAAATGAACAGATAATAAGTACAAATGGTTCCAACATACCAGCCTCCTAATTGTTACTGGCATGTGTTACAATTTCAATCAAATGCAAAACAAGGGCTACCAAAAGAAACAATGAAAATGTTCTGTTTGAATCCAATGAGTCTCCATGTAAGATGTATGCAGGAACATAGTTTTCTATTACCAGTGCTAGACGTCTGTGGCTTTTTGTAAAAGATAATCTAGTCACAGTTCTTTCTATGATATTGATCTTTGTTTCAAGATGGACAGATTATACAAAACCATTCTTATCCAGTAAGGTTTCCAGTACTCTGCCAAGCAACCAAGAGCCATGGGGCGCTGCAGAATCCACTACCAAAACAATGTCCCCGGGAATGAAGCTTCTTCTTTCTCTATCCCATTTTTGCCATTCTTGTAGCAAAGGGAGGTACTCTTGTAGCTACCTTTTCTAAAAGAGATATGAGATATACTGAACCTGTCTCCATTGTTCATCTTATGTGAAGAACTTGTTTTTCAATTGATCCAATTACTGGTTTGCCTTTCATGAGGAGAATGTAGTTGTGAATCAGGGGTTCAAGGTTGTTGGGGTTATTAGACAGCTTGGGAAGGGTTTGATCATTAAATATTACCTCAACCTCACACAGATCTTGCTCTAGATTCTGCAGCTGCTAGATAGAGCTGAGCACATATCTCAATCATCCAAATGATGCACTCCCACAAGAGCTCCATTTGATGTCATCCTGACGTACAACTCCCTGTATCTAGTTGTGCTTCAAAGATAGGGCTCCCTTGGTTTTCTCTCTCCTCTGGCAAAGTTAGTGCTGTTGTCTGATCACAAATGAAAAACTTGGCCTTTTCTGGCTATTAACCTTTGCAAAGTATTGATACATGTGATTTTCCTTTGGCAAGTCTGCCAGTTTTTGTTCACCTACCCTTTCAGCGTAATGCTTACAGAAGAATCACTCCAATATAATTCTTCTCACTGCTGCATTACCATTTTTGATCTAGTACTTTCTCCTCAGTTTGGAAAATAAGATTCCTTCCACTGTTGTGTTGATCTTTAGACAAAACGAGTGGATGCTTTGTTTCTACAGGCATTGCTGCCCTATTCAGGTGCCCTCCAACCCTAAATGGCACTGCCTCCACGGACTGCTGACTTTTAAGATGATAGTGCAGCAATCTCTTCATTGAATCTTTATCACTGACAGCAGCAAATGATGGAAGATTCCACCTCCAAGAGGTCATCTGATGACAAGATCTGGTTCCTTAATGCACACCTGAACATCTATATCTCCAACTATGTGTGACTGGACTGGGTACTAAAATCCTTCCTGTTGGCATCAGAAGCCAGCAATTCTATCCTACTCCTATTTTTAGTTTCCCCCAGGCCAAGAAATGAGCAATAAGGTCAGTAGTGTTTGGAGAATCCTGGACAATAACAGTGTTCACTATAATGTCTTTCTTGACTTCTGGGTCATCAAATACAATAGTGGCTTCCACCATATTGGCTGACCAATCCTCCTCAAACTTCCTGAAAAACTTGGAACCTCCAGTCAGTAGGTAATCAATTCCAGGCCTCTGGATGCATTGTCTCTAAGGTAGCTGTTGGTATTGACATATCTTTGATGGTTGACACCCTGTTAACCACAAAGGTATGAAAGTGCCTGTCCTTGTTCTGTATGTGTTTCAGCACTGAAGTGCCATCTGTCCAAAAAATTGAGTCCTTAAGGTCCAACTGCATCTCTGCTCTTAGCATTATGTCAATTCAGGCAGCAGCTGTAAGCTCAAGACAAGGAATGATTACATGCTTCAAAGGTGTGGTTCTGTCATTGCCAAGATGGACGGCAACTTGGACATAGCTGTTATTTACCATTCTGATGTATCTGACGGTACCATATCCACCTTCACTACTGTCTGAGAGGAGGTGCAGTTGGGCATGTGTGGGCTTTTTGAGCTTATTAATCAACATAATTTTGAATGTGACTGCATCAGTCTCAACGCACCATCACAGACCAAAGGAAGTGGAAGTTTGTCCCTTTCCAGGTCCAACTCTTCCAAGCACTTGACCATATGTTCTTTTGTAATTGTGTGTAATACTGAATGGCTGTTGCAGATCCATTTCATCAGACGAATGCCTCCTCTCAAGCAAACAGTCGTGAGTCATTTAACCTTTAGCAGTTATCTGCATAGAAGTTTTTTCTGACCATTTCAATTACATCGACTGAAAAGTAGGCCTTGTTGTCATGTGCTGTCTTTTCGGGGGCCTAGCAAGTACAACTAGTTGAAGATGTAGCTTCAAACAAATGGATGTTCATCCAGTATTCCATAATTTCTTGCCTCAGGTCTCCTTCTGGCCACTACAGGAAGCGGAGGAAATCTTATGTTGCAACATGTACCTGATAGAATATAGATTATATGTCTCCATAAAGGTTACAGGCTTCTGTCTGAATCTTGTAAGAACTCAATGCAGTGAATTTGTGAGATTGGACCCTTGCAGGAGTTGGTTGTTCAGTGATGTTCCTTTAAATACAGCCCTTCAATAGAACACCCTGTGCAGACTTTCCTTCCTTAGGTAGTAGACCCCATGGTAGGGGGATGTACCAGATCTTTCCACTTGCACAATCCAACTGATGCTGAGACACTTTGCATAAAATTTGCTGATGACCTCTGTGAAGAAACTTCCTTTTCAGTCTGAGTATCCTTTGCTCGACCACAGATGTTGTTGGGCAGGGTTAGCCACTCCTTTCTCTTTTTTAGGCTGTAGTGCCCAACCTAAAGCTTGGCTGAGTTAGACACTATCTTCATGAACCTGATGTCTACTCTTGAGGGCTCTACTGGTTGTTCAGCAACTTATTCAACTTATGTACATACAGAGATCCTGGTTACAGTCACAGCAGAGAGTCCTGTCTTAGAGCCACTGTTGCTTCCCTCTATATGGGTTATTTCCATGGCCTTTTAACCTCCCAGAGTACCGATACGTTGGGGGCATTGGTACCAATTGACAAGTCAATATTGGCTTTTATGCAGGGAATACAGGTCGGACAGGTGTGGCCATTTTACCTATTCTTGTAAAATGTCAGTGGTTACAGGAATTTTCTTTTGTACAAGAACATCAGGGAGTTGGTCAAAGCAATCAAGACCAGACACTCCTAGACCTGAAAGATTCGTAATAACTTTTTCCTATCCCGTGGTGTGTAAAAGGAACTTGATTCTTCTAACTAGCACAATCCTTGCTCATGTGTCCAATATGCAAGCAGCCAAAGCAAATTCCTTTCTCCTTCAGAAAGCGAATTCTGTCCTGATTCTTCTTCCTTCCAAGTTGTGGACACTCTTCTAATAAATGTTCACATGAGTAGCCCACACCGAAAGCGTGATAAGATTCCTTAATTAAATCTTGTTTCTTTGTTTGAAATGGACTTAAGCGAGTGGGTTCTTCAGCTCAATCAACCAGTGTGATGATGGTAGCAAAACTGTTTTCTTTGACTCAGTTTTCCGGACTGTGACTTGCTGATACTCTTTGAGCCAACTGTACCTGGTGATACATCATGAATGTCCCCAAAGAGTTGGTCAGATATGATTTTGACTTGTTTTTTTTTCCATGAATTTAACAAAATCTTTTGAATCATGTCCTGCAGTTGTCTTTTCAATATTTCATCTGCAATGGTTTTCCATCTTCCTTGGGGTTTGAATGAAAGCTTTGTCATAACTTTTCTCACGCTTATTGGCATGTCTGGCTCTTGCATATGTCAAAACTCTATAATAAGACAGCAACACCCACAGAGACTAATCCCTGTTTAAATAAGTTCCCATCTTACACCTCCCTCCCAGTATGCAAAGTAGGTACTGCATACACCAATGATAAACACAAAAATAAAATAAAAAAAACTCCAACTCACAGAATGTCTCAACTTTCTGTTCTTTTTGGGTAGCATATCCCATAAAAAAATATTTCATCTTCTCGTGCAAACAAACATGATTTACTACAGAGTAATTTTATTTTTTATTGAACAATAATGTACTTTTACATATTAAAATGATTGAACCAATAAGCGTGGCTTAAAAAAAAAAAAAAACGAGAAGGAGCGGGCTTGAGATAAGTACCCTTACTTGCAGTTCACGTATGTACAGCTGAAAGATAAAGAAAACTTGGCTGAACTGGATTTTCTTGAGTGAAACATACTGCTGGCTACATTTTTGTGGTACAGATTTATTTATGTTCAGGACATGTGCTAAAGTGCAAACAAATGTGGCAAACCACCACTTAGTAATGTGCTATGAGTGATATTTGAATTAAGTTTTCTTCTGCTATCTTAAAGTAGATACTATGGAACCATTTGTAAACGAAAAGCAAAGGAACAATTGCCATTAATTTACATGGGTAAAAAATTTTTGGAGTGAACCCAGATCCCGAAAATAACCTTCTATGCCTTCCATTTATATGCTAAGTGCAACACCTGTGTGAGCTCTCCTATGTTTTTCTGATACAGGAAACAAATCGAGATAAAGCACGGCTGATTACTAATACAGTTTGAAGCTATGATGGCTTGAGGTCTTTCATAAAACCAAAGTGGTGCAAACCAGAGTATATACTGTAAATATATGTCTACACAGGAATACCTTGAATAGTCCCAGATCCCAGAATAAATCCAAATACAATGGTATTTTTAAAAGGGGGGGGATTTCTGTACTTGAAGCAGGTGTAAGTTGTTTTTAAAATCTCTATGTATGAAATGGGGGTGAAGAAAGATACATAGCACACTACACCATCTGTATCCCCTTATACACAACACCAGAAGGAAAGTGTTCAGGATCTGCAACATAAAAAAACTCCATACAAGCAACAATGACAGTAAACAATAATGCAAAAACATCATCCTTCCAATCAATTCAGTAACCACACATCTTGTTAAACATTTTAAACTACTAGGCTTACAGATCATATCCAAAACCCCCACAGAAATAATCAGAAAACCTCAATGTGGCATGACCTAGGTGGATATATACCTAATAACTTGTAAAATCTGCTTGAAAATATGCATCAGAAACTACGAGAACACTCAACAAGAAGGTATACAAACACTGATGGGCTCTTTAAATAGACCAAAGCATCTCCATGACTGAAATCCTGGCCCATTTCGTTTTAATGATAGGAGACCTATCATTAAAACGAAATGGGCCAGGATTTCAGTTTAAATCAAGCCAGAATGATTGAGCATATTCACCACAAAAAGACAAACCAGAACATTAAATCCAAAATGATCGCCATAAACAACACAGTACAGCAACAACCAAGCTTTTTAATCATCTCCATACACCTGGCCAAGTTAATAGCGAGACAGCGAGCCCTCACCGCATACAGAACCAATAGACACCCAATCAATGCAGGTTAGTACACACCAAGGATATCACAACTCACTCATCTCCATGATGAACACAATACATACATGACATACAAACACTCCCTTTAAAGCACACATGAAAAAATAAAAACATACCCATATTATATATCCCTGAGAAGCACATACATACTATACCCATATGAACATGATCTACACCACTATATTTCACAGCAGTGCAGTAAAAAGCAAGAAATTTTTTTTTTTTTAAATAAAAAAAATGTCCGATGTGTGTTTTCCAGTGTCAGAGAAAGGCCCCCAAGTTGCTCACACACGCTCCCAAATACATTGCCCACAACTTGGCAGTTAAGCAATGCCATGATACCTGGTTTCCTTAACCATTTCTTGGTACGCTCCAAGTCTCACGGATTCACAGCAGATCAGACACCTTCGCTTAGACTCAGGACTACAACTATTGTTTGGCACAAAGCTCCCATCCTTCGCTTAGAAGCTATCTCCTATCTTCCCTGTACGATCGTATCCATGTTGTCTCATATGTATTTTGATTTCAGTCCTGTATCGTCATAAATATTTATGTATTAAATGTACATTCTATTTGTTCATCTAAATACTTGTCTTTGTCGTCTTTACTCTGTTTGATCTCCGTGTCCACACTCAAACTTGATGCGCATACTTTCCATACATCTCTCCTCCTCCTTCCACAGTGACTTGGCATGTGGTGCTGATCCAAACCAAATGGAGGCAAAATCCTTTGTCTGATACTATTATCTTTGCACCACATACAACCTACTCTCCCCTAAACAATATAGGAACCATCTTACCTATGACTCTGATAACTATATAGGAATCACCGATAGGGTGTAATTGAAATAGGCAGGTCCCAATTTCCCTACAGCACACTAATTAGGAGTAATTTTGTAAAAAAAATGTCAATTTGTAAGCGGTCTGCATATATGCACACCTAAAAAATAATCTATCTGCAAATGTTTGGGGTTCTTTTTTTGGTTATTTTCATAATCTGGGATTTTCCCTAAAACTATAATAGTTAAACCTGTCACACCATTTTATATGTTTATAATTCTTTGAAGGGTCAAAAGAGAAGGGAACTTTTTCCCCAATAAAGGGTCAAAAGGGGAGAGAGACTTATTCATTTTTTTAAAGGTTCTCTTCAAGGGATCAAAGTAAAAGGAAACTTTTTTCCCATTAAGAAGTCAAAAGTAAAGGACTTTTACCCCCTTTATGCCTTTATGGAGTCAATAATAGAGGGAGACTCATTTTCACCTCTTAAGATTCTTAAGAGTTCAGAAGGAAAGGGAAACGTTTTTCAAAAAGTCTAAAAACTTTGACTATGGTTTTTTAAATTCCTTGAATATTTTACCTGACATGGACGGGTACTTCAGCTAGTATATAATGTAGCGGTGTGTGTGTGTGTGTACTTCTATGTTGAAAACTACGCTTCACAGAGAAAATGAAAGGCATTTTCAAAATCAACAGGTCTCCATTTACCTACAGCCCACATTTTCCGGTGAAATTTAGTCAAAAGATTTTTTTGTCCATTTGTATGAGGTCAGCGTACAAGCTGACCTTGAACAATCTATCAAAAGATGCTTATTCTCTTTTCATACGAGATTTCCTCAAAAAAACGTCAATGTGAATTTTTCTTCTCTCAGTCTTTACGCCAGTTTGGCATTCTTTTTTTTTTTTTCTAACAGAATCTTACCTTGACCTGACAATAAAATGTTTTTCTTTAGCAAAAAAAAAAAGAACCCTCATCCCGGCCCAAACACAGTAATGAAACATAGGAATAATTTAAATTCAATAGTTTGCTCTATCTAAAAAAAAGAAATTTCTACAACAGAGTTCCATTTATTGGAAAGGGACAACAAAGAATGGTGAATATGTCCTACCTTTTATCACACGTGACACAGTTCTACCAAAAGTTATGAGTAATAAACTCTCTGGTAGCTGATTGCAAATCAAACACTCCCTACCACAGCCTTGATTCTTCCTGGTGTAAACACTCCTTTCAACAGTAAGGGAAAAAAAGGCGTTTACCGTTTCTTGAACAAACAAAAAAAGAAGCAAGTTTATTCTTAGTTCCAAGTTTTAAAAGATAAAGAGGATTAGTGGTGAGATGCGAACTTTTTTTTTTCTCTTGAAATGAATTAGAGATATGAAAGTCACGTGATGAAGTCCAGTCCGCATTAGTCGAACGAAATTCAAAAATAATGGATGATGAGGATAAACACTACGATGAAGAAAGGAAGCCTGTTGTCTTCAGATTGCCTTTCAAGACAATACCTGACAGGTAGGTATTCATTTTGAGCTTTGGGTTCACGTTGAATAGATAGACAAATTCTTACAGTGTACTCGTTATTTGAATTTTTAGAAACAATTACTGTTTTCACTGCTTTTTTCTTTTAGTTGTATCGCTGTGTGAGTGACGCATACTGAACGTGACCTGGAAAGTAGGGACTTCACTAGGTGGTCACTTTTTCAATAATCGCAGAGCAGCCACAAAAAAGAAAATATGATCTCTAAGTTATTAACTCATACATTTTGCAGTAAACTGTAGAGTCTTTCTCCATCACCTCCCATACCTCTGATACGCCAGAAAAAAATCGTAAAAAAAAATTTGTTGATTTTATTCGTAAATATTTGAAGCAAAGGGACCATATTTAAAAAGGAAAAAAAAGAGAAAGATAAAACCAGCTGTTGGACCTTCAACAACAAAATAAGGTGTACATAAGGGAATGTGCTCCAAGTTATTGAATACTCACTAATCTTATTTTGTGTCCTTCTTGGGTGAAAGTAAAATTAATTATCCTGACGGATACTCATAAGCGTATCAAAACAAATTAAAAAAAAAACAGAACTACTTAACTCGACTATAAAATTAAGCGATATCAAATGATTAACGAAAACAATTAGTTAATAATAATTGACTATATTTGCCAAATCTTTCTTAGTGAGTCTGTGTTCTCCGGAGATTTTCGACCTTTGCTTGTTTTTCACGAGGACAGGACTATTTAATCAATGCAATGATTTACGTAGTTCGTGTCAGTGATAAATTTTAATTCAATAACAAAACAATACAAGAAGATTAGATAAATAAATTACGATCGGGTTTTATTCAGTCTATTATTTATTTTAGGAAGTGAGAATTGAAAAAAAATCAGTTTTTGTTTCTAGAAAAATGAAGGATTTATAATTACCCATCGAAAGCTTGGAGGGTGGTCATTTTCCCTCGAAGTATTTCACTGTGAGCGTGTGCATTTCCTTTTTGGTTTTTACTGAGATATTAGCATTAGTTTCTTTTTTCTATCCCCCTTTCTTCTTCATTTATGATTATTCTAATTAGGTTTGTGTTTACAACCACGTGTGTTTTGTTTTTTCTCACTACACTCTTACACCTATATATATATAAACTGATTCATGATTTGCTTATAGTTCTCGGCTGTTTGGAAAATAAAGATTGGGAAGGTTTGGAATTTAAGAAAAAAGGCGTTAGTGTTTATTTAAACCATTCATTTAATTTCATGTCGATAAAAAATTTTCACTTTTACATTATTTTGCTCGAACTTTGGTTAGGGTATTAAGAGTGACACATTGATCCAGGGCACAACCGACGATAGGGGGTTTGTTTTCTTCTGGGGCTAAGCTTTTAAAAAGATTCGACTAGGAAAAGAAATAGAAGATGAACTTTCACGGACAAAAGGTTACCAATCTTTTCAAAATTGAAGTAAAATGAATAAGTGAATAAAATAGACTTGCGTTATGAGTCAAGATGTAGAATAATTGTTATCGTGAGATGTTTTTGTTATTCACTCTGCTAACGAAGTTTGAGAGGTATATTCGGTCGTGTCCGTCCGTCCACTCGACATCTCCAAAAGTTCTCACTTATGATGAAATTTTTGGGAAGGATGGACAATTAACAAAGAAAGAAGGGGTTAAATTTTGGGTTGGATCCATGTACAATTACTTCCTCAGATAATAGCGTTGGCAGAGGTATGCGCTCTCTGAGTGCTTCCTAGCCTGTTTATTTCCAACCGGCGAGGATTCCTGAGAGAGAGGCAGCTGAGGTATTTCTTGTAATTCAGCCCACGCGTCAATTAGATCAAAACAGGATACTAACGGAATTTAATCATTCTATTCATTAATGACAACTAATAGTAATAATATTGTAAAGCCGGAAGTAAAATCAATGCTATGATTTCTGGTTGATAATATCTCACAGCACCTATCCAACCAACCTATGTTGCCAACTCGATTCGATTTTTTCGGCTAAAACTGGCTTTTTCGCTTCATGGTTAAAATGTTATTGACTCATTTGAAGCCCAATTTTAAAATGAAATAACTAAAACTCCAGAACGAATAATTGATGAAAATTGAACTTTTATTTTTTTGTAAACTTACTAGATTTGTAGTGGATTTGAAAACAAAAAACAAAACAAAAAGAAAACTAACTTGATAATGACTTCCTGAAATTTAAAACTTGTTAAACTTGATCCTTTCTCTGATTTTTTTTTTCGGCCAAGACTTCATTTAAAATAGCTAATTTTTTCTCACTCTCGACTTACTTTATGGCTAAAAATATTGGATTATATGTTTTGAGTTGGCTATAAAATAAAATTAAATCGGCTGCCTTTTTTTTTTTTAATGGCCAGATTTTCAGCTATCTGCAATCGCAGTTTTTTTATCGGCTAGGTCTAGTCGAAAAATGGCTGATTTGACATCCCTTCACCCTACACAAGCCGAAATGCCTCCCGGATCTTCTCAACAAAAAAACTATTTTCAAGTCCCCGGAGTTGTACCACTCGGTTCACATGTACTGCCAAGCGATAATGATTCGGAAAGATGAACTGAAGTTTCCAACATAAAGCTGTCGGTGTCATGTCAAGTGCAAAGGTGAAGTAAAGTCATTATTCAATGAATTTTTCGAATCGGCACATTCTCTTATGAAGGTTTCATAGCTGCCTTTCGACCGGTGAGCTCTCTGAGTTGAAGTTCTAAGGGGAACTGGTTGTCAATATTCCAATAATCTATGCCATGCCTTACCGGCAAATCTTTCTATCTCATCCCTCTATCTCGTGTCTGGTCTTTTCCGACCGTGTTTACTGTCCCATGGACACCAATCGATTAGTCTTGTGCTTCATTTGTGGTCGTTTCTTCTTACCAATATGAATAACTAAAATAGGGAGAGTTAAAAAGTAGGCTTATAGAATAGAACGAATACAAAAGTAATGTTCATTGATGAAGTTCCCTAAAAGACTATAAGAATAGAGAGTGAGGGTCTAGAAAGGTTTAATGTATACACTTACCTAAAACAAATAATATAGAGAAAGACCGTGAAAGCAAAGTAAAACTGCACATGATGATAGACTGAAAATAATTTGATATGGATAGATATTAAAGAGCACCTCGCTAATGTGCTTAAAACGTATTGTATACAACTGATGAATAATATCAGCTCTGACTTGAGGATGTGAAACATGAAAATTAACAAAACGAACTGAGAACCAACTTAGAATTACGCAGAGAACTAAGGAAAGAGCAATGTTAGGATTACTCTAAAAGATCAAAATGTATCAGAGAGAGGACCAAAGTGAAGGACATTACACAAATAAT
>OY735220.1:30571017-30618517 GCA_963457665.1 Thysanoteuthis rhombus | reverse complement strand
ATGTAAATACATATATATATATATATATATGTATATATGTGAATATATATATATATGTGAATACATATATATATATATGTATATATGTGAATATATATATATATGTAAATACATATATATATATATATATATGTGAATATATATATATATATATGTAAATACATATACATATATGTGTATATATGTGAATATATATATATATATACGTATGTAAATACATATGTATATATGTGAATATGTATATATATATATGTATGTAAATACATATATATATATATGTATATATGTGAATATATATATATATATGTATGTGAATACATATATATATATATATATGTATGTGAATACATATATATATATATATATGTATGTATGTGAATACATATATATATATATATGTATGCATGTGAATACATACATATATATATGTATATATGTGAATATATATATATATATATCCATGTATGTGAATATATATATATATATGTATATACATGAATATATATATATGTATATACGTGAATATATACATATGTATATACGTGAATATATACATATGTATATACGTGAATATATACATATGTATATGCGTGAATATATATATATGTGTTTATGTGAATATATATGTATGTTTATACGTGAACATATATATGTATGTATATATATGAATATATATATATACACGTATGTATGTACATATTTATACGTGTGTACTTTTGTAGTCTATTGCCTACCCTCCCACAAAATTACTTTTTAAATTCAATAGAACTCTTGGAGATATCGTACGGACAGTCGGGAGTATATGCATAAATTTTTGAGAAAAAAAAAAAAACTTCAACAAATTCATGAATCCACTCAAAAAATTTAACCACAGCTTTTTTCGCCACTTTTCCAAGAAAAATTTCGTTTAAATAGGTACAGTAAATTCGGAGATATGATATGGACAGATAGACAGGAAAATGAACATAACTGAGAAAGAATATAATTCTATACATTCCAATTACATAATTATATAAGAAGAAGTGTTTAGATGTAGGGATGGATCCATGTAAAATTATTTCCCCTGAAAATGCAGTTGGCAGAGGTATGCGCATCGAACGCTTTCTAGATTCCAAAGCTTTAATGAGACGTGGACATTAGGGTAGACATTGTAATGTACTTTAACAAGCTTAATGGTGGAGAGGCATATTTGTCAATAAGTATGAAGTCTCAAGAGTTATTTACTAAGATTTACTTTGTCAGGTACAAGGTCACTTGTTGCTTACAGTATCTGGTATTGCTAAGTAGTTACATATTCAAGTACTGGCCAGGTTCAACGTGCTTGATTTTGGTGACAGTGCAGAAACCAGTGCTTTAAGACTTAGCTGCTTTATTAATCATTGATAAGATCTTGAAACATGACCTTGTTTCCTATAAATGGATTATCATGTCTCATTCGATTAAGTCTAACTATATTCTTGACTTGTTCCCGAGGAGCTGTCTCTCAGGCAGCACCTTCCTTTTACACCTAAGTGGCCTGGTTTTGGGCGTTTCCTGATGCCCGTTACTGAAGTCGGTGAAACTAAGCAATTTCTGCACATATCCACTTGTAAATATGTATAGGTAGCCATTTTAAATTTCAAAGAAGTATCGCCCCTTGTAGGAAGATACTTGAATACTTCAACTAAATTTTTATTCATCATTGCATGAGCAAAATATAGCTTGCTCAATGATATCGTGTGGGACTTTGGGTAAAAAGGATTCTTATTCTTTCACCTAATTAATTGGATCACCGAGGAAAATATTGATCACTTTTATTTATATTACTGTTTTTTATACTCATAAGACCCTAATCGTTGATTTGATGAATTCAAGATATAAGGGTATTGGCATTTAGTGGAAAATCAATCAGTTAGTATTTTTAAAACTATCTTTACTAATGATATTTATAACATCAAGTTGTTGCATCTTTTAGAAAACGAATGTGAGAAAAGATATTTACTGACAATTTCCCTTCAGCCATTTCCCAGCGTGCATTTACCAAGTTTTACGAGTTACTTTAAACTATACTTGCCAGATTCAACTTGCCAATTCCAAACCCATATTGATAAAGGCTTTGAATCTTGAAATAAGATAGTTGCATTCTGGATCTTTTCAGGAACACCCTCTTTTTTTTGGATGTTCAGATCCGGCAACCCTTTACTGGATTGCGTACTTATGTTTTGATTCATTTATACCCACAAAATTTGCTGTTCTTGTTGAACCACTGTAGCCATCAAAGATGGCAAAGGGTTCTATCCTTTCCTATATGTGTGTGGGTTTGTGTGTTTCAGCACTTCTTGCAATACCATTTAGTCTTCAGGCTTGTTAACTGGCATCAGTACTCCACTTAATTACTTCTAAAAATGCTTTCAACCTTTTGGGGGCATTATTTTGATGGGTTTATTTCATTCTAATGAATAATTACATCAATAAAATTTATATTTCCCATTGTGAAATCACGACAAAATGATTTGTAGCCGACTGTCTTACCGACTGAACCAAACTGATAAGTCTTTCATCTATGAAGACGCAAGGGCTTATTCAATAAATAAATACATTAGAAAAGATTTTTTTCATTGATCATATATACTATATATAAGTTGCAGTAGTCATCTTCAGTCAGAGTATGAGTGAAGTTTGACCCTGCAATAGCCAGGCTTGTTTATATATCAAGAGAATCGTCCTGTAATTATCTCAGCTACACAGTAGCTATATATGGACTAATTTTCACTCAGTTTAATTTAGTGTATAGGATTTTACCAGCTAGCTGTAGTTACCGCTTCTTGCTTTTGGGTTGGGTATGTCTCTCTGAGTGCTTTCTAGCTTTTAGGGATGTACACAATTTGTATTAGCTATTACACCCCAGAGCCGGCCTGAGGTATAAACGGACTAAGAGGCTGCTAGGGCCCCGTGACCACCAGAGAGCCACAACCAGTCAATAGTGTTTGCCATGACCTTATTCTGTATAGATACTCATAAGGTGGCCAGACGTTTGGCTATTAAGCTCTCTGTCCAGTCCACCGTCTGGCGCCACTTGGAGACGAACGTTAATTTGTTCTCTTTCATAAGGTCTGATTGAATGTGTTAAATGAACTTATAAAAGGTCTGCCACTCGGCAAGTTCACTGACCCAGTACCCTGATGAAACCCCAATGGTGTACAGACCCAAGGTTGGGAACTGCTGGTTCAGAATGCCCACTTTTTTTGATAATGGCTCCCCTACTGCAGGGTTGGATCTGACCCGTACACCGATATCCTTCAGTGGTTAATCTTTGAATAATGAAATGAATGGTATTTTGAACTGATATTTTCAAAAGAGAAGCTGAGATTACTGATGATATGGTACTGTCCCTCAGTGACCATTGTGTTTGAGTTTTGCTTTGCGGAGAAAAGAAAACAAAAAAACTAACTACCTTGCTATTCTAATCATCTCTCTCTCTGGCTGGCATACCTGTGCATACACTTGAAATTTTCGTATTTAAGCGTATGATCTTTATTTTTACTAGTTATTCGAGTGAGTAAACTGAAATTTCCCTGAAAAAAAAAAATAGTGAAAAACATGGAAAATACCTAATTTACCCAAATAAATCCTTTCTATGATGATACTCTATTTTATTGTTCACTATCAACCCAGATGTTTTTCAAGAGTTGAGTAAATGGTGCAATTTTTACGCCAACTACACACTTTTCAACTTCTTTTAGCAGCAAAGAAAACAAGAATAATGCCGATTTTTGTAATGTTATTCATCTCTTTGTGAAATGGCTATCCAGTTAGCGAGTAAATACAAGTACATGCTTTAATTTTCTAAAATATTTTCCAAACGAAATAAAATATGAAACTTGTCGACAGTACAAACTCATTTTTTATTATGCTTATAGCGTTCCGTACAATGGGGGAAAAACACAGCCAGACTTTTTCTGCAAGAGCGTTGTAACAATAACAAACTTGTAAAAAAATTTAAATATAATTCATAAACTTGAAAATACAGAATAAATAGAAAAAAGCGAATTAATTCTCAATGTGCATAAAAAGTGTGTGCTCTATTTGTGAGTGAATATTTATTTAATTATTTTTTTTTTCATTTGTTTTCGAGGAATAGTTTGCCTGAGCTCTCATAGAGCAGCTACAGCACTTTCTGGTTAAACACCGGGCGTATAGGGAAATTTCCTATTGACCCTGGCTTATCCGGGCACGCACACGGCTGCTCGTTCAGTGCTTTTCTGTGCTAGAAAACTTATCAGTCGTATATCGGCCCGGCTATAGGTCCCGCCTGTTTGTCCTGTGTTAAATCACGCGAGATCTGCTTCACTCAGTTTCTGGTCACAATGGACGGCTGTCGGGGTACAAGTTCGACTAACTCAGAGGACAAGCCGATTTTCAAGTACTATAGCTCTGCAGCTGAAGGGTATGTCGATGTTTTATCAAAA
Organism: Thysanoteuthis rhombus; assembly: GCA_963457665.1. Lineage (NCBI taxonomy): Eukaryota > Metazoa > Mollusca > Cephalopoda > Oegopsida > Thysanoteuthidae > Thysanoteuthis > Thysanoteuthis major. Next base: position 30,614,069 of record OY735220.1, on the reverse strand, counting down.
TGTGCATTTTCCCCGAAAACTCACAAACCTTGCAAATATAATTTTGGGACGATTGCATACTTTTTGTGTGGAGAAAGTTTGCAAGTGTAACTGGGTCTCTTTTTCCACCAACTTTTAACTTTGATTTTTTTTCGTCTCTAGCAACAACTGAGATCTTTTACTTTTTTATGCATACCTAAATATTTGATAAAAAATTCACTTTATTGAAAATCTACTTGCACAAGAAGAAGAACTTTGATTAATATAGGTTGGTTTATATATTGCATTTTTTATTTTTAGACTACTTTGTTCTCATTATCTACCTACCTACCTGCTAAAATACTTCGGTACTCAACAACTGATGACACCGTTTTTTTTTTTCATTAATGTCCAAATAGTTTGTTTGTCGAAGGATTGAAAAGAGAGAAAAACATTTAATTTATTTTTTTTGCGACTGTGAATATCTGAACATACCCTGTTGTGATCATTCAAAGAGTTTAGATAATTTCTTCAAATTCATACGATTTTGTTCTGGGCTTATCCTTTATTTAAATGTCGCAGTAATCTATTTTTTTAAACAGATAAATCAGGAAATTTTCACCAAAAAAATTCATTCTGAACTTTGACCTTACACTAGTGTATGTTTTATTTTATTTTTCTGATTTTGTTCGCTGCTAACATGAATCGTGCTTGTTTTGGCACGTCGGCTTTTATGTGGGTTATGCAGTACCGAGCATCATAGCAAATAGTTGTTTACATCGAACACGACTGTTGCTTTGTCGACTCCTAGTCTAGTGAACCTCGAGATAAAAGGTGAAAATCCAGTGCATGAGAGGATAAAAATGGTGATAGAGTTAACACTGTTCTTGACCGAACCTGTGGATTTAATCCAATGATATTCTGCATTGCATAGAATTGCTTGCTGCAATTTGGAGATGAAATGCATTTGTTGCACACGTAGATCGCAAGCCTTGCTGCACATTCGTGTCATATTTGCAGTCTTTTCTTGTGCATCAAAAAATGTCTAAGTTTATTTTAAGAGAAAGAAAAGGGCCAAGTTTGGCAAATTGACAATTTTTTTTCTTTTTATAATTTTAATCATTGTAGCAGTTGTATACATTTTCAAGTAAGTACATTATTCGAAGGTGAAAAAAGTAAATGTCCCAATAAAAAAATATTTAAAAAAATATATACTACTGAAAAAGTAAACAGCTGTTTTTTTTTTTCTTCTTACCTTCTTACCTTTTTCTTTTTTTCTTTCTTTTTTTTAATTTTTTTTTTATAAAAAACTAAAATCACTGGCCAGTATTGCACCAATCTGTTTCTCTCTTATTTACGGAGTAAAAAAAAAAATCATGCTATAAAATGATTTGCTTTTAATTAGCGAAATAGTCGTATAATAGCTTAACAACAACAATAAAAATCTTGCTTACTTGCTGCCTTCTCTAAAAGCTCTTTAGCAAGTTGTGTCCCGGGATTCGTCAAATAAAACCAGCTACGGCGACAAGGCGTTACAGTGAAATCACAGCAATAAAGAAGAAAAGAAAAAACAACAGACAAATATTCTACTGTACCGAACTATTCTTTCTTAGATCATAACCCTGAATTTTGAGAGGGGCTTTGATGAATAATGATGATTGATCGAAAAGTGCAATTTCTGTGAATGGCAAATAAGGAAGCGCTTGAAACTTTTGGGGTGGGTTGTTGTGGGGGAGGGGATTTATTTGTGCATTGTCCCGGACTTTTATTTACGAAACCTACCCTCTGCTTCTTTCCCTAGCTGTGTAGACAGGCTAAGTACACTTTTTTTGCTGAGCTATAAAAATGGAAGTATATATATATATATATATATATATATATATATATATATATATATATTGCTATCCATTTGGGTAAAAAACTTTTGCTTTACGCCCTTAACAATTTATCTTTTTGTGCTTCATTCATAGTGATTGCATCAAAATAAGTGTAATAGTCCCCCCCCCCGATCATGACCACTAACCAATGTCTAAAGAGACATTGGTTTTGTGGTTCTGATTAGTGGCAATTCTTTTTAATTGTTTGCTAAAGTGTTATTTGTTAATGTTAACAGTTATTGCTAATTGTTTTGCTGGTCTGATTTTCATCATAATTGAAAGGAAGAAGACAAGAAACAATTATTTAACGACCTAAATGCAGGAAAAAAATTCTTTGAAAAGGTGGGGGAAACACAATATAATTTGGAATGTTTGATCGCAAGATATTGAAAAAGTGAAGAAAAAAAATCATTCGGCAAAGGTACCCGTAGCCGGCTTCAGCTATAAACCACTTTCGATTTTTGCTATGGAAGCATAGATAGGCATAAATTTGTTTTGCTTTTTGAGAAAACTTTTTTTCAGCCTAGCAAATATTTATACATCCTTGTGACTTGAAAAAAAATTTATTATCTCGTAATGAACATAAGTGAGCTTAAAAAAAAGAAGTGTCTAATTTAGCTTGAATTTATATTGTAAATCAAGCCCCACCCTCGGGATGATTTTCAAAAAACAATTTGCTAAAAACCTTTCTGGGTTCCGCATTGGTATACACTGAAAATTTCATTGGGTTATGTGGGTGGTTTTTGCAGTAGGCTGTCACATACAGATGAACATTTGATGAATTATAATGATATAACCTCCCATTGAAAAAATTGATAGTTGTGAATCAGATATGGAGGCAAACTCAAGTTGTATTCGAACTTTCTTACGATCAAACAGAAATTTGAGTTTTCATATGTATGCAAGCAGCAACAACAAAAAAGTTATTAGGATGCAATTCTGGCTTGTCATTTTAAAATTGGTAAGTTTAAAATTGCTCTCAGTAAATGAAAAGCATACAATAAAATTAAGTACTGTCTTCATTAGAATAAAGCAAGTCTTGTCTGATTACCGTCGGATATTGCATTAGACACAAGTTTCGAAAGGTCTTACTGATATTTTTAAGACAAGACTAAGAAAAATTTTGACTTCGAATTAATTATCATAAAAGTAATTTTAATAAAAGATCTGACATCAGTATCATTATTTGAATGTTAGCATATAGATTCGGTCAGTTCTGTTGTACTGATCATTTTAAGAAGGGTTGAAGTTTTTTGTAAAAATTTGATTTTTTTTTTTTTTCATTTGGGGAATCCGAGAGGGTGACCTGGTAGAACCCTAAGTGATTTGATATTGAATGACCCTTTATTATTCAATCAAAATCATACAACTATGAAAAATCTCAAAATGGCTATTGTTAAAAATAAAGATATAAGCAATTTGCTAGTCAACTCTGTGTATATGAATGAAACTCAGATATTGAACTTTAGTCTTATGTTCTACAGCTGGAACTTTGTGTTCCCAGATTTCTTCTGTTGAGCTTTTATGAAGTAGTCTTTCATTGATGGGGTAGATTTACTTGATTTTGAATACATATAAAAGAAATATTAGCTTTTGATATCATTATATGAAAGCAAATATTAGTAATTTCTAATTTTACTTCGAAGTGAAACTAGATCATTTTGATAATCAAGATAAGCTTCCGATTAACCTTTATGAAGATGGTGACTTATTTTGAGTATGGAAGTAGCTAGATGATAAGTGGTGTTCTGGGAATCAAGTTATTTAATGAATTTTGTTATAGAGAAAGATCTTTTCATGAGCCATCTCTTGTAAAATACCCATTGTAAATGAATAGTGGTTGCAGAGTTCGAAATTCATGAACAGCTTGAAACAAACAGTTGAACTCATGAATAGCATGAAAAATTTTCATTGAGGATCATTTTAATCAGACATCATTTCCTTTGAAATTGACGTTCTATTTTCTTCATATGAATTTAAGAGTCAATATATCGTTTTGCCAGATTTTCTTTGCTGAAATCTAATTTCAGTTTAATCCCAATAAAGAACATTGGTTTTGACAAACTATGAATTAGAACATCATAACTTTCCAAAGTGGAATATAAATAGTTATATTTAAAACCTCCAACAGACACTAATCTGGCAGAAAAATGCCTTGGCTGAAGATGAGAAAGATGGTATAAAGAAGTTATTTTGTGGGAAAATTATTCATGTCCTTCAAATCCATAAGGCATCCTTGCAATCAATAGAAGGAATGGCCAATGCCTCTGTCTCAGTTTGTCACATGGTAAATAAATCAGTTGATAGTGATGCCTAATATAGTCTAATCAGAATGTAATGAAAAAAGTTGACACTTGGAATCAGCTATGACAGTATTGTTTAATCGGTTGAAAAAAAATCTACTTAACCTTTTATCTATTTGCTAGGTAGCTATAGTTGGTACTTCGTCACCAATCACACTTGCATGACACTAAGATATTTTTGTTCGTTAGATTTCTCCAGCATATTACTTAGTTGTTTTTGGGTATAATTTTCATTTAAAAAAAAAAAGATCTTCAACATAGACTGTCAACTTTTTGCTTTAAATTAGTCGAATCTTGGTCGGTTGATTATAGACTCACTATATTTTTCGTCGCATTCGTAAGGCTGCCTATTCTGTTATCTTACTTTTTAGATTTTATGATAATTTCTCTGGCAATGCTTTGCAGTTTAAACTCCTTGCCATAAAAATGAATACTCCTTATTCAGTTATTCATGCACTCAGCCTCTTTTTATCTAAATATAACATCAAATAAATTTGCTTGAGAAAACAAGAAAAAAGGCCTTTTGTAGATGTGTGAATGGTATTTCTCTATCTTTTTCCTTGTGCATAGAGATAAACAGACCATAGCCAACAACCATTTTCTGTATATTTTCCTGGCATACAAAAACAGCAAAATATGTTGGAACTATCTTTGAGTTTTTTTAGAGAATCAGGGATGAAGTATTTTTTATTATTTCTATTGACTACAGATACACCTTGATTAGTGTTCACATGGACAGTGTAATGCTTAGCATGTTTGCCTCATACTTAAAAGGTCCCAGGTTTGATTCACAGTATGAGCGATGGGTGTGGAAAAATCTTCATCATTAAAAATTTCCCTGTACCCTCTAAACTCTGTGATAAGGGTGGAGGTATCACATCTGAAGACTTGCATCCTGCCAAGGGGGTGGTCATAAAAACTTGTAAGAATGAAGTCCTGGTTTTCGATCTGACTTGAAACTTGCTAGGATCTCTGATTAAGCATGTGCTATGGAAATGGTTACTTTGTCACCAGATGTTTATACTCCAATGGGAGTTGTCTTTTAAAAGATGGACACCTTTTTTTCCTTTTTTTCAGTGTCTTGATTAGCGCTGTTAATTCGCTCAAAGATTTTCCATACTGTTCAAGGTCCAATGACAATTTAATGTATTTTCCTTTTCAACTTGTACTTGGTGACATTCATTTGTACAGCAATATCTCAACTTGGAGGCCAGATGATGCTCACTGAAAAGAAACCCACACTGCAGAATGCTACATTTTAACATGCAATTCAAACAAACTTTTAAAATATATAAGTGAAAATGAATATGTCCTGCTGCTAGAAGAGACTAAATTTTTACATTCAATCACATAAATCAAATTTTGATATTTCACCATGAAAATATGTTTCATTAAATGTATTTTTTATTTTACAAATATTTTATTATAAATACAAGCTGTGACAACTTATAAAGAAAGAAAAATCAAATAAAAACATTTTTAGTTGTGTTTTTGAACTTTGTTTGAAATAAATGTTATCATCTTTCAGTGCTTTAAAGACTGAATATTCAACCACTAAATTAGGTTTTTAAATGGTCACATATCAAATCTTGGCATCTCTTTGAGTCCGAAAGTTTGAATTAATTTTGTCTTCCAGTGCCCTGCACAGAGCTTTTAATGTTGAAATGAAACATCAAAATATTATTTGCCCATTATATAGTTTCTAAATATTTATCTTATTATTTTATTCTGCTATAAAATAAAAGTAATTTCATCCAATTTTTTTTTTTTTTCTTCAAATAAAAATGTGAATAATTGAATGAAATATTATGCTCCCAGCCTGAGACTAAATGAGTTTGGCTTGATTTATTATTCTGAAAAAAAGTCGCTGCCAGATGGAGTCGATCCAAAAATCTGCTGGCCACAAGCTGAACGGATTAATCCACTATGCCACAGAAACATTGAGATAAAACTATGATTTGTTTGTTCTCATAAAAAAATAAATAGTGTATCAAAAATAAATAGCAGCTGAAAATAATGTATTAACATTGCTCAGACATAATTGAATCAAATTCGGTAGATTTTTTAACACAATATAAGATTGAAAATACTGTTTATGTGGATATAGTGTCAGGGATACCAATTCATCTATTTTGTAGCTAGATCTAGCTCCTTTTTAACACAATAAGGAAATTGAAATTAAACTTTCAGGACTTGTTTACTTTTGAATACTTCTCTCATTTTTTTTTTTTTTTTCCTTGAAATCAATTCATGAAATTGATTTTTTTTTTTTATTCCTTTTTAATAATTGTTTATCATTAAGAATCATTTCTCATTATTTTTTTTTTTCATCTATTTGAAATTCTTCATTTTTATTAATTATATCTTTTTCATTTTTTTCATTTATCAATATTTTATCAATTGATTTTTTAAATTCTTTTTTAGATTGAAAGAATTTTTTTTTCTTTAATTTTTATTGAATTTCTAAATGATTTTTTCACAGTATGCCCAAAAGATAACTGCAAATTGTTCTGTGATATTCACTAAGATGAGAATATTTTTTTCTATGAAAATGCCACAAGCATTTCTGATAATTCCTTATATAGGTAAAGCTTTTCAACAATGAATCAACTAGTTGCCTATCTATGTATTTACAGTCTGTTGTCTCAGCCTCATTTTCGGCATTTTCACTATTACTAACTCTCAGCTAATTAAAGGTCCAGATTTTGAAATAGATGATAGAAAAATGTTGTTATCCGACAAGATGAATTGGAGATATCTTCAGATATTCAATGATGAAACTTGGTAAAACTTTTGAGATTTTTCAGTTTCAGAGATCTTTCATCAATCAACAAAATTTCTTGCTCAAATTGATAGCTGTATCCAATTTGTAAATTTTATGTGATTGACTTGTAAGACTTTTTAAATTAATTAGACTTTCCCCTTGATTTATTAATTCAAAGCCATTCATGTATTTCAGGTACATCAGTGCGAAAGCTGAGCCGGCTGAGGATGAGAGGCTTAATTCTACTGAATTAGAATTAAAATGCTTTCTTATAAATCCTCAAGACTTAACTCCAGAACCAACGGGCAGGAAGAAAGAGAAAAGCCGCAAGAAGCGCCAACCAAGGCTTCCTGTGGAAATCATCAAGCAACAACAACCGTACAGTAGAACTAGCTACAGTCTCAGCCACACAGACTCTGATGAGTGTACAGATTCTGACACTCTCCATGAAAGAAAAAGGAAAAGAGACACGCGGGCCCTTAAGAAGAAGATGGATTCCATCAGTGGGCAAAAGAAGCACAACAACCCTAGATTTTCCTATTCTGGTCATCCACCTTATCACATAAAGGAAATTAACCCAAAAGAATTCCATGAGAATTTTTCCATGTTGATTAGGCTGGGTAGGTTCTCTAATAGCAATGAACCTAAAGAACAAGAACAACTCCAGAAAAGGTGCAATGAGTTGATCTGGCGTAACATTCAAGCATGGTACAACAATGTTACGTTGGCACAACAGGATGAAATATTGGCACAGAATCGAGAAAAAATTCCAGGAATCCTCCATGAGATCATGAATTTCAGTCTAAAATTCAATGCAGATTCAGGGACTTGTACTGATCCCACGGAGACTAGTTCTGACAGTGTTCCCAAAGAAACCGCCCCACGTAGTCATTACGTTTTTACACTAACCCCTGAAATAGTCAGTGCTCAGAAATATGCTCTGAAGTGTGTCAGTGAATTATTAGACAAGTTGGACTTTTGTGAGAGACAGTATCCTACGACGAAGGCATTGGGTTTAGCTCACAGCCTTTATAATCGGGAAGACTTTGTGTTCAGAGTGAAGTCATTGTGCCTTTGGCTGAGTATAACCCGCGAACTCTGTCATAAAATCAGATTACTTGGACGAGTGCTACAGCACAATCAAAATGAGCTGACAGATTGGCCATGGTTAGGTGAAGATAAAGACATTGAAAAGTTACTTCTTGGTAGCTATGAAAGTGACTGGGCAGTTAGTCAATCATGGAGAGCTGAGGCAGCCGATACAAGCTCTCTCTCAGACGTTGCAGAGAACAAATCAACAGATGGGAATGCACCACCCTCGGGTGATGAACAATCATCTGAAACTTCCTTATCCACTTCCACATCGTCCTCATCATTGCATCCATCCACAAACGTTTTAACCCTCCCGCGGCCCGAGGTAAAATTTAATTTAAGTGACAGTGAACGATCCTCTCGGGCAGCCAGCCCTTCTCCAACCACAAACCCTACGGCCCCGCCCCTGAATACTCTTTCCAAATTCTCGTGCAGCACCTCGTACCAAAGCTATTCTTACACTTGTTATGATGTTGACTCGTCTGATAAGTCGTGCCCCAAAACATCATTTTACCACAGCTACGTTGATCGTAGCTTAAAAAAGATGGGAATGCATAAACTAATGAAAAGGTTATTAGATCTTCTAGATGGTTCTCTCCGTAGAGCTGAGGAGTCTTTGCGGATGTCTCCTAAAAATGATTCGTCTTCAGCTTCATTAACGTCTGTAAGTATGATAATCATCCTCATCACCACTATATTATCCTTTTTTTTTCTCCTTTCCATATCTAAGTATACAAATTAAAATCAGTAAAGCTTATATTGTAAAACTCTTGTGTATAGAATAATGTGAGCAATGGTATAACAAGGGTTTTCAGTACCGAGGAGCAGTTGTGCGCAATAGGGAGGGTATAATTATTTATTAATAGGTATTATAGGCCAGAGTAGATTATGTTTATGCATGCATTTCAATAAGAGGGGAAACTTTTGCATTGATTTCAGCAGAAGTCTGTGGCACACTACTGTAATGCTTACAAGAAAATGTAAGAAGATTATAACTCCTTCAGTTGTGGAACTGACAAATGGGCATAAGATTTCTATTTGATGATGAAAAGAAAATTACAAAAATGTGCTCTTATCCTGATAATGTAATGAGGATATTAATTCATGAGTAAAAATCAGATGTAATTTCATAAATATTCATCACATGATGTATGATTATTTTATTCAGGTTTAGAATAAGTCCTTTACTGATTAAGACGTGAGTCAGATCAGGCTTGTTTAGAAAATGAATTCTTTTCTTGAAATAGATTAAAATTTCCCATATTGTTGAGAAGAATGATTAAAAAAATTAAGAACATTGTTCTGGACTATTGAATTCTAAGAATTCTGTGTTTGATATGTCCAAACCAAGCCTCAATATTTGGATACTACTCTTGTATGTTTTGACAATAATGATTTTATTGCATCTTATGGATTTTTTACAAAATCTATGTATCAAAATATGGGATTAGCTGCCAGATTATTTGTGGTACCTATAACTGTGTTTGGAAACAGTATATGAGAAAGTTTAATCCTTGAAAATAATCAAAAGGTTACTAATTGTAGAGGTTCTTGATATTTGATAAGCTTAGGTTACCTGCGTTTGTGATCACACTGACCATCGGTATGGTAAATGCGTAACTAACACAAGAAAGCCACATGAAATGCCCCAAAGTTAATGCTGTCCTTATCACTTGGCACTGTAATTCAAGGGCATAGCAAGAAGGAAAGGAGTTAAACTCCACGTCTCTTCTGGAGTTACCAGTCTGTGTAACTGTCTCAGTGTGAAAACTACCACTACCAAAAATATCGATACTTTAGAAAGTAATCTCAAAATCTACCAATGAACTAAAAATCACCAGAAAGCAAAAGCATCCTAGCTGCAGATTGGTTCTATAACCCTTTTTGGTTGGTTTATATCTACCAGGAATAGAGGTTTTGGTATAAATACTCTCAAAGCTTTGTTTAGTCGGTTATAAGGAGGGGATGGAAGGAAAGAAGATTGTGTTGTGCCAATCTTCTGATAGGACGCAGCCTTCCAGCTTTTGATATTAATTAATCATATTCACGGATAATGTTATCAAACAGTTGCTGTTATCAAAATCACTGGTCCCAAGTACTTTATTTAAATTGAATTAAAAAATTAAAGATAAATCTCTCATTAGTTTTTTATAAAGTAAATCATCTCTGAGATTTTTATATCTCTTGCGTAATGTTATCAGCTGGTTATTGTTATCTAAGACTCATTGTCACAAAGTGATCACAATAGGTTAGAATTCTCGTTAGTCTCATTTTAGAAACAATCGACTGGTTCTGTCTGGCTGAGTGACTATCTATATATGTGTCATGTGTATAGGCCTCACCAATGGTGCTAGAGGGCTGAAATTTGAAAAAAAGATATCATCTAATTTTCTCTTTTTTAAATTCAGACTTTTTTGTGATCACTGCTTTATGGCCAAAGAATTTTGATCATATGACGGTTTCCATTGAGATACTAACCTGAGCTCTTTTTTTTCTTTTTAAATTTTTTGTAAAATTCTATTCTACTTTGAGTTTTTTTATTTTTATCTCCTCTCAATTCTTTTATTTTTTATTGATAACAGAATTTCAGTGAAGGTCAGAACATGTCATCTGAACATTTAACACCTTCACGTTTGACAACTTCAAACCAACCTGATTTTAGACGTAGTACCAGCCTCATAGACCATGGAACAAGGAGTAAACAGTTCCAAGAAATGGGTTTGCCTTCTTTTTGCCCCAGTTTCTTGTTCCTGTTGCGTGTTCTCCTTGATGTTGTGTATGAATGTTTTCGGCTACGTCTTGAACAGCGACCTGCAGGGGAGCCATCAGCTCTTAGTGTGCGCCAGGTGAGTTCTACAGATACTTCTAAAAAAAATAATGATTATGTATCCATTTGTGGGTGGATTTTTATTTCCTTATCTTAATTTCTGGAGTTTAACATATATCTCCTGACTACATCTCATTTCAGTTAATACGTGAATGTAAAGATGTTTTACGTGGAGGCATCTACATGAAACAGTTCTATCAAAAAATGGTCTCTACTGTTGTCTGGGATGCTGATACTACTGAAGCTGATGAAGTGATGGACCTTGAGAAACTTGATGAATATATGAAAGAAATGTTAGGAGTAAGTATTCTTTTTTTTTGTTTATTATACTTATGCATTCCTACACAGATTCATTTTTTTGTATTAACAGTTTCTTCATGAAATGAATTGGCCTCTTATTGCAAAATCATTTAAGTATATGGACGATTTATTTATATTTTTAGAATATGAAGGAATTACATTGTGGAGCCAGGGATTCTGACTCATAGTTCATGAAGTCTCTTTTTGATGTCTTCTGCAAAAATTTGAGATATTCTAATAAAATTTGATGTTCATGCATAAAAAAGACACAAACTAAATTTTTTGTCCTATTTTGCAGTACAATTATGCTATTCTGTTTATTATAACTCTAGCACTCTATCCATAAAAAAATATGGGCTTATTTATGTATGAGTCAGCATTTCTACCTAGGATCAAAGAATCAGCACTCTGTCTAGGATCAGGATATACATGGATGCACAATTGCTTTTGCATTTGTGAATTTCTAGTACCTAAATAATTTCACAGAATTTTCACTAGAATCTCCAATCTATCAGTTGTTCAGATTTCTCTATGTATATTGCATTGCACAAAAATAAACAGCAGAAATCAATCAGTTTTCTTGTGAAAATCAGTATGTTCCAGTTGTCATTCCTTTTTTTGCTTGAACAGGTTTTGGGTCTGCTGGAATGTGAAAAATTTGTTTCTCTATTTGAATAGATTTACAAAAGAACAATCAGCTCTGAAATCTTGACTGGAAATATTTTCATCCCCATGGAAAAATAAAATCAAGATATGAACAATTTGTATCGATATGCAGAAGACCCTTTATTTTGTATTGAAGATATTTATTTTATCCACTTTTTGGTTCTAATAACAGGTTTACTTCAATTATTTACAACATTGGATGAGTAACTTGCAGAACCTCCCAGATGCTTCACACAGTTTAAAAAACACTTTAGAAGAAGAGTGGGCTTTTACTAAAATTATTTGTCCTCATGTGATTGGGGGAGAAGCAGAAGCAGGCAAACGTTTCAGGTAAATTTTTTTGCATTTCAAAGAATGCAGTAATTTTTGTTATTTCTATCAAAACTTTGATGATAGAACTGGGCCTAAATTCTTTCTTGAAGGGTAAATAATGGTGAAGATAAATGTGAATTTTTTCCTGTGATTTACAGCTGCTTCTGGCTTCCACTCATTAACTGTGGCAGGAGCAGCTTTGTTGTGGTGCTCTAAATGTGTCAGTAAATTTGTATATAGGGTGTCACAAAATGAGCTGAACAGTTTTTCTCTGTAAACAGTGGAGCCTTCTATTCAAAGAAACAAGTAGAAAAAGTCATCCATAACTTCAAGTGGAAGGGTTCAGTTGTGATTCAAATTTCAGTCATCTGCTGTTCACAGGATAAACACTTTGAACTTTAAAATGTATGATGTAGAATTAAAAGGACTGTACTCAGACATTCAACCTGTTTGCTGTCAAGTATATTCGTTATTGATACTCCTATGCAGGGTTTTTCTGGAAAAAATTTGTTCAATTAGTTGCCATACCTTCAAAAGAAATGTATGAATTTCCTTTGTTTGCTCAAAGAAATGCTGCCATCTTACAAAGGAATACCACATTATTGTAAGACAAGTTATCTTTTCTAAGGCAGTGAATTGGTTGAAAAAAAATTGCTGATTCTTCAACTCTTGAATTCATGGAAACAAACTGTGTCAATTTTGAGGGGAATAACTCCTGATAGAAATTATCCCCATTTAATGAATTTTGAATTTTCTTATTCAATTCACAGAAATGTTTCATTATTTTTATGCTTTTCATAGGAAAGTTTGATTATTAGTTACAGTTTATGAATTTGAGAGATAACTGTTTTCTTCTATTTTAGTGCAATGGCGAGTAGCTTACTTGCTTCCATAATGGACTTTTTGGACAGTGGCATAGATGAATTCTACACACAAGACAATGAGGAGTATGACAATGAAGAAGAAAGACACACTAATGAAAATAATGAGGAAAGTCAAAATACTCAGGGAGTAACGGAAGGTAGGGAACCAAGTGAAGACCGAAAACCTAGGCAAAAATGGTACAGCAGAAGTGATTCACAAACACTGAAAGGAACCAGTGAAAAATCAGCAGAAGACAGCGGTGGAGATAAAACTGATGATGATGTTTATAGCAAAGATAAAGTTTCCAAATTGAGGTAATATGGCGTCTATAATCTTTTCATTTAAAAAAAAATGATTCCACTTTTAATTATCTACATTATAATAATCTGACTTTTGTATGTATGTATTCTTGTTTGTTACTGTAACACATCAAAAATGGCACATTTGTAGTGCAACACTGTTAGGATGCTCTACTTGAAGAAAGCAAATCTCAGTCTAATTGGGCCATAAATGAGTAGAAGAAATTTTTTTAAAAAGAAGTTCATCCAATGGAGATACTTCCAAGATTTGCTAATTACAGTTCTTCATAAGATAATGAGAGGTATTAGTAAAGGCAGCTTTTAAGCAAACATTTGGAGTGAACTTTGTTCCAAATTGTTGATTTTGATTCTCTAATAGTTCAATTTTTGTAATATTTTTCATTTAAAAGAGAAGAAAGAAAAGACAATGCTATCTAACAGATGTTGAATTTTTCTCTAGAACTTTACCTAGTTTTTTAATGAAATTGCTAATTTTTCCAAGTGTATAGGTATGATTATTTTTTTCTTTATATTGTTGTAAAGTTGAGTTTTACTCTTCTCTACTACTATACACATCTGACTTCCCCTGAAATTATCTTATTTATTTATTTTTTTGTTTTTGTTTATTTTCAGACATCGTATTCAGCAGACATTTCGGGATTTCAAAAACCTTTTCCGTGAAGGAAGGGAAAGATCATCAAAAGCTTTGGGCTTTGCTAAAATGCTAAGAAAAGTAATATTGGCGCTTACCTTAATTCCTTAAGTTTTGAGATTTTCCAGTTTCTTTCTTTGGTACATTTAGGCAATTATTTCATGTTTTGTTTTGTTCTCTCAGGATCTTGAAATTGCTGCTGCTTTTAAAATCAACATTTCTACTGTTGAGCTGTTACAAAAATTGAAACTAACAAAACATATCAGGGTAAGTGTTGAAGCTTTTTTTTGTTTTGATTTACGACCTCTTCAGACATGATTTTCCTAAAACACATTTCACTGACATTATAAAAAATCTTGGTACCTAAAGAATGAGATTTTTTTTTTCTAAAATTATATGGCTGATACGTTCTACTTTTAGCAGAAAAATTTTCATAAAAAATGAAGTACATGATGCCAATATTTGCTGTGGGAGAGACAGAAGCTCAAACTTATGTCGCAGTTTTTGTAGCAATTTGTGAATTATGCCTGGCTTCACAACAAAAGTAGGATTCTTGTCCAGTTGCAATGTTAGCTTGGCCTGGTCTATCTTACACTTAACTATGTTAATCACTTTTTGATTTTGGGGGAGCTCTCTCTTCCTGACCGTAGTGTGTATTATTTGTGAAATGTTTTCTATCTTCTAGAATCTGAAAAGTGACCATGAATTTTTTTATATTACATACACTCACATACTTTTAAAACAAATCTCTTAGTAGCAGAAAGATTTTCTTAAAATAAATTTGTTTTGATAATGGAGAGATTTAGGAAATGATTCCTTAAATTAGGTTAAGAAAAAATCCAAGAAATTTTTTTTGTTTTTAACAATATAGTCATATAGTGTAAATTAATGGCATCATGATTGCTTAAACTGATTTTATTAGGTTTTGTGTTAATCAAAAAAATTATAAGTTTCTGTTAATGTTACTTTTTTTCATGTTATTTCCAGGTAACTGTCCCTCCCAAACTTGGTTATATGATTTTTATTCCTAAGAGAATCTCGTCAGAAAAGCGCCTTATCTTGCAATTGCTGAATGTCACTTGTGGCAAAGAGGATTATTCACCCCAACAAGAATCGTACAATCAGAATGATGGACATGACAAAGGTTATCTACTAATGATGCAATGTGATGATGAACAAGACAGCCTATTGTGGGAAGAGCCCATTGTCCCTGTTGATGCCACTGCGCAAACAGCTATTGCCTTGTCACATATTGCAGTAAGTCATCAAATGTTTGAGAAAAATAAACTCTTTTTTTCTTTTTTTTTTCCCCCCTTATTTTAAAAAAGATTTTTTTTAATTCCTCAAAACAAACTGGTGTATATTGTATATGTATATATATATATGATCTGGATTAACTTTTCTCCCTTGGTGAGCAACATCTGATTATGAGACTAATTATTACATCATACAACCGGAAGGTGCGAGGAATATCACAGAAATAAAGAGGGATTTTATTGACAATCCTAAGCTAACCAGTATCTAGCCTTCAAAATTGTTCTTGAAAATCAAGTTCTAGCATTACTGAAATGGGAATTATTTATTTTAATTTCAGAATATTTCCTACTAGTAAAAAGAAAAGAAAATCCTTCATACAGCAATACCTTGAATAGTGCAGGTTTTGATGTAGTACAGTTGAGGTATTGCAGTATGAACAAATGTAACTAAGCATAAGCTGGAAAAAAAAAAGGTATTTCTGTATTTGCTTGTATATAATTTCCTTTGATCTTTCTTTAAGGTTGATGGTTTAATGATGGTTGTGACTCGTTCATCCCTACTCCCTCCTCTACGTGAGGAATTCTCTCAACTGATGGGCAATTCTGTGGACATGGTTCAAGAACAGATTTCTTGCCACCAGGCTATTTCTGAATCCTTAGCAGAACTAAAAGTAAGTTGGTTATTTATTCAGTGAGGCCCATTCTGAACAAACCAGAAAGTATTCGAAACTAGGTACCCTCTTTTCACCTTCACAAGTTCATTTTCTTTCTATTAAGGCTTTTATTCTATTATGAATTGAACAATGAAAATGATTACCTTCATATCATGATCTGGATTAACTTCTCTCCTTATGAGCAACAAGTCAGTTACATACTTTGTATCATTACATATTGATGATTTTAATACTTTTGAATCTATGAAATCAAATTGTGCAAGCCATATGAAATAAAGATATGGTTATACAGATTTATCTGTAGCTGGATTTAAATTGCTGTAGCGTTGGTTCAAACATTGCCAATCTTTAGTTTTTTATCATTGAAGTATTTTGAGCAAAAATATAAATTTTCCCTTTGTTAGTTTAAATCAAATCAAATCACTATAGGCCACAAATGGCCAACCAACCAACCAGCTTAGTTGGCTATTGATTCTGCTCTTTTAGATTGTTCATGTGTCTGTTTGTGTCTCCAGACACTCCTGGTCACATTTTTAGGGCTATGATTTTTTCTCTCTAAGATGAAAGATCTATTTTATTTTAGATAATTTTGGTAGATAATTGGTTCTGATATATGTGCAGACTAAGGTGATTAATTTATGCAAGATGCTGATATATTAATAATAAATTTATGAGTTTTTATAGTTTGTGCTTTCATTTGTGGTTCAATTTTATTCATTGATTTCTTTTTATAAGATGTGTTGATTGTAGTGATATAAATAGTGAAGTGTTGCAACCTCCTCTAAGGATTTTTTTAAATGTATAATCTAAATTCTGTCGGCATTTTAACAGTGCATAGCTATTACTAATGAAATTGACTTTTATCTTGCAGGAAACAGCAATGAGTTTGCGTAAGAAAATAGCATACACTATAACGCAGCTGAGTGAAAAGTTGTATTTTGTTGAAATGAAAAAGATGGATTATAAGGAGAGAAGCCATTTGCTCAATCTTTATTGTGTCACTATATATAAAGGATATAATTTTGGCTTTGAGGTAAATATTTGCATCTTCAGTTCATTTGGATTAAATTAAGAAGCTGAGGCAATTTATTTTTTGTTATAAGACGAAATATCTACACATCTTTGTCATTCTTCAGATTGTTTCTCAAACATTTCCAATTATTTCACAGAATTTTAGAAATCATTCAAAATATTCTTAATATTGCACTGCTTCTTTAACTCCTTAGAAAATGCAAAGTCTATCTTGAAAGTATACTGCTATTTTGGATATCTCTGAGACAATTTGAGTGGCCTTAATGTAACTTGGCAATCAATTGGAGGGGACGTTACTGCTTATGCACGAGCAGATCCTCTCCTATGGGGTTAATCAGTCAGCAGTGAGATGCCATTGAGCTTATGTACTGTGTGGCCATTACATTCACAATGCCTGAGTTGATTGTTCTTGACGTGTCATGTAGGGTTTAGGGGCAATACCTCACATCAGCCTCCCTACTGTTCAGATTTAGCCCCTTGCGGTGTTTGGCTTTTCCTAAATAGATTTCGAACCGTGGACCAGATTAAGAATTCAACAGGGCAACTGATTGCAATCATGAAAGGTTTTTGCAGTCTATTTTGGAAAGTGGAAAAAAAAAACCCAGATAAATAAGCAAGGTTACAAAGGGAGTACTTAAAAGAGGATTAAGGCATCCTCAGTAGGCTCGTTTTTTATTTTCATATATATTGAATGACTGGATACTTTCAAGATGGACTTTGTATATACCCATGTACTTGTAGTTCTAATTTTTTAATCTTTCCATCCTTCAGTTCTTTCATCTAAGATTCCTGACCCCCGTTTGCAAGTTGTTTTTTTTTTCTTTGTGAATCCAGGATTCGAATCTAATCCTGGAATATTGTTGTAAATGAAACGGTTGAAACATATTGTGGATATGACCTCAGACTGAGATGTTATCAAAACACACTTTGTAGGTATTGTTTGTGTGTTCTGACAGTGCTGAATTCAATTATTATTAGTAATATATACAATTATTTTTCTTGAGTATTAATAAATTTTTAAAATATTCATTTTCTTAACCATTATATTTACTATATTTAGCAGCATGTAAGCCCCCATCCAACCCCACCAACTCGGTGTAAACATAACTTTCATCATCTAGCCCCACATTGTCTAAAATTAGAGGAAGCATTGAAAAATGATTATGAAAAGGTGATAAATGAGATAAAATCAGGGAAAGATTTTTTTTTTTTCTCTAAATATCCCTTCCTGAAATGAACGGGGTTATATGCCATCAGGAAAACTATAGAATTGAAGCAAAATCTCTTGGTAGTATCTTGAAATTCATTATGGTTTTAATGGGGCTATCTATTTAAATAGGATTTCTATAGTGTTTGCTGGAATTGTTTGTTGTAGTACCACAAAGAATTGCAACGCCTTGTGTCAGATGAGCACAAAGCCCAGCTAGGAAGGAGCATGATCAGCTTTGCTAAAGATTGGATGAAATTTGTTATGGAGAAATGGGAAAAAGGACGTGGACGAAGACCAACGTAAGTATTTGTCTCTTTCATTTTGAGATTGCACATGTTGATTTGCAATTAAAAAAACTGACTCCTCATCTTGTTAAATTCCGTAATTAGATGATATATCTACAAATTTCCCATTAATTCATAGGATTTTAAAAATCATTTGAAATATTCTGATTTTGCACTGCTTTAACTGATTGGAAAATTCATCATAGTGACTTCATTCTTGTACAGTATGCTTTGTTTGTTATTTCAAACACATAGAGGAAGCTGCTCATTATGATTTCTTTTGGACATGGTCTTGGTTATCCGATAATAACCATGAGAATCAGCAGGATTGAAATATATTCTTGAAGTTGAATACTTTACGATGGAACCCGTCCTGCAATCGCTGAGCAGCATACATGTCGGAGGCACACTGAAGGATTTGAATGATACATAATTACATTTCATTCTGAGCTTGTATTGCAAAGAAGCCATCAGTGCCCCTAGTCCTTTGATTCACTGTTATATATATGCAGAACAATTTGAATTAGTATTTCAGAAAGTACAGTGGAAACCATTTGTTATAGTCATGAATAATGTTATCAAACCGTTATTACTTCAAAATGAATTTTCAGAAAGTTTAATTTCATATGAATTTTTTGTAATGTAAAGTTGTTTATAACAATTAATTTATAACAATGGATGTAAATTGTTCCAATTTTTTATCCTCTGCTTGATGTTATTAGCTGGTTATTGTTATCTAAAAGACCATATCCCAAAGTGATCATAATAAGCAGCTTCATCTGCATGTTTAAAAGAAAACTAAGCATACAGTAATAGAATGAAATGACTATACCTAGTAATTGTGTTGTTTGATTTTTTTTTTTTTTTTTTTAAATGTTTGTTTCTCTAGAGTTAAGAAATTTTCATTAATAATAAATGTGGAAAATAATGTTTACAAAACTATTGCTGAAATACATTCCTGAAATAATCTATGAATGTAAATATATAAAGAAAAAATAATTGTCTACGGCGATTATAACCTGTTTTACGGCTTCAGAGGAGATGTTAAATAGGCATTAAAATTTACTTTGGGAAGGTCAAAGGTTAAATATCAGTGGAAATAATTTGTGAAATTTAATTATTCTTTATGTACTTGATAGATGGGCTCAACAAGGAATGGAATTTTTGGTGTTAGTTTGTGAACCTGAATTTACGGGACAAGTCACTGATCAAGAATTCTTGGTAAGCTTTTTCTGCCTACATTTTCTCACATTCATGTTTGATTATTAGAAACAGTCAGCACGTACTTATTTCACTTTTTTTTTTTTTTTTTGGTTGGCCAGCTATCTATCATGCATACAGGCTGTGGAGCAAAAGGGCTAAAAATTTTAACAATTCTTTATCGTGTCAAAAACGCTTTGTTGTTTTTTTGTTTGTTTTTTTTCTTTAAATCCCCTTCCCAAATAAGTTTGTGTCTGTCACCATTCACACTTGTTTTTTGATAAATTGGACTTTTTATTGATCAATGTCCAACAAGAGGCAAGAAGGAACTTATTAATTGATAACCCCTTTCTCCAATTTTTTAAT
Organism: Thysanoteuthis rhombus; assembly: GCA_963457665.1. Taxonomy (NCBI): domain Eukaryota; kingdom Metazoa; phylum Mollusca; class Cephalopoda; order Oegopsida; family Thysanoteuthidae; genus Thysanoteuthis; species Thysanoteuthis major. The sequence goes on along the minus strand of OY735220.1, from coordinate 30,594,133 downwards.
CGATCAGCCCTAAGAAGGAATGCTGCCAAAAGATGTTGGTCACTTGACATTATATTGAGTGACTAACCCTACCTGTTCTAAATTTGGTTTCTTTATAACATAATTGTTGATTATATGCAAACCAATAGCAGATTACTTCTTTGACAAATCTATTATTTGCAGTTAGAAAAAAATGAGCTTAAAATATAGTTAGCTTTGGGATTTCTTTATGGTGATTGATTTATTTATTTTTCAATCAAATTTTATTATAGTAAATCTATCAAATGATTTACAGCTTAGAACAAAAGCAAAAGTAAGACTGCTTGTTGAATTTTAAGGTGTTATAATTGTAGTTGTTGTAAATGTACAATCTAAATTTCCATTGTATTTTGACAGTACATACATATCTGCTTCACAGATAATTTATTGATACGTACACAAAACCAATCCATCACACTTGTGTTTGTTCTATCAATTGACCATGGAATAAATTTTCAATATGGCTTCTACTTTTTTTATAAACTTTTGAGATCTTGACATTTTGTCAGTAGGAGAATTTTTGTTTGGGCTACTGCTTCTATTACCATTTAAAAAAAAAAATTTTTTTAACATAATTCTTTTGAATACTTTCAGGACTTGACATCGAAGATTAAGATATTTCTCCAACATTTAGTTGGAGGATCAAATACTAATCCAAGGAGTCCTACTTTAGGTAAGTTTTAGCTTGTGCTTTTTTAAAAGAGAATACATTTCATCTTGACCTGAAAAATCCCCAGTTAACTAAAAATTTTGCTTGTGTTAACTGATATGTTATTACTTGTTCCCAATTTCAAATATCCAGTCTTAATGGGAAAGATTTTTATAAAATAAAATAAAAGATAGTATCTCTTTTAGACAAAAGATGTCTGTACAGTAAAATGTTTTTCAAATAATTCATCAGTATTTTCAAGAATTATTCATAGCATTTGAGTATCCAAAAATTTATTAACACATAGTAGCAGCAATGAGTATGAAATATGGAAGATTGAAATTCTGGCTTCAGTTGTAAGTGAATTGAGAAACTCTGAAGGCGTTCTACTTTGGAAGACAGCAAAAATTTGGCCAATGTTTGAATAATTAGCTACTTATTTGCAATGGCATTTTATATTCAAGGGAAGTAACCTAGAACTAGATAGTTGTATTATATGTTGTAATGATACTGTGAACATCTTGTACAATTGTTGTGCTAAGTAAACCATGATACAATGCAAGGATAGATAAGTATTATTTGGTCATAATTTTGAATAGAAAAGAAATCTCTTGGGTTTGTCATCAGTATATATCCTTATATTATCTACTCATTCAGGTTATCTCTCTAGCCCCGAAGTTCATGTAACTTTACGTTTCCCAACTGCCGAAGAAACGCGGGCCTCAAGCACTTCCATTTTGCAAACACCACGTGAGTATTTTACTATTCTTTGTGCCATTCTGATCCTAATTGGATATTTTGTTTGTTTTTCAAACCCTGAATTGCACCTTTTCTCAAACTGGGGATCTCTGGGAGATTCTTTGATATCCACTGAAAATTTTATAGATGCATGAACGCGTAACTTCTGCTTCATCTGAAATTTCTAACTCTATGAATGAAGTGGTCCGTCTTGTTGACATTTAAATGCTCCAAAATCAACCAAAAAAGAACTGTGGTTGTCATTTTTTACAATCATTATAATTTTCAGTTTTCTTGGTTACATGTTAGGTAATATAAAATCATTAATGAATTTAGGAGCAAGTCAACCAGATGAGATGATATTTCACTGGGTTTGGACTCAATATATTTTACCTACTGAAAAAGAACAGTGGTTGTCATTTTTCTTCAGAAACCAGCATGATTTGTAAAATATATAGTCCAAACCCAGTAATAAATATCATCTGGTTGATGTTACTAGATTTATTTTTAATTATATAAAGTTTATGAAAAGCAAGCTAAGATTATCAATATTTTCAGGTAACTGATGTCTATTTTCCGTGTTAAATGTTCTTTGGGTACGAGGAGACTGAAAAAATAGAGTATCTCAGAATGTTCACCAAAATTAAGCTGTAAAAATCTATCTTGCTGTACATTGTAGAATGCAGATAATTACTTTTAAATTATATTTTGTAAACTTTTGGACATGTTGATATTTCATTAGTTGTGCATGGTTTTGTTTTGTTGTTTTAGACCTATGAGTTTTTTCTTCAAGATATATAAGTTGAAAAATCACTTCATTTTTCCAGTTTTTCATTTCAAACTAAGAAATTTCATTGCAATATTTATTTGATTGACAGTCTCTTCATTTCTAATTTAATCAAGATGGAAATGTTGTTTGAGTTTGTATTATTTCATTTACTCATTCAATTATTTTGTTATTCTCCAACTCATTTGAACTCCTTCTGACAGAACTTATAAGCATTATGAAAAAACTATCCTCAAATTGTGGTGATGAATATGAAAATAGCGGAGTGGGACATTTGATATTGATATACCCAGATATTTTCATGTGCTGATTATTCCATAATCTTTGACTTGCCAAGTGTAAATCTCCTGTTTACTTTTGTCTTTAGCTATTCCTGCTGATTCTGTCACTGTATCTCCGCTAAAATCCAGAGGAAATCGTCATTCTCGCATCATTGATGCCATCAACCAACTGGAAAATGACCGTAACAAGAAACTGCAAATGTCGCACATTATTGGATACAAGACAGACAGAATGGCTGAATTTAATTTGGGTATTAGGGCCAAGAGAGTCAATTTCAGGTGGCAAAGAGGCATCAAAATAGGTCAGTTGATGTTTTTCTATTTCTTTATTCAGTTTTTGAAATGCACTGTAAGTTTAATTCCCTTAGAATCAATTTGTGAACATACCGGTTAAATTTCCTGCACCAATATGGTCAGTGGTATATGGTGCTTTGTCTGTAAAAGCAATGGACAATAAAAGCCTTTTTGGTGCTAGAAAGGGAGGGTGGTCCCAATTGTAAATTGTCGCATTTCACAGCTCATTCAATGTTACAAACAGCGAACAAATAAAAAGAAATGGAAGAAAAACAATGGTAGATATTAAGGATTTAATGGAAAACAGAATTTGGATTAGTCTGAAATTTGTGTTTCCCATTATTTCTAATATCAGGATCACTATTGTGCCCAAAGGCCACAACTGTCCATTGCTTTTTACAGATACTAAAATATTTTTACGTTTTTGTCCATTCATAGCACATAGCACACCCAGGATACAAAGTCAGGAATTATATTTTGATGAAACATTTTGGTGAAGGTGTAATACTTTTACGTGAGGGAGGAAAAAAAACTTGTTACGAAAATGAATTCCTTGTTTTGGATACTAACCAATTTGAGCTACAACATATAAAAGACACTACTATTTGACCTAATCGTGACACAATTTATTTTGTTCATTTTTTTTTTTTTGTGTGTTTATACTTGTTTACTCCTTATCTCCTTGGTTGCTTGGAATATCTTAGATCTTGCATCCTGAATAGAGATTTAACTCTTTCAACTTGAGATTAAATCATATTTTGCCAGTTCAAATGGCACTGGTAATAATCTGCTCTCAATACCCATAGATCTTAACACATTTTAGTATTTCATGAATTTGTTTTTTCATTTTTTATTTCATTAAAAAACTTTGATATAACTTTTAGTTACCCATTACCTTTCAAATTTACAGTGGATGTTTGTTAGCATTGTTCAAAAAGTTATTAAAAATATCATATTTTAAAAATCATTCTTTGCATATGTACATTTTCATTTTATTCCTTCAAATCTTTTGAAAATCAGAATATTCCTTGCATTTATTTAAAATTCTATTGCTCGAGGTAAAGAAATATTGAGGTGTATCAAACATCTTTGTTTTTTAATCATTGGGAATGTCTTCAGGGATATGTTTTTGAAGCTTATGTCATGCTCTACTTATAGTATTTTTCAATGATCTTAGCTCTTGAAATTTTCCAAAGGCTTGTGTCTTGGTTCTTTTTTCTCTCTCACATTCTAAACCATTATATTGTTGACTATTGATGGTTGTCCACTCCTGTGCTTTATTCCAAAACAAGTCATCTCCCCTGAAATGTTTGAATTATTTTTAGGCAGTATGGTCAGTTAGTCTCATTTCCTTCCACTTCTGAATTCAATGATCAGCTTCAGCTGCTTTATGGCCAAATTTAAAATGATGCCTCAAAATTGTCTGATTGTCAATACTTTTATGCACCACTATAACATCTGCAACGGCTGATCCAGTATCAATTGTGATATCTATATAGTAAGCATGAAAGTTCATTTGTTTGTCCTGAAACAATGTTACCAATTCTGGTGTGAAGATCTAGATGCATCCTAGGACAATGCATGAGCGAAGAAAACCCAGGTTCAGGCTCTCTCTTGGCTAATATCTGATGTAACTTAGTTTTTTGAATCCATTTTACTTATGAACCTGATAATAAATTTAGTATTAAAGCTGTTATTAAATAAAGCATTCCATCTTGCTGATCTTTTGGGTGACATCACTCTGACTTGGTAAAACCATCACTGAAACCCATGTATAGGAGGAAGAAACTTCTGCACGTATATGATATTCCAATTTATTACAGTTCTTTCACTGGACATACTTGTGACTTTGGGATTAGACAAGGACCTAGAAAAAAAAGTCAGTTATTTTTCTGACAGTATCAACGTTTCCTGATTGTCACGGTTTGGTTCTTTTTTTTTTTTAAATACTAGCTAAGCAGACATCATGTCGAACGGAAAATTTTTCGCAAAATTACTTTTTTATTTTTGCTGGAAACCATTGGAAATTTCTGCACACACACGCAATATTTTTATTTTTCTTCACTTTTTCAATGAAAACATTTCCACACAAAATATTTTTTCCATATTACAGTTCCTCACAGGAAACATTCGCCCACATCTGATTTCTTATTAATATATCACAGTTTCTCAAAAGTTTCTTTGGATTTTCACTGAAAATATTTTTTATGAATTTAATTGTTTTGAATGAGACAATTATCTATTGTCACATATATATATCTTTGATGTAATTAAATATGTATGGATAATATTAAAATGTTATAAATGAATTAGGAGGGATTCCAAGCCCTGAGAAAGATAAATAATTTTTCTTCTTATACAACATAACTTTGAAATAGGCTGTGCAAACAAAAATGCTAAATTTGACCTGGGAGTGTATGCAGGCCTACACAGTGTGCGCAATTAGTTATTTTTTCTTGCGCTTGTTAATAATAATATCAAAAATATAGTTGAGTTGTAGATAGTCTTTAGATGAATACATGAAGTAGGTATTTATAGTAAAGGTCTGTGAAAAATGAAAATACTTTTGATAGATGCTAATAGTTTTCATTGTCTTGGAGGTATCCAATAAAGAAATTGCTGAAGATTAGAATGTTACTGCTTTGTTAAATTTAGATAATGGTTAATATGAATGTGATTCATTTCTTCAAACAGGGGAGGGAACATTTGGTAAAGTTTACACTGCTGTGAATGTTGATACAGGAGAGCTGATGGCAATGAAGGAGGTTTGTATCTTGCTTTTTGTTTTCTCTACCAATGGGGCATTTATAAATCTCTAGTTGTGAAGTGATTTATTTATGCTTAAACATAACAGAAAGTGACAAATTAATAATGTTCAACTTCTACTGCTAATTTTTTTTTTTTTGCTTTTGTGAAAAAAAAGAACGTTCAGTAGAATAGTCCCTCTCGTTGTGACATATTTTTCCTATTTTCAAAGATTTTTTCCAGTTTATGAAGACATTTGATATTGAAAGTAATGAAATGGTATTAACTTTTTGACTTATATTTCTTTAATTTCAACTCTTAGTGTCAGAAGTTCCTTAAAATCATCAACAGAGTAAAGTAATTTTGTCCAGTAGTTTATATCCTTGATATCAACATTTGTATTTTCTGATAGAAAATTGGAGTTAATTTTCGTTACTTTTTATACCAGCTTTAAAGATATGAATTAGTAATTGATATTGATGATGATAATGATGGAAATAATAATAATGATAATAATGATGATGATGAAAATGATGATAATGATAATAATAATGATAAAAACAATAATGATGATGAAAATGATGATAATGATGAAAATGAAAATAATGATAAAATAATAATGATGATGATGAAAATGATAATAATGATGATGATAATAATTAAAAGAAATTCAAGAATAAATGCTGAAACAGTTTAATGACTTAATTGATTTCTATTTTTATCCAGATCAAACTAAAGCCAAGTGATAAAATGAAAAACCCATTGAAGGGTGTTGTGGATGAACTGAAGAATCTAGAAGGCATCAATCACCCAAACCTTGTGAAATATTATGGAGTAGAAGTCCAAAAGGTAGGGGATTTTCTCACTATCAGGTTTTATATTCTGAATTAGGCAAGTTTACATGTAGAAAAAATGACCAAGAAAATAAAATATCATTTATCTTTTATTATATATTGCTTATCTGGATATTGAATTAGCACAACGGTTACCTGTATGGAAAATATCATTGGAGACCTGAGTTCAATTTTGGGACAAGGCTGTTGCATTCACTTAGCACTAGTGTCCTTAGGAGTGGTATAATCCTTCTAGAGGTAAATTAATGGCAGGCTGGGAGTTTTAAGCCTGGTTGGCTAACAGTCTAGGAGAAATACATCTTTGAATTCAAAACCAGATGTAGAATTCACTCTTCCCACCAGCTATTGGTAAAATTAGCAAAAAACGGGTTGGGATTGCTATCCCACACCATAAAAAACCCACTTGCTGAAGATGATTGGTGTGCGAGCTGAAGAACTGATTCAAACTAGGATCTAAATTATAGATATTTCTATGAAAATCATTATTGAATTCCCAAGCAAAATGTCAATGTTTTTTTATAAGTAGAAATTGCAAAATTCTGTAAAAATGTTATGAACAGGACCAAATAATAAAAAAAAAAGCAAGTGGTTTGCAAATATATATATATATATATATATATATATATATATATATATATATATATATATATATATATATATATGTTGGTATTGTACCCTAAAAAATGGTGGAAATTTTTATGTATGGATTGACACTTCAGCCTAAAATCTAAGTGTAGTATCTGGGTGCCGAATGAAGTGTTACATACAAAATATACATGGATGCATATTGCGTTTTATATTAGTGAATAATTCCATAGAGAAGACGAGTAGATTACAAAGATCTAATATTTTTACAGTTTATCAATGGTTTACGCAATGAAAAAAATGTTACTTTTGTAGGATGAAATGATTGTATTTATGGAATACTGTGATCGTGGTACTATTGAAGAAGCATCCAAGCTTGGCCTTCCCGAAAGCATGATCCGTATGTACACTCGCGAGATATTGAAAGCTCTTAGCCACCTGCATGATCATGGAATTGTTCACAGAGACCTCAAAGGTAAATGATTCTTCATTACTGATTTAGATTTTGCCTTGTTTTCAGGTGGGTCTAACTTCTCTATAACTCACTCTGTCTGTCTTCAGTTAACTGACACCATTTATTCTTTTTTTAATCAATTGTCCCCAGCCTAGTTAAGTGATATCATTTATTTATATAATATATATATATATATAAATTTTTTTTTTTTTTTTTTTTCTTTTTTTTTTTTATAGATATAGAATTAGATCATCGGTGTCCAAACATGGGGTTATAGATTCAAATTTTTTTAAATTTTACTTTTTAGGTATAAGTTATAGTTTCCCTTCTAATGGTCCGGTCCCCCTTATCTGCAGGTTCTATCCCAGTAGTTTCTCCCTCTCTCAGTGGTCCCCCCTCATCTGCAATTTCCCTTTCAGATGTCCCTCCCACTTGTCTACAGTTTCCCTTCCAGTCAAGTGTGGACACATCATTAGAATCCTGTTCTGGTTGTAACAGTTATCTAGTCTTCTAAGTTTATTAATTCTTTCTTTGTTATATTCTATTTGTGTATGTAAAATGAAATTTTCAATCTGTTTTGAGAATTTTTTAAAAGGTCTTGAAAAATGTTATTTTTTCTGCCATAAACAGTGTTTTGATAATAAAGGAATCTATTGATAATGATTAGTGGTATCAATTTAATATGTATAGACTGTTAATCAGTCTTTTGACTGATTCAAACCGTTTTGGATCATTATCCAGTGCTGACTGATATTTGTAAATTTTTATCCATTTAGACCGTAATAAATCAAATGAGGAATTGTATCTTCAGCTGTTATCACAAACCACCTGTAAAAAGTCCATGAGATTATCTGTATTGTTAAATGCAAGAATGGAGTCCTGCATACCTTTTTTTTCATTCCCTTGTAATAAAATGAGTACAATTAAAATTGAGCAATTATTGGAAAGATATGAAGTTACATACATTAACTCAAATTCATTCTCAGAAAATGTCCTTCACAACTAAAATACATTTCTGTATACTTGGTATAAAATATTGTTAGAAGCTGGAGTTTTTTTTTCAAAGATTTTCAACTAATGTATTTTTAATTCGAATCTCTATAACAATGTTTTTAAATTGTCATGAATGAATGGTTGCATTTACTTGGCTGTTCCTGATTTCTCTATCTCAAGAAAATTGCAATAAATGATATAAGCAGTTTTTAAATTATTTGAATATATTCTAATAATCCAATTAATCTTTCTGCTGTTGACTGTGCCGGCAATATTCGTGCAAAATATTTCTTTTGGAGAGGAGTAAGAGTCTGTCTGTCATAGCCTACTGCAAGAACCACTCAACATAATCCCGTAAAATTTCTGTGTGTACTACTGAGGTCCATAGGCAGTTCTTGGCAAGTTTTTGATGAATATTCCTTAAATTGAGATAACTTTTGTTTCAGGGGCCAATGTGTTTCTCACTTCGAATGGTTCTGTTAAACTGGGTGACTTTGGCTGTTCAATAAAACTGAAGAATCAGTCGACAGTTCCCGGTGAAATTTGTGATTTGGTTGGAACTCATGGTCAGTATATTCAATTTCTGAATTTTTCATTCATTTTTATTAAGTGTTTGGAACCAACTAATTTTGATAACATCATATGATGTGATGATAATAAACGGTTCCTCTGTATATCATAAAATCTAATTAGTATTAATAGTGTTTCTGTATATTCTTGAGGTATATATCAACTGATTTCAAACAAATTAATTTATACATTGCCCAGGTTTCTTGACTAATTTTAGAAAGAATAATTTGGAATAAAAAAGAATTTTCAATACAGGAATATAAATCATGCACTCACTAAATCATTATGTAGAAATTTCAGTCATCCGATTTGAAACAGCAATGAAAAGGTAGAAATACAAGAGACTGAAAAATAAGTTGTATAACTTGAAAATGAATTTTTTAAGAATAATTTATATTCCAGAAAGTGTTTTTTCAACACATAGTCAGCAATTTGACGTCAAGGTTTTTCATTTTGATTATTACGAATAGCTTACATGGCACCAGAGGTATTCTCCAAAAATGATGAAGAAGGACATGGACGAGCTGCAGATATCTGGAGTTTAGGTTGTGTTGTATTAGAGATGGCTACAGGCAAGGTGAGTAACTCTTGACTCTTAAATTCATATAAAAAATTCAAATCTTTGATCAAGGGAAATAACTCATCAAAATTACTCAAGTAAAAGTTCCATTTATTGAAGAGTTCCATTGTATCTAAGAGTGAAGGAATACTGGGTTTATATGCTAGCAGTTTTGGCCCACTGGTGAGTGATTATGCACTTTGAACATAGTAGTAATGGTCAAAAACTAAAGATGAAAAGAGAAATTTAATCGATACACAACTAAAATATTGGTTCAAGAATTGTCAGCTCCAGAAGTGGGTCATTTTTCATTTTTCAATACATAGAAAAATTATCTAGCATAATTATAACTCTAAATCCATAACCATATTTCAAAAATCATTGAATAAAAGCTGAAAAGAATTTCTGGATAAGAAAAATCTGATTCCTTCAAAGAATAAATATGGTAATTCTATTTATGACATTTCTAGTGTTTTTTAACTGGAAAATCTCTAAAATTGAGTAAAAGAAAATATCTGGAAACATGAAAATTCTGGAGAATCTTAGATGTTTTAAATAAGACCCCCCAAAATTGAAAAATTTGGGGGGGGGGGTTAGAGTACTAATGCCAATTTTCAGGTCTGTTAACCAAAGGTATGGCCAGGAACCTGCTTGCTGCTGAAGCAAAGCTGTTGTGATCCTATACTCCATAAAGAAAATACTGGAATAGTCAAGAATAGTATAAAAAGTAATTTTAATCACTAATGAAAATCATTCTTCATTTTAAATCCTTTACTAATGATTTGTTTTCTATTGCAGAGGCCTTGGCATGAACTACATTCCTACCAGATAATGTTTATGGTTGGCATGGGGAATACTCCTGCCATTCCAGATAACCTCAGTTCAGAAGGGAAGAGTTTCTTAAAACAATGTTTACAAAATGATCCTAGTTCACGAATGTCAGCTAATGATTTGCTGAATCATCATTTCCCTAAGGTAAGTTTACACAGTCGGACTAAAGAAAGCTTTCTAGCAAGGTTACCTAATATTGCTCAATCTATTTATATGAAACAATTGATGTTTGTCTGCCCCTCCCTTCCCCTAACCGAACCAATCGCACAACCCAACCAAATGTGGTATGCATAATTAGACCTATGGGAAGAAATTGGATGAATTGTTTGTTTCTTTTTAATGGTTTTAAGGGGGGGGGGGCTCTATTTACATGTATCTATTATGTAATACTCAACCCTTATTTTCCATCCAGTATACGTATATATGGTCTATGTTTTATTGGTGTAAAACAGTTGGCTCTGTGTGTCTGGTTTGGCATTGATGCAACTCAACCTAATTTGACACAAATGGACCTGGAGGAGGAATATGGACTATTCGGGATTTCATTTTTTTTAATTTTTTTATTTCGTTTACACTGTAATTAAATTGCAAAACTGAACCCTTACTTTCGTTATTTGGGAAAGTTTTTATTTTTGTGTTCTCAGCCAAATTTCGTATGTATACTTGGTGCAAGTTCTTTCTCTAAGTTTACTATTTGGTTTTTCAAATAAAGAATCTCAAGGGTTTTAGAAAAGGTTTCTATAAACAATGTATCTATAATGAACCCTTACTTTCCGCTCAATTACTTTTATTTTTTCGTTCGTTTCCCTCCGTCACAATGTCCCTCTTGTTTCAACTGCGGAAACATAATAATATTAAATGTAATGATTCATTTTATCTGATAAATATGTACTAATATCTAACTGCAATTGAAGAAATCTATGTGTGCACCATGATGTTCACATTAGCCAAATATATCAGTCAATACTCAAGGTTAAGATCGGAGCTTTTTTGGTCAGCAGTTCATGAGATCTATTGAAAATAAATTAATGATGGTAGATATTTCTTTGTATGTTTCAGTGAATTATCACCCTTGACATTCACTTGACTTGTTATAATACAATTTGCATGAAGGCCGTGTAGTTGCTATCATTTCTCTACCTACTGACCAACTATGAGGAGATTTTTGAGGAACAGAACATAGTCCTCAAAAAATTGTGTTAATATTTGCTGATTATCTATTATATTTAAAATATAATTGTGATACTGTGTTCACTACTTATATGCATATACACATTAGCTGGAACTGTGTGATGAGAGGATCTTCAGCCAGTTTTTTGGAAAAGGTTTTACAGATCATCATTGTTCTTTATAATAAAGTTGTCGGGTGACACCTGAGAAAGAATGTGGGTCTTCACAGAGCTGGGATGTTAGCTCAATGCTCAAAATGGATTGCCTTTCAGGGCTCCAACTTCCTTGCTATTTATTCAGTGGGAGGAGAAGTGAATTAACTTTCCCTAAAGGCATTAGTGTGAAGTAGAAGATACTTCTTCATTTAAATCTATGATTTTGATTCGAGGTGAAAAGAAAATCCTCTTCCTGTATACTTATTGGGTATCAATGTTTTATTCATCAACTGCAGGGTAACATTTAAACCTTCATATATTCATTATAAAAATCTTATTTCCTATAAAATCTGTGTAAATGTGATGAAAATTTGTTGCAAAAATACACATTAATGGATAGAGTGATCTTACTATATTAGATAATCACTGGATATTTTATTTTTAACAACGGCCTATGCTACCTCAGTCAGCTAAAATCATTTCAAGATCTTATTTAAGAATAAAGTTTACATATTGACTTTATATTTGCTCTGAATAATAATAGCCATTGTAGCTGCATGAATTTGATTAAAAGACGTTCATAGTTTTAATAACCTTTTCTTGGGTTGAAAATACTCCATTGCCATTTGCTTCAGTTCATGTACAAAACCACAAGCTAATATGGCACTTGGCAAATATTATATGTATTGTGTGTAGGATCATGAGTAATTTGAGATCGTGGTTAATGTCCCACCCCAAAATATTAATAACAATAATATCAAATATACTCCTAGATAAGTCACCGTTTTTTTTTACTTGAAAATTTTAAAGAAAAAAAACATTAAAAAACTGATGCAACTTCTCTACCAAAACGTACTTACTATGCACAGGTCAAAGGCTTAGATGAAAATACTGACAAAAAATGGATGCAACTTATCTATGATTATATACAGTTATGAGACAGAAAAACATCCAAACAAATGGTCATCATTTTTTAAAATTTATCATCATTAATAATATATTATTATTATTAGTAGTAGTATTTTTATTATTATAATTATTATTATTATTATTATTATTATTATTATTAATGATATTTTTATTGTTGTTATTATTATTTTATTATTAATATTATGATTAATATTTCTATTATTATTATTTTTATTACTTCATTATCATTAATAATATTTTTATTATTTTATTGTTATTGTATTATTGTATTATTATTGTATCATTATTTTATTATTATTATCATTGTTTATTTATTTTGTGTGGGGAAAAAAAACAAACAAACCCAAAATATATTTTAGAGTTGTCTTGAAAATCTCTTGTTTTTTTTTCTTTTTCTTTTCTTTAGGTTTCTGATGAAGACATGAACCTGGGTGAAGTGTCAAACAAATAAACTCAAAATGGCAGCCCTTAATTATTCCAAGCCATTTATAGACATAAGACATTCCACAGATTTTCACCTGTTAATCCATCTCTTTATCACCTTTTTATTTTTATGCAGCAGCAAAAACAAAAAATTTTTAAACGTGTGATTTTCAGGTGAATACTTGATTGTTTCCCTAGGCCGAAAATGCCTAGATTGACGTTTATATTCTATCCAATGGATATTTTTTGGTTCTTTTTTTTTTCTCTCCCTTGGTTTCAACCAACCACTGCCTAGTTATCTAATGCCAGCCCCGTAGATGGCCTTTAAGGGTCATCAGAATTTTATTCCTTGAAGACCCAAACGTTGATGTCACTCCTCGTCTCTCTCATCTCATCTTTATTGATTTATGTTTTAGATTTAATGAGGACATTCGCATGATCTTTTTGTTTGATTTTTCTATTTAGTACACATTTATAGCTTTTAATATTAATTAGGTAATTGTATTGAATAATTTGCTTGATTTTTTTTTTTGCTTAAAGAAATCGATATTCAAAGACTCCTGCCTATCAAAAAAAAATCCTGAAAATGGATTGTGACAAATACTCTTTTGATTCTTGGAATGTAATTGATAATTAATTCCTGAACAACTCTCTGACATGATTGTTGATCCTAATCAGTGCCTAAATATTGTTAAAATCTGATATTGACTTGAAACTACCATTTTCTCTTTCAGAAAGCCTTATAATTTGATAATTAGAACCATTTTCTTAGTTTAGTGTTGTGATAAAAAAATAAACTAAAGATTCATATCAGTCAAAAGATGTTGATAATCTATGGAGTACATAATGGATTCTGTGGTTGTGTATTATCAGTACTCTTTAGTTGATCTCTAAGCTAAATGTCTTCTGTAGGTACTTTTACTCCAGTGAGATAAAAGCAAAAGATTTGGTGTGTAAATTTATCTATAACGAACAAATCCCCTCCCTTTTCAACACAGTGTGAAGCATTGTACATATATTTAAATACTTATGGACCCTTTCCTTTTCTTTTTTTTTTTTCTTTCTTCTTTAATCCAATTTTTAAAAAAAAATTAGTCCTCCCCTCTTTTCAATTTTGAAAAATTAATTCGTAAAACGAGTATACAATGAGAAATCAATAATAATGAGATTGCAGGAAGACTGAAGTTGGAAAAAGGTTTTTAAAAAAAAAAGTCGACTCAGAAAGAAAGATGAAAGATGACTTTGCATGAGAGTTGGATGAATGCTAAACAACTGATTTTATTTACAGCTAATATATTGATAGTGCAGTTTTGATTAATGCTGCTTTTGATGTTAGGGTATTGCTGTCTTGAACAGTGCGGACAAATTTTGGAACAAATTAACCATACCATTTGCTGTATTTCCATTTTGATGACCTTAAGAAAGGATGAGTTGTTTTTTTTTGTTCTTACTACTTTCACAGTAATATGAATAGCTTTGTTGTATTTACATACAAACTTGAGAGAAAGAAATCTTTTTTCTTTTTTTCTTCTTTCAAACTCTTGGGGTGTGTCATGGGGAGGTTGAGAGAGTGGTGGCATATTTTGTCAGTCTGTTTTTAACTTCCTTTATTTTACTTGAGCAATTTATTATAATACACTTCCAGTTTGCCAGGCCCATCAAAGCTTCACCAAAACCCCGTTGACCATATTTTGGGGAACAAGTTCCCTACTGTTTGTTGCCAGCCTCTAAATGTTCAACGAGGTGTTGGACTTTGACAAGTCTGAATTCAAGGTGGAAGTCTCCTAGACTGATTGCCAACCAGTGAATTGAATGCGAATTGGCTCCGGTGGAGTTTGAATTCTGATTTTCTGTGTAGCTTACCATCAGGTCATCCTCATCTCCACATCACAATATTAACAAATATAAATAAGAAAGGAGTATATTTGTGTTTATTTTACTTATATGAACTTGATTTGATAAAAATTGTGAATCCTGTTTAGTTTTTTTAATCTTTTTCTTTGGTAATCCTTGTTTTGAGATAAAATTCCAAACCTCATTGTTGAGTAGCTACGAATATAGAAATAGACAAAAAGTAGTTCATGCCCCCAGAGTCTCAAAATTTTTGTAATTTATACTCTTTAATAGAACATAATGAACGTATTTTACTGAAAGATTATCTTGCTATTCTATTTAGGCCTGGAACTGTTTAAAATTTTGTCTTAGTAAATTATAAATTTGCGTGACAACTCCTTTGTTTGCAGTATTAATTAAAGCTTTCAAACCCTCATTGTGTGTGTGTGGACTAGTTGTCATATTTTTCTCAAGTCTTCAAGAAATTAATCTAATGCAAAATCTTACAAATTTTTAATTATTTATTTTGCCAAATGATAAACTTAGCTCTGTTCAGAAAGTTTTTTGATTTTAAATAAAAGCCATATCTGGAATCCTTTTGTCTTTGAATAATTTTTATTTCATCTAAACAAATAGCTTAAAATAAGTCAATTGCTTAAATTGGGTAGGTTGTGTCTCATGTTCAGTTATGATGTACTTGATCCAAATTTATTTTCTTCTCTTTATGAATGTTAAGTTTAGCATTAAAAAGAAACTAGCTTTCAATTAGGAAAAAAAACCCCAAATGTACTGGAACTATTTTGAGACCCAAACAAAATTGGAATCTTAAAAACAATGAAAATTTGATTTTTACCATCTGTAACTATGGTTTCCACTCTGATGAAAATATCCATGTACAATTTGAATTCCACTGCAACAAGTAGTTTTTCTGATACAATTTTTCAAAAATGAAATAGAAACTCTAAATTATCCATGATTTTTTTTCACATGGGATCAGTTGGTGCTTGCACTGAAAAACACCAGATAGCTTTTATTTATTGCTATAGCCATTGCCTTAGCAACACATTTCTTTAAACGTATGGTTGGTATTCTTCTCTTATCAAATCATTTCATCTGAGATGTATACATATTTCAGTAGTTGATTAAGGAGCTCCTGACAATTCTATTTGGAAAATTCGCAACACATCATGGCCCTTTTTTTGCAAATAAAAACTTGAACAATTGGAAAATTATTTTTCTTGTGGGGGGGGAGGAAGAAAAAAATCCCAAAAAGGTAAAACCAAATTTGACCTTGAGATGTAGACACTTCTAAATTTGTATGATTTATCTAATTAACTTTTTAAAAGAAATCTCCAATTCTTACGAAGTACTAGTTGAATTTATCAAAATCCAGTGTGATCCATTTTCCAAGACAAGTAGATTTATTTTAGCCGATTTCCATTAGCCCAGCTAATTCAAAGCATTCATTTCATTTGTTTTTTTGCTAATAGCTGAATTTCTACAGATTTTTGTTGTGCATATGCACATGTCTGTTGAATATATTAAATCTTTGTTACCATTGGCTGCTAGGGATTAATTCAAGTGAAACTTTTTTTTAAAAACTGCTTCTAATTTTTAAAAATCTGTTTGTGTGTGTGGGGAGGTTGCTGTGTGTATGCATGCGGCAATAAACATGGTTCATTCAAGATAGCTGAAGTGCACTCTGCATCCATTAAGATGTCTTTCAATTCAAGAATTCACAGAACTGGGTAATGTTTGGCACTTTAAGAAGAAAAAATATTGATTAAAAAGGTTGAAAATAGAATTATTTTTACTACTTGATTAAAAGATCAGCTGGCCTGGCTGTTGGTTCATCTCTCACTGCTACTTTGTATTTATTTATGTATATATATTAAAATATACACATATATATATCAATTCAAGTGGCAATGGAATGATTTTGTTTCCCTGATGACATGAGTGTCCCAAGATGGTTACATTAAAGTTTTCTAAATGAATCAAGACTAGTGCATGTATATATTGACTCACACTTGAATTAATAAAATTTTTTAAAAAAATCATTGTCTTTGTCCATTTTCAACATTTACCAGTTGTGGCTGCCATCCCTCCCCCTAGAAAATCACTTAAATGCGTCTCCAATACAAATTTCACTTTTTTCAATTTCAATAATTTGATTTTTTAAAATTTATGATAGGGTATAGATGGACTCTTGTAAGGTGTACAAGATCAGTACTTGTGTTGACTACTAGCTGAAGTACCTACCCTACAGGTGGGTTTTCTAGTTTGCTCCAGCAAAAATCCTAAGTAGGATCTTTCGGCCCAGAGGGACTGAAAAAAAAAAATTTTCTGGGGGTACATTGATTCTATACCTTCAACTTGAATGAAATTACTTCTGATACAGGTGAACAGAATCAGACTTATTTGAATGGATAAATACCTGGAAATCAGATCATGTGGGGGTCTGCTTTCACACTTTTGAATCTTCAAAAGAACTTGATATTTGGGAAGAAAAAAAAAACAAAAAAAAACACATGATCCCTGACATAACTCAATAACAGAGCTTACCGATGTATGGGTAGGCATTTGGTAAATTCAAGTAAAAGTAATGGGGGGGGGGGGGTAATAATGAATGTTAGAGATAAGGGATTAATTTGAATTTTCATTGGAAATTGACACCCCATTAAGACACTCAACTTTGAGGGGGGGGCACCAACACCTTTGGGGTCCCATTAGTAGCCAAAGTCTGTGGCCATATCTAGCTGTTGGTCAGACAGACAACTGGTGAATTATAATAAGAGACCAATTACCAAAATTTGGTGAGCACATACTAATAGCATCAACTCAAACTGGTCAATGAAAATTAAGGAAACTGATACAATAGTACCAAGGGGTGTCCATAAGTTTAGCATGGAGATGGTTACATGAACATCTCTACAGCACTTTGTGAGGATCGAATTCAATAATTCCAAACTGCTAGTCTCAAGTGAAACTTTTTTTTTTTCCTCCAAAGTATGCTGCTCAGATTTTTGTAAGCACTGCTTAATTTTATACGCCATTAATTTTTCCCTGTGGGTTTATTACGTAAATTATTGTACAAATTAATGTCCACTTCCATATCATATCCCATTTGCAATAACAAATCATGGTTAATCAAGAAGCACTTCTATGAGATAAATTGAGTTGTGCGGCCCTTAAAACAAAGTGCAGTCCTTCCTACAGAGCGAGTACATCTCATTTTTACATCCCATACTTCAATAATGATCATGGTTCCAACTTCTAGACTATTTGTTCCAATGAAATTCAAGGTGTATTTCCATCGAGAAATTTACACATTTCCAACATTCTGGTTATACCATGTTAGTGATACTGAATTGAGACTATTTTTGCATCTCATTCTCCAATGATGAACAAATACTTCTAGCTCTGTTGGCAGGATAACAATAAACTTCTTACTGGTATACTGTAAGGAAGCTTTGATGAATGAATTAGGGAAAAAAAAAAATCTTTAAATATACAACAGAACAAATGTTTCTAATTGTGAATACAGTCTTGAAAAGTCTTTATTTTTCACAAGGTATTGTAAAACATTATCTTAAATGCTTTTAAATTTAGAAAAAAAAAATTCAAGCGTGTTGACAGGTACAGCAGAATTATTTATCACAGCAGTTTATCAGACACTGGCCAACACAAGTGCTGACATTGTGGTCATCACTGAGACGAGAAATTTTTTTTTTTTTTTCTTTTCAATATAAGGGAGCAGAGAATGGGTGTAGGGAGTGGTCAGTGGCTGTGTTTTATGGGACTTGAATGAAGGATATCTGAGGAGGGACTTTTTTTTTTTTCTTCTCTTCAAATGTTCGCAATGTAGCCACGCCAACTGAACAATGGTTGTCAGTTGACCAGCAACATAAGCAGACAGCTGCAAAGATATTTATTTATTCAATACAGGTTGAACCTCATCAAGATGGCAATTTTTGGATCAGATAGGTGCCAGAGTAGTGGATTTTACCGAACTAAGTATAATGCATGTATAAAAAATTTTTAATGTGAATTTATTTTTTTCTCATAGACTGTAGCCCTAAAATATAAGTTAGCAAATAGAATGAAAAAGTTGTCAGTTTTTTTGTTATTTGTTTAAATTCCAAAGTAAGGTTTCCATACAGATCCTTTAAGAGAAAAAAAAAGACTGAATTTATTTCTCCAGGGATATCTTAAAATGTGAAAACTAAATACTGGCTTGATTTTATAGGTGAAATGAATCATCAAATTAATTTATTCAGACTTAATCATGAGAAAAAAAAAAAAAAAAATGTTTTTCCTCCATAAGTTGTAATGAAAACTATTTGAAAATTAATTTTGTCCTTAATTAAATAAGTATCAAATTTTATCACAATGAAATAAGTTGAGTCTTGCTGGATTTTTAAAAAATGGAGGTGTTCGACCTAAAACTTTTCTGAAGTAAATTAAGATTTTTTGTACACAAGTGAACAACTTTTCAAATAGAACTAGAGATGTTTTTGAGAAGTGACAGAGCGTTGACTTTATAATCACAATTAGTCAGTGTATCGAGTCAGGTGAAAGTAATGCCAGGACGTTATGTGGTGTCAACTTGTGACCAGGAAGAGAAAGTAAGAGGGGATAGGATTTTTCATGACATCCTAAGAGAATTTGTTCATTCTGATCACTTTCTTTGGGAATTTTTTGTTCTGACAACGTTTCTTTTGCAAGTTATTTTTTTTTTTTACCTCTTATTCACAAATAATTTTTTTACATCAGAATTTTCTCCAATCCTACTAATGACACAAAAACTTTGAGGATAAAATAACTTTTATATAAGTTGATTTTTTTTCTCCCCCCTCGTGTCAATTTCCTGCCAAATGTCAGATTTAAATTACCATCTTGAACCATTGAAGCTGCCAGACTAGTGAGGCTCAACAGGTATTGCCGATACACTTTATTGCTGAATAGTGTTGAGAGCCTGGATGGGACAATTTGGGGCTGTTTTTTTTTTTCTTTTTGTCTGCTTTACGGCAGAAGGGGAGGGGGGGGAAACAAGAGGTAGAATCATAAACTATCTGTGGGTTCATGTTCAGAAAGGTCATCAAAATTTTCAATTTTGCCAGAATGCTTGGTTGGGCTTTTCCTCTTAGGTGACTGACTCCGTGAAGTTTGGGAGGGTTTGCTTCTCAAGGTCTTCAAGGCTCGCCATATCCGATAAACGACTCCTCTTCTAAAAGGGGGGGGAAAAAAAAGAAGGAAGGAAAAAGAAAAAAAAAAAAATCAATAAAATTAATGTTGGAAAGGAAATGAAGTTAATCAAAGAGTAGAAAATCTTTATAATTCAATCTTCAACGATTGACTCATAGAATCTTTTTCACTTTTGTATTCAAACCCCATTACACACGTCTAAATACAAGCAACAAGTGTCAGCAAGTAGATAAGAATGAATAGGTAAGACTTAGAGGGGCATATCTACTCTCACATAATGATCAGATAAGACTGTAACCCTTTCATACCCTGAAGAGCCATATGACTCACAGCAGAGCAACTTTCACTTGCAGTTTTCTTCAACACAGCCATTAGTCCTCCACATAGCCCAGCCTTTAGTTTTTTTCCCCAATATTTCGACAAATCTTGATTTTTATGTAAAATTCTCCAAACATGACTCCAAAACAATGTTTTATATTTTGTTTTTTTTTTTCAATTATATTTGGGCACGAAAGGGTTAAATAAAGCATATTTATAAGCCCTGCCACAAGGACAAATGTGATACAAGGTTTTCGATACTTTGCATGTGAATATATGCAGAAATTGACCATTCCCGTTGGCATACCTCCTGACGCTGTTAATGTAATGGGGAGAATTAGGCTTATCGTTGGTTGGTTAGGAACACCTAGAGATGTTAAGTAGAGACTGCATCAAATATGATTGTTGTTTTAATGATACACAATTGTTTCATTTTCTAGCAACAAGTGAATTGTGCAAGTTAAGATAATTCAATTCCCTTAAGTTATAATGCAAGTCATTCTCATATTGCCTCTTTTCTTAAGAGGTAAGAACCAGAAAAATATGTTGCTAAGAACGCACACAAGAGAAAGAATGATGTTAGACAACTATCTATCCATAAAATCTATACAATTAAACATACAACCAAATACATGCAAATCAGTATGTATCCATTTTGCCCAATACCTTTTATAACCTAGAAGATTTAATTGATCAGTCCATATGAAATAGATTAGCATATCTGAAAGACGTGGGAAGAAAAAACAAAAAAAAAAAAACACAGAAAAAACAATTGAAGAGTTATACCAAAATGAGATTGGTGTAGCTATATGTTGTAGAATTACTGGATGTTTGAAACTAAGAGAAAGAAAGAGTAAGCACGTAATTGCTTTTTAAAAATGCCTGATCTGTCAAATGATATTCAGCTTCATTTTGTAATAAAATAATCTTTTCTATACCACATGGCATTATTCTTCTATAATAGTTTGTCCCAAAACTATGTCCTACCACCCTTTGAAACAGCTTCAGTTGTGATAATACTTTAAAAAAAATTTAAAAAAAAAAAAAAAAAAATCCCCCCTCCCCAAAAAACCCATTCAAATTTGGATGCTCTTACAGGTTGATTTTCTTCCAGCTTTGCAGTTCTATTCGGTAGCAATAAAAGACATTGCACCAGACAGCACTACATTGTTCCTCGATACACTGCCTCCTGAGTGAACACTATTTACTCCCCAAGTTCATTTGAATGATGCCTGGAAACGACAGTAATGTCGCTCTACTGGTGGTAAGCCAATGGTGGCTGAAATGTCTTTTGACTGATAAAAAGGTTAAAAATAAATAAAATAACTTCAGGCTCCCAAACCCTGTCATTTTTTATGGGTATATCCTTGTTTAGTCCACAAATAAAAAATGTAACAAATAGTCTGATGTACGGAGAGACCAAAGTGAAAGTGTGCTAGTGTGAAAAAACTTATCTACTTATTCAGTCATTAATAAATGTTGGTAAGTTTAGGAATTACTTACTTTATGTGTAATGACCTTAATTCTTCCAGTGTTACAAACTCCACAAAATCATTAAGTGTGTACTGCTCATAGATAATCTGTATTAAAAAAAGAAAATATGAAGAAAAAACAAAACAGGAATTAGTAAAAAATCCAATTAGCATTGTTTAATAAGTTGATCAACTGCAAAGTACAGAAATACCATGAGTAGCATAGGTTTTGATATATGGTTAAGGTATTGCTGTACAAAAAAAAGAAAAGAAAATGTGTATAATTGGAAAAAAAACACATATTGATTCTTAGAGTCATAGACTGCTTATAACCATTGTTGAAGTCCTAAATGGATAGGATTTGGAGAAAAAAAAAAAAAAAAAAATGGAACTCATGAATAGAATTGCAGAAGAGAGAGAAAAATTCACCAAAAAGTGCATGGGAAATGATCTCAATCAGTAGTTACTACCTTGGATTACTTAAATTCTCTAGAATGAATTTAAGAGTTAAATCATATTGAGACCCTGAGCAGTGTAGTTTTGAACAGTATGGAAAATTATTTCTATCTGGACTATCATCTTGGTTGTTTTTCATACAACGTTTCGGCCGTTGTACTCTACAGCCTTCATCAGGTATCATCTGGTAGGTGTAGCGAAGTAACGAACCAAACCTACCAGATGATACCTGATGAAAGCCATAGAGTACAACGGCCGAAACGTATGAAAAACAACCAAGATGAGGATAGTCCGAATATCAATAGAAATAATAATAATACCTCATCTCAAAAATTCAGAGATACAGTACGGAAAATTTTGGAATTAATTGCACTATTCAAGGTATGCTTTTATCCACCCTTGGCAGAGCCTTCAAAAACACAAATTCTTTACTTCAAAAAACAAAACTGTGATAGCAATCACTGTTTATTACTATTAAAAATGTATTTGTATATTTGTTCAATGAAATATGCACTCACGTACACAAAGAATATCTGGTCGATTTTCAAAAATTCTTACCAGTTTAATTGTCTCTTCATCAACAGGGCATTCTTTCAGCCAATTGACCAGTTGCTCATCCACAAGTTCTGAAATAAAAAGGCAAAAAATGAAAGGCCTTAAGAAAAGTTTACTGACAAACTGGGAGGATGGGTTAAATATCTGAAATTTAATTCTCCTTCATGGGAAGAGCAACTAAAAAAACCAGAGTGAACATCAATATGCTGTGATAGTTAATTTGATTTTCTCATTTCAA
>OY735220.1:30521017-30566017 GCA_963457665.1 Thysanoteuthis rhombus | reverse complement strand
GAAGAAAAGAAAATGAAAAGAAAAGAAAATGAAAAGAAAAGAAAATGAAAAGAAAAGAAAATGAAAAGAAAAGAAAATGAAAAGAAAAGAAAATGAAGAAAAAAAGAAAATTATTTACTTCTGGTTTTCTTCTTTGGCTTGTTGTAATGTTTCCGAGGCAGCAATTGCTCCATGAAACTGAAATTGATTAGACTTGACGGAACTTGATAGGGAGATGGCAGATGCCAGGGTCATTTCTTCTTGGGTACCTGCCATATTAGCAGCCAGTTCTGGAATAGAGGATATGAAGATACTCATTTTGTCTCATTAAATCAAGACATACAAGGGTGGATCAATAAGTCTTTTGTTGAAATGAGTTGTTAGTTGAATTTTCATTTGAAATTTTTGTTGAGCTAATGTTTCTCCATAGAGTGGACATTATACAAGTGCATTAACAAGGGAGGATTATGTTTAAAGATATTGGTTGTGTAAAATAAATGCTTTTTCACACTATTAAGCTGTGGCCGTATTGATGAACCTACATACAACAGTGAAGGGTGTGTTTATGAAAATCAAGTAGCCGTTTCTTGGCAAAAAATCACATCTATTGAGCACCTAGTGATTAAATTGAATAAGAACTTTCTTCACAGGTTTATAGCTCGGAACAAACACTTTCAAAGTTTCAAACTTACTAACCTTGTTTCAGAATTGTATAATTTTCTAGACCTGAGTAATTATAGATTAGGTTGTTCAGATATAAGACAAATTGAAGTCCGTAGGTGTAGCTTTTCAGTAATGGACTTTCACTTTGTACAGGATATGGATGGATCAGGTAATTACTAAGTAACAATACTAAACTGACTTTCAACTTTACAAAACACAGGAGGAGATCAATAGTTTTACAATGAAAGTATATAAACTTTAATAGTGTCAGTGCTGACCAAATATGGAAATCTGTTAGCAATCATTTTTAAAATAATACAAAACTGATTAAACATTTTGAATGTAAAATGTAAGTATGCTTGATAAATTTGATAATAATTCAAATAAGTGAATGTGGAAAAAAAAGAAGCTTACTGCCACCATTTTGAATTGTTTTAAAAAGCATAGATAATTATTAAAAAAAAAAAAAGAAATGTAGATTTATTAATTTTTTGAGCAGATCTTTAAACACTCTTTTGAAGTCTCTTCTAGAAATTTGTCATTTTCTCTCAGCTATAGGGATTATCTGGAGTAAATTTTCAATTCTAGAAAAAGAATCATTATCAATTCTTGAATAGAATTGCTTTCATCCCAATTTTAGTTGCTATTCATCGAAACTACTTGGATCACCAGACTACGACCACTAATAAATAAGGGATAAGATCCTGGCAAAATTCTGGCGTGTAGCTCAAGCAGTAGGTACAGATAACCAAGTTATCCTGTGGCAAAAGGACTGTGAATTTGAGTCTCACCAGGAGCTTTTCCCTTAATTCCAGATCTACAACACGTACTAATGACCATGTCGGAGTAGTTGCAATAAAAACTACTAAGATTAGAGGAGAGAAAAAAGTAAAAAAATTAATATTTAACAATGCTCTATCTAATGGAAAATTTAATCAAAATTAGGAAAAAAAAATTAGAAAATAGATAAATATAAGAAATACATCAATCAAGATTTTTTTTAAAGAATTCAGAGAGATAAAATTGGGGGGGGGGGAGGAAATTTTTTACTCATTTTTTTTTAAATGAGTAAAAAATTTTTAAAAAAATCTCAAATTTGAAAAATAAATTAATCAAAATTGAAGAAAAGAAAAGAAAAAGAATTCAAAATGAATACTAAGAGATAGAAGTTGAAAAAGGTAATTATTGCAAAGTAGAAGGCAAGCAGGTGTTTGTACCAGGAGCAAGGATATGAATGGCAGATTCTATGGCACATCGAAGAAGGTTGTCCAGTGCAAACATCCAGTGGGGTTGAATATTGTGAGACTTGAGACAAGCATTGGCCTGAGAAAAACAAGGAAAGAGTGATTTCATGGAAGGAATGGGTATATGCAATAAATAGGAGAAAAGAAAATGAAATACAAGCACCTTCCACTTTTTGAAAGTCCACTTTATGCCACTTTTACAAAAGGCTTTTTTAAGCACAGGTTTCCCCCGTTATCAGAAATGGTGTAAAACAAAGAAACAATTTCTATTAATTTATGTGGGGAAATATTTTGAACGTTCCCAGACCAAAACAGTAACCTTCTATCTCTGCCTGCCTCTACGCAGCTGCAGCACTAGGCCCAATTGCATTCCCAGCAAATTTAAAGAATATCTTTCAGGGTGCCTCAGGTATATTGCATCCCCATAGGGTACCACATGTCACCTTTGCTCTAAGTCAAAGGTCAAGGTAGGTCGTCTGCAGCAAAAGGCTAGAATTATGACTAAGCTTGACTTATGAGTCTCAGGCAATTCTCAATTATACAGTTCTTGGTAGGCACTCAAAACAAATTGCAAACCAGCCCTAAATCTACATGTCATTTCTAAATTGAAGTTATACTTTTCTTCAATGCAGCACTATCTATTGTAGCAAAAATCTCAAACATTGTTATTTTTGGAGTCTTTGAACACTCAAATATTTTTCCCATATAAATTAATGGTAATTGCTTCTTCACTTTATGCCATTTTGGTTTACAAAAGGTTTCATAGGGATAGCAAGGGAAACTATGCATCATATCTTCAATGTTCAGGAGCAGCGGTTTCTTACAGATAATTTATCAAAACATAAAATCATATTGTTAAGTGTCTTATACTTTCTGTAGATTTCAGGTCAATACATTCTGATATACAAATGAAGTACTTGCAACATTTCATTTGGTAAGTTAATTGCTCAAAAAAAATTCTTGAATCCAAAGATTTTCTGCAACAATCATCTATATAGATCTTCAAGAACCATATACGATTTCTTTTTTATATGAATTTTTATATCATGAAAAAGTTCTTGGTTGAAGGAAGAGAGAATTTTTCTCAAAACTGTAAATTTTATAAAAGACTATATTCTTAAGCCTCCTTTGGGCAATTTAAAAATAGACTTCATCACTTTTAATTAATATGAATGTAAACGTTTTGATGCTAAAATCCAGTCATGTTAATTTTGAAGAGTCCCCCTCCCCTATCAAAGAAATCATACCAGACAAACAAATTACTCCAGTTTGTGCAAAATTTTCTGAGAAAAAAAAAATTATAAACATCACTCACAGCTTCTTGCAGAACATACAAGGCTCGCTGGATTTCCGCAAGAGCTGTAGCATCAAATTCCAATTGCTTATTCAGCTCATCTGCCAAAATAAAATTCACAAAGTAGCAATGAGAACAAAAACATTTTTTAGTTACTTATAAAAGTCATGCAATGCAATACATTGCAATCATTTTGCCTGATTACAAACCTGGTCAAAATAGAGATATCAATTCTTATGCACATTATCTGATGAAAGAGAAAGAGGTAATCCAGGCAGCCGGTAACATATTGAATCAGTATTAACAGTTGAAAATCTATCCCCCGGGAAGAAAAAGTACCAGAAATAAAAATTGTCTATTTAGTACTTAGCTGCTTTTGTGAGCAATGCACAGATAGTAAAATGATTTTAATGTTATCAGATGCTTTTAAACGAATTCCCATTGAAAATCAACTTGCGACTTATTGGCATAAAAAAGTCAATTTAGGATTGTCTCAACACTTTCAATGCTGACCTATTAAGGTGCTTAATGCTATGAATTTAAAAAAGGTTATGAAGAGCTTAAGAATCTTTCAATTTTCATTCGAATGGTGAAAGAATACTATTCTTTTATAAAATCAAAAATTTTCCATATTTTGAAGAACCAAAATAATGATAGGATACATTTGTCCCACAAGACATTTATTCAGCAGTCACCAAAAGCAAATGGTTCTATCCCTATGTGCGTGTGTTTGTGTGTTTCAGTGCTCCTGATCAAAGAGTTTTGTCTACAGACTTAAAAATTGGCATCAGTACTCCATCTGATCTCTTAAAAGAAAAAGAAAAGAAAAAAAACAAAAAAAAACAAAAAACACTTATAGAGTCCTCCCCCAACTCGCTGATCTAAAAACCATCAAACTTAACACTGCACAGCCTTGCGTACTAACTAAAGTATCTGGTAAATGTCAACTTTGTACAATGGCCAACTGTTGAGAAGCACATGCATACAGATTTCTTCAATTGTAGTGAAATGCAAAAAAATTTCATTTGGAAAACTTTGCCAACAAAAGAAAATTTTTAATCAACACAACCAATATATTTGTTGGACCTCGTCTGAAATTTCAGGACTTCCCATTTAAATTTGATCTGCTAAGACTGTTTATGCTAATTTTGCACAAGGCATGAATCCACTTCCTCCATCTAAAATAGCAGGTCAGTTGGGGGCCCTTTAGCCCTATAACACAGTTCATCCCAACCTGGGGTACGAGATGGCATTTCAGGATGTACGACAAAGAGAGAGTATATCTTGTTCTTCTATTTCAGAATCTATTCCTGCAATTTTCCCTAGGCTCAATTTCATAACTCATTGATCACCAATCTGGGCGATTTTGAGTTTCTAAGTGGGTGGCAGGCCTATTACTGTTAAGGATGCCAAGTCAAAATTTGGCTAGATCTAGTCTATTTTTTCCTGCTTAGTCAATGAAAATCTTTGATAAGGGACAGCTGGAATCCAGATTACGAATAAAAACTAAATCCAATGAGGTACTTACTGAATCCCTATGAGTGTTGAAAGATTTAAAGAAAAAAAAAAAAGTACAATTTTTTTTTTTTTTTTTTTCAAAATAAAAAATAAAATTCTCACTTACCAATAGCTTTTATGATATTTTCTTTGGTAAGTGGAGACTGAATCTGATCCCTCAATCCTGTTAGTAATAAGTCCAAATGTTCCTAAATATAAAAAGTGATTATTAGACAGCAATTATTTACAAATGTTATAAGGCAACATCTTATCCCAGTCAATTGCTAAAGATTAAATATTATCATGAATGCATCAAAATGTCGTCAGTTCATTCCAGATGTTTTATATCATAGGACCATATATAGATACCTCCAAAACTCGCACTACTAAATAAATGTAATTCATGTATTATTCTTGAGAAGAGTAAATGTGTTCTACATTCAAATCCATGGAGCACATTTGCGATTGAAGAATAGAATAATAGAATAAAAGAGCAATTATTGTGATAAGGATTTCAACATTTTTTTCAGATTTTCTCACCTTAGCTGGCATACTTTACCGTCAATTAATGGAAATTGAAACCTGACTGAATTGGAACAAGTTTTGATTTTTCTTTTGGAAGAGACTTATTAGGTATGTATGAGAGAAAAACCCAAAAGCTTTGTAATTTATGAGTGATAAATCAGGCAATTCAAATACTTATACTCAAGATGTTAAGATTGTCATGGTTTCTATATCACCATTACTTTGCAATTTTGATACAAGCCACTATCCATGAAAAGATAATGGACTGATTATAGTATCTTTTTATTATTAAGAGCACAGATCAAATTCCATGCGATATAATAGCAGGGAATATCAAGATAAAAAAGCTTTTCCTTGAATTCTCATTTATCATCCAGTTTTTTAATCTGTTCTGACTAAAGTAGGGCTGCACAATAAAGTCTGTTTATCTTTTCAGATATTTAAAAAAAAAGAAAGAGGTGAGGGTCTTATATGCCATCAAATACAGTATGGGGTTCTTGAGGACAAAATCAGCCAAGTCAATGCAGAACCATGTGAACTATGGAGGTCTGCATATTTAGGAATGATTTTGAGCCTAAGAATGCCACATAGTCTTTTGATGATAAGATTTCATTTTTATCATTTATGAGCATGTAGATCAGACTCTGTGATGAGTGGGACGAATGAGTCTATAAGAAATACAAGTGAATAAGTCAAATTTTTAAAAAAAAGGAAAATTAAATATTGACTTACTGTTGTTAATTTTGTATCAGGAACTTCTCTTTGTAAACAAGAATACCATTTTTCTAGGATCTGAAAAAATGTTTTATGAAAGTTCAAAATTAGATCTTCAGTAGATATGCCTTACAACCGACAAAAATATTAATACAATATATAGAAATTAATTTGTACATCTGATTGAAGACTAAAATTTAACCCTAGAAAAAAAAAAAGGTAAAGAATTTTTCAAGATTTGACGGCAAATGAGATTGATGTTTGACATTTAGAATTCAAGGAAACCAAACTGATCAATAGTTTGATAATTAAACGAATGTTACTCCTCTTAACAAAAGAGAGGAGGAGGTGTTGGGTACTCTCACTACTACTGAGATGTTGCCTCACACCACTTATCTGGTGTCGAACCAGATGGATGAATGGAGATCAATCGAGAAGCCTCAAGTCTTGCCTTGAGCTTTAAGTCTCGCATGGAGGGGAGTCACATTTTCAGCTCAGTCTTATTCTGGAAGCAGAAGTTGTTGCAAACAGGAATGATAGTGAAGTCATTAGTGAACAAAACATGGTCAAGTGGTATTGTGGTTCAAATTATCAAAAGTAAATATGCACAGCAATCATCCAACCAGGATTTTTGCTAATATAAGATAGGCTACAAGGAAAAGAATAGATATAACAAATATCTAAACTCCATTTGTCAGAACCAGACTGACCTTCCCTGTATCACACAATGCAGTCAGTATTCTTAAAAAACATGTTACTTATAACTTTCATTGAACCCAAATTTGACTCATTCCAAAAGGTCACTTTTTTTTGTTACACTGAGTGATGTTAATTATTTTAAATAAATCAAAACTACGTATTTATTAGGAAAAAAAAAGAAAAGGCATGATGTAAGGAAAGTTGTCCCAATTGTAAATTATAAAGTTCCACTCACTTGATGTTAAAAATGGCACACAGAAGTTGAAGATCATTTTTAATATTGAATAGAAGAGCATGTAGAAAATTTGTAAAAGAAAAAGAGAAGTTGATACATAAATCATATTGCTTCAAATGAATTGTTTATATCTGTAGGAAAAAAATAATTAGTAATAAATATTGTATAGCTGATGATATCCAGTGTAAGACAAAAAGAGTGACCTTTTGGAATAAGTCATATTTGAGTCCAATAAAAGGTAATGAGCACCAAAAATAAAGTATTTAAGCTGATTAAAAGGTAAGAATCAAGCTCTGAGGAATGAATGAAAACCAGTTGAGAATACAAGGTTGAGTAATAAAGATCTACTCACCTTTTTTCTGTCTGTAGTAAAAATATCTACAAGTGTTTCTCTCCGTTCAGAATCCTTGCAGAGAAGGTAGAACTTGTTTGAGCCAACATTGGAGGTGTAAGATGATTGCGATCCTAAAGGTTCTTCTCTCATTGGATCAGGTGTGCAGGGAGAAATGGAACGCGGGGACTGAATGCTATAAAGAACATAGCAACAGAAGAAAGCAGTGAAAGCTACATTCGAAAAAAATTGACAAGTATATAAAGAATATAAGAGCAAAATTTAGAACACTACGAATTTCCTTCCCTCAGAACACAAAAAATAAAGAATACTAAAAAGATGCTGGATTGTCTATTAGAATACAATCAAATGTTTATACATTCAAAATCAATAAATATTCAAGAAGAATTGGAGGTGGAGGGGGATTACAAACAGGTCTAAGACTAGGTGTGGATAAGTATACCATGTTTCATCAATATCTCGGGGCATTGCTTTGATTCTAGGAAAACAATAGGAAATATGGTACACAATCATTTATCTGAAATTCTGAAAAGTGAAAATCTCACAAAACCAAAGTTTTTTTTTCCATGAAGATAATTTGCATACCCAAGTTGGAGTTTAGTACCAAAACTTGACCCTTAATGACCAATGCTCAACCAACTGTTGAGTCAGTTGCGTCTCAGGGCTCCTATAAGTCAAATGGGTCTGTTTTGCCCGCTGATGATTTATTTTTTGTAATTTTGCAACATTGAGAACCGTGGAAATGTTGAGAAGACCCTCAGATACCCCTAGGGGTGACAGTGAGAAGCAGAAGAGGAAGTGTCCGTCATTATCCATACATCAAAAAGGAGAGTTGCAGTAAATGCTTGATCAAAAGAGGCATCTTACTAAAGATTATTCTGTTGGAAATACCACAGCATATGACTTTCCAAAATTCTACAGTGATGACCAGAAAATGTAAAACATAGGAAACAATTACATAGGTGAAAAATGAAGATCTAGACAGACTGCTGTTTGAGTGGTGAATGAATACTGCTGTTTAAGTACAGATATTTAGCTTAGTTTCAACCAGTTTATGTTCGAGGTTTCACTTAGAAATAGAAATGAAAAGTATGCTAGTAACTATATGGTGTCTTTACCAAAGTCATTACTATACAAATAAACTGTAATATCCTGTCTTTATTCATCCTCCATGTTAATATGCTTTGGAACACTGCAGAATTATTAATGTATTTGATATTACCCATAAATATTAGTGTTCAAGTACAGCAGTTGGCCACCTGAGAACATTGGTATTAGCTATTTCAAGGATATACGGTATGTATATTCTCCTGGATCCTTCCTATTGCGTGCTGATTATCTATAGCCAGTGTTTTTTTACAGGATGGGATTGCAAGCCCCAAACCTCACTTTTTTCTATTTTTATTCATAGTTTGGAAGTGTGTGTGTGTGTGGGGGATGATTCCAATCATGGTTTTGAATTCAGAGTCATTTTCCTCCAAGACTGAAGAATCTAGTCAGCCCAGTTATTTTACCAATTGATGGAAGGGGAGAAGAGATGGATTTATACCAATTCAAAGGGCGAAGTGAACACAAACAGCCTTGGCGAGAATTTGAACTCTGCGCAACAGATACCATTCTCTGTGCAGGCAACTGTTACATTTCTTTGATCTCCCTGGATTGTGTGTGTGCATGCAAGTATGTATATATATATATTACCAAAATCAGAAAAAATTCTGAAACATGTCTGGTAGCTAGGCTTTTGGATAAGAGATGGTGTACTGTATCTACAATGGTTTTGTGCGTACAGTTTACTAGCTCAAACAGGAAGATTCATTGAGGTTTTGGCAGTCAAGAGAGTTTGAAATTAGTTGCTGCTTCAAGTATATCTTATAGTTGCTAGTTCTATTTCATGAATTTTTTTTATTACTTCTTTCACCTATCCAGTGAAAATGCTTCATCATACACATATGACAGCATTATGAACTGTCAATTTTTCCAAGTCAATAAATTTGTGACATATAAGATATGAAACCATGATGGTTAAAATGGCTATAGTAGGATGAGAACTTGTAATGGTTTTTGTGTGTTGGATTATTGGTGAGGTTATGACTTGTCTCCAGTAGGATTTTAGGCAGCAATTTTCTGGATGTTTCAGTCAAGTAGTTGATTAAAAATAACTTATGTTACCCTGCACGATACTTTTTTTTTGGAAAAATGAAGCCCCCAAATA
Source organism: Thysanoteuthis rhombus (assembly GCA_963457665.1). NCBI lineage: Eukaryota > Metazoa > Mollusca > Cephalopoda > Oegopsida > Thysanoteuthidae > Thysanoteuthis > Thysanoteuthis major. Next base: position 30,556,603 of record OY735220.1, on the reverse strand, counting down.
AAAACCTATACAAAAGATGGCAATTAGCAAACTTTAAAAACTAACCTACTAGTGTAGGATAATTGAGATGACTAACCACCATTTTGAAGTACCAAATTCGATGGCATTTAAGAATCATTTGAAAAGGCTGAAATGGTAAACATAACATAACCAGGCCTCAAGCAAGAGTTTTAAAAAAAACAAAAACAAGTGATAAATGAAAAGAATTCAGTGAAACGCATTTTTTTCTCAATACATATTCCCTGATGAAATGAGGAAGGAGGGGGGGGGTCTCATATGCCATCAAATATGGTAAGACTTCTGCTTGGTGCTTCATTCTAGTGAAGGTTTTCATTGATTTTTTTTTGTTGTGTCACTCCCTATAGATAGATAAGATGCATCTTCACCAGATTTTCACACACACACACACACACAGAGGAGAAAAAAAATCAAAAAGATACAAGAAAAGAAAAATATCTTTCCGGGGGTACCTAATCAGTCAATTTTCTTTTAAAACATTTAAAACATTTTGAAAAATAAAAACATGAATATTTAATCGATAAAGAAGCCATAATTAGTGCATAGGTGAAATTGAATGCAGTGAAGCAGAAGTAAATAAGACATGCAAAGTAAAGAATAGCGTAAGGGCTCTTATATGTTAATACATGAAGCACATAAAAAAACTACAAATGTAAGCAGGTGAACCCCAAAAATGGATGCTGCATATAGTTCCAACTGCACCAAAATATTAAATTTCTTTTCTAAACATGTAAATTAAGTCCTGAAAGTCAAGAGAAAAGTATGAAAGGAAGATGGTTTGCAGACACTAAGAATATATACGTAATACAAAAATAATTATGTAGAAAAGAGAATATTTAGATATTGTATAAAACATGATTAGCAATTAGGAATAAACACTTATTCAAATCAAACTAGTGTACATAGAAGAGAAACAATAAAACAGAATAAGTACAAGACAAAAATAGAATTCTTGAATTAACAAAACATCAAGAACTAGTACGTATATCAGAGGTTCTTAAACAGGAGACATTTCAGGCAGGGTAGGAACATATAATGGAAAGAATTATGATGATATTACAGGAATGACAATTCAAAATGGAGGAGGAATTAAGGAAACCTGGGATCTCCAAGGAGAGAAATGTGACCTTTGATTTTGAGAACCACTGATGTACAGACAGGGGGGGGGGAACAAGCGATATGTAAAGAGTTGTAAATTAGATCTGAAATTTCACTGATTTTCTGAGATGAGGAAATATTACACGTTGATATGACTATAACAACCAAAATGAGGAGACTAGTTTGAATAGAGTAATGTATTATTCATTTCCAATCATATTTTTGATGATGAATAGGTGAGAAGGGCACTTCGCAGTTGGGCAGTGGTTAGCAAACTCATCACTCAGGCCATTACTACTGTAGTGAAAGTAATTCTCACTGGGTGTTTCACTCTTGTAGCCTTGTACCATACTAAGCTAAGCTTAGTAAATATTGATAAATATTGATAAATAAGAGAGAATAATATCGAGCTATGATAAGTGGAGACCAGAAAGCAAGAATAAAGGTTCCAAGAGTTATCCAGACTTGATTTTATTCCTTCTGGTGTTTTTACCACGTTTCAGGCGATCCATTTTACAGCCATTTTGAAATGTACAATCACTATGGAAAGTGGTAAAGAAGTGAAGAGGTAGAAAATGGTAGCCAATAAAGAAAATAGATCAAACCATTAGGCCAAACCTCACAGCAACGCATGTAATAAATGATTCCATATTTTACATGTGGGTTACTTTCTAAAAACTAATTCTAAATAAGTTAGCAAAATGATTGATTTGAAAAAAAAAACAAAAAACAAAAAAAAAACATTGGAAAAAAAAGTCTTAGAAAATATATAAATAAAGATTTTTTTCAAACAATTTTGTCAGTTTTTATTTTTTCCCTTCCACTGTAACAATAATCATCAGCTTCCAATAGATCTTTTTCAACCATTATTTTTCAAAGTAATTTCAAAATAGAGATTCACAAACAGAAGGCGCTTGGCTCCCAGGGAAGGAATTTAAGACAGGAGAGGAAGGTATAATGAGAAATGTAATGGTGAAAAAAAGTTACAAAAATGACAATTCAAAATGGGAGAGGAATTAAAGTAACTAGAGATCACAAGGGGAGGAATGTCACCTAGTGACACTGGCAAACATATTGATCGGATATAAAAAAAAAAAAAAAAAAAATAAAAAAAATTTACTTCTTGGGACAGAACTTGCACATAACGTTGTCAATAAACTACCCATATTCTCTCTCCTTTCCCTTCCTACCATCTCATTAAACTACCTAACTTTCTTTCCTCCTATCATGTTTGTCACACAAGTAACCATCAGCCAAGCCTGTTGTTATGCACTCATGATAACCATCAACAAAGTGATGGGCCATGGATATATTCTTTATTAGTTCACTTCATTAAACTTTCAAAGACCCCTGTGATTCTAAAAAAAATTTCAAGTTTAGACATGAAGACTGATACATTCTTGATAAAACATTTACTGTGTTTGATAAAATATTGTCAGAGAAAAATGAAAAAATATACACAAAAAATGTGGCAGGTTCAAATGCCACACCTACTCTCACTGAAGAGGATTACTGAAACTTCTGTATTCTATATATCCAATAGATAAATTTATAAGACTTGTTTGTAAGAAGGCCGCCCGCCAGTCACTTGGTTGTGATTTCATATCACGGTAAGGAAATGTTGATTTTATGATTCAGTTTGGTTTAACATGATAGATAAACAGCGAAGAGTTCATTTCCTGTATTAGGTGAGGATTGTTCTTGTTACGGGGGTAAAACAACACACAGTTGGACAAAAATCAATCGCAATCTTTGCATTAGATTTCAAAGCTGAGCTAGAGCATGGTAATCTCTGGTAGTATTGTTATTATTATTAATGATTTTCAATTAGCTGTGTGAGCATTGTGATATAAGCAAGAAGAATAAAATGTGAGGAAAACTATTCAAGATTCCCAATGTTGCAAAACTGATACCCTCAGAATTCATAAAATAATTGGAATCCTAAACTCATACAGACTGTATAATGTCAAGCTTAGTTATACATTTGTGGTTTTGAATCAGAATAATCAAAACTTTTTTTTGCGCCATCGTATCACATCTGGACTCTCAATTATGAAAATCTAATACAGATTATTTTATTTCTGTGGGTTATTCTTTTTAAAAAGGAGGAAGAAAAACAAATCCCACATGAATAACTTGTAAGGAATTTTATGTAAAAATTACATAAAAGCTATGTAAGGATGGATGAAAAAAAAAATTTTAAACCTGAAATAGAAAAACTATCAGAAATTGTAATGGTATAACTTGGATATAAAATTGAAGACAGAGTTATAAGCAGAGAAAATGTTAATCAAAGCTAAAATGAAATATTAGTGATGTTTTTAATGTAGACAGCAAACAAGCAACAAAACTCAAATATTGATACATTTGAATTAAAAATTCTTTAAAAGCTTGAGAGCCACATAAATTTATCTATTAGTTATTTCTTTGAACTTGGCATACCAAGAAGAAAATCAAGGTAAGTAAAAGCTTCCATTGCTATTGCTCTAATCTACTTCAAACACTCAAAAAAAAAAAAAAAAAAAAAAAAAAAAAAATGGTGTCTTTTTTATTAGTCCCCACAATACTAAATAATTATAGCTATGACAGTCCACCGTATTTTTGTTTGTTAAACAAACATAAATTAAAAAAATTAAGGAACTCTCAACAACTAAACCATTATTGTCTTATGGAGATAATGGGTTAGGGTTACCAAGTCAAGACAAAAATTAGTTTGAGATGGGGACTGCTAATTTTATTTCAACTTACAATTATTTAGCAAACAAATAAAAAGTGAGCTGTAATAGCAATAATTATCAAGTGTAGTGGGGACCAAGAAAAATGACCCCCAAATTAGTTGCCCAAGCCATAAAAATGAAGAGAGCAAAAACTGAATCAAGCATTTAAAATCTATTTTAGTTTACAGAATTGTTAAGGAACTTCTCTTCAAATAAGTCCATATTGTAAAAAGGCCTTCCAGTTACTAGGCTTTTCAACAATACAGAAAGATGTAATCAGTACAAGTTAAGCAGTGTGGTCCCTAAAAAGAAGTGTGGTCCTTCCAACAGAGCCAGAAGCAATAAATGTTAACAAGCAGTAATTATCATTTTAATTTCATTCAAGGTGTAAGATGTAATTGATAAATGTGCAACAATATATGGTCAAAACATTCCTGTTGAACCATGTTAATGTTAAGTAATCCGGAACCACAGTCATTGGAGTATGAGATGCAAAGATAAAGCTCAACAACTACCTCTGTTGGATGGACCACTCTTTTTTTCCTTAAGGACAGCACTCCTTGACTTGGCCCAACTCAATCTCCACAATGATTATGATATACGAAGAAAATTAGAGAGAAAAGGACACTCTAGTGAACTAAACATTTTTCACATTTAGAAATATTATCCTCGAATTATAAAAGTTTACAATGCAAACTACTAAACTATTGGCTTTTATGAGAATATCACCAGGGCTTTTGTACACCATGTTTCGGCTTTAAAAAATTCAAGATGGTTTTTGATGTTTTACTTCAGGTTTGATTTGTCTCCCTTGACATTAGTTTCCATGTCTATTGAAAAACCCAAGAATATCATTTCATCATCAGCTGTTTTAAGTCCACTGTGGGACAAAGGCCTGTCCCATCTCCTCCTCATGAGTAGTGTGATTGCACTAATCTCTATTACGTCTTACTGGTAACTTTACCATCTCATGTCTCCATTTGTATCTGGTCTTTTCCTACTGTGTTTACTGTTGCTCAGACACCAATTAGTTAGCTTTTTGTTCCGTCTATTGTCAATTTCTATGTGCCCAGCACATTTCCATATTTGCTGCTTAATCACTGGCATGATATCCTTCACTACAGTCAATTGGATCCATGTTAATCTTTTTCTATTGCCGAGTTATTCCAAACATTGCTCTCCCTATTTTCTTTCATCATATTCTGAGTTTGTTTTTAATATCATTTAGAAATATCAAAGTCCTATCGCAATATGGCATTATTTTATGTTAAAACTCTAAAGTCACTCATCAGAGGTGGGTTGAGGAAAACTATCTTTTATACTAATCTGTTTAATATGAACAACCACTTATAAGGACCAAAATTCGTCTGATCTGTGTACACCTAAGTCAAATTCACAGTACATTATTCTTGAACACTACCTTGGTTCCATGTGCAAATAGAACAAAGGAAGAATTAAACATCAGACTGAAATCATTGTCAATAGAAAAATGATTGAAAATCTTCAGATATTACAAAAAGACATTTCTGCATCTGAAGATTCAACCACAAAATAAAGTATTCATTCTAACTATTTCAATGAAAAGTTTTTTTTATGGCATGTGTATCAGGTCTTTGCAAAGGATGTTAGCATGCATGCCAGACAGTGAAATGGTTCAAGTTTTCATAAGGGATTTTATAGATGGATTCCAAAAATCTGATAAACATTTGCATACTTTATGGTATAGCACAATTTTGCAGGAAAATATCAAATAGATCAATATTTATGTTAGCAGTGAAAATTGAGATTTTTCAGATAGAATATAGTCCAGCAGACAGGATGCTCCACATGTGTGGCATGAGAGGTATACATAGTTGCACAGGGGGGAGTGGGAGCATGCCAATCCCGAAAAATATCAAGAGTCTTCTCAGATCTAAAAGTTCCCAAAATGTAGCCAATTGTGAAAATTGGTCTGGTCCAATGAATAATTCTATATATGTGGCAAGAAGGCTGCTGAAAACAGGAACAGTTTTTTTTTTTTATTGAGGGCGTTTTAAAAAAGAGAAGTGTTGGGACAGGTGTAGAGAGAAGTGTTGGGACAGGTGTAGAGAGAAGTGTTGGGACAGGTGTAGAGAGAAGTGTTGGGACAGGTGTAGAGAGAAGTGTTGGGACAGGTGTAGAGAGAAGTGTTGGGACAGGTGTAGAGAGAAGTGTTGGGACAGGTGTAGAGAGAAGTGTTGGGACAGGTGTAGAGAGAAGTGTTGGGACAGGTGTAGAGAGAAGTGTTGGGACAGGTATAGAGAGAGGGGAGATAAAAGAGGTAAAGAGTTATAGATATTTTCAAGAAATTAAAAAAAACTTGGCACCTTTTAACAAATGTTGAATTTTACACTTAAATATTAAAATGATTCATTTTTTACCAAATTTGTGCCAATTTATGCTTTCAACTATGTCAAGGACAAATTATCACTTACGTTGATAACAGAATCAAACACTTAACTATTACATAAGATGGAGAAGGTTATTCTTTGTTCTTATGAAGTTATAGAGAATTTTGAGTGATTCTCAGTGTTAAATTCAGCAACTTGAAAAATTTACATAAGAAAGGGTAAGAATTTGAACCATAAAGCCATGAAATTAATGTTTCTAGTTATTAAAAAGACCACAAAAAGTATAATAAACTAATTTGCTGACTAGTTCATACAAAAATTAATAGAATTTGAACTAAAATAAAATAAAAAAATTAGATTAATATAATGCAAATGATTTTTTTTTTGTTTTTTTTTAACAGTTTGAATATTTGAAAAAAATTTGCTTGCATTAAATCTTTTTGGGGCCATGAAAGAGCACAAAAACCAGTGAAGGTACTTAATATCGTCTATGACAAGATGATCACATGATCAAATACTTGACCCTCAGATTTGCAGAGATTTTCTATTGTTTTGTGTTTGTGCATTTAATATTGCTTGTAACATTATAAAAAATATAATCTTAATCTTGACATTTATAATGTTAAAATTTTATTTATGTCACAATGAAAAAAAAAAAAAACAAACAAATTATTTTCTGAATAGTCTTTACCATCTTTGGTATATACAAGGAATTACTACCAATGCAAATGGCTACTTATAATCCAAGAACCAAAAGAGAAACTTGTGAAAATGAATTGTGATGAAGAAAAGAGTGAAAGTTGACAATGGATGGGAAGAAACCTTGAGGACAAAAGATAATGAAAACAGTTCTAGAGCAAATTTGGCACCAAAACAAGAGAGAGAAAAAGGGAAATGTAAGAGTAGGGAAATACTATGAAAGACTAGGTACACTAGCCAGGTAGGGGGAGAGAGAGGAAGATATAAGAATGATAAGTAGTCAAGCAGAAACAGATCCAGGGGAGGGGGTCCAGGGCTCTGCCCACACTAGCTCTAGGCAGAGGAAATTCCTATTAGATATCTAGATGAAGAAAATTTATAAACAAAAGATCTAAATGAAGTTGAGTAATCATAAATTAAGCTAAAAAACAAAAAAAAATTTTTGTTCGATCTAATATAAGTAAGATGTCTTTCATCTTTATTTTTCATAATTTTTCCTCCCGATTGGTTCGGTAATAAATTTCTTTGATTTTTCTTTTCTTACTGTACTGTTTTGTTAATTTGAGTGCTTACAAATTACTTGCTTTCATGTTTGAAATTTGATTTCTTTTTCACTTATTTACTTATAAAAATATATCTGTCCATTTAGACCTTATCCTGCTCAAAATCCTGGATCCCCCACCCCTGATAAGGGTAAAGAATGGAGTGAGAATGAGAGGACAGATAAAGATAGGGGAGAGAAAAATTGAGAAAGAAAAGTTATTTTTATTCACTTAATTATTTTTTTTAGTTTTTTTTTTTTGTTCCCAGCATGCAGCAAGCCTAGCTGCCAAAAATGTTGGCATACAGAAAAAAATGACAAGGCAAAGGTGATGATGGTGTCCGACCTACCTCTGACTTGGCATAAAGCCAACACTCTTCGATCTGGAGTAAGAAGGACTACAAGTAGGATACAAAACACATCAGACAATGAGTATGAAAAGCACAGTTGAATGACAGGTGGTATTACAAAAATTGCAGGAGGTTACAGCAAGACAGCTGAAAAACTGACAACGTTTCTGTGAGTGAGAGGAGATAAAAAATTAAAATCTTCAAACCTTCAAAATTAAAATAAATAAATAGATAAATAAAGATTCAATTTATTTTGCAGTATTTGCCGCCTTACGAATACAATTTTAACAGTAAATTTTAATTTTTTAAAATTGTCTATTAGCTTTTTCAGGATCTAATTTGACTGTAAGAAAAAAAAAAGAGTCGTTAGCATTTTGCTTTGGCTAATAGCTCTTACTGTCCCCAAATTTAGGACAAATGATGGTTTATAACTTGTCAGTAATCAGCAGCACCTCTAAACATTCAGAAAAAGTGAATGATCATGACAAGCAATACTTGGATCAGAATTTTAGTTTTGTTTTCTCCAATAGATACTATTTTACTCTTGTTCAGTACAAAGAAATCATATAGATTCTCTACTTAAGACTGCAATGCATAAGGATATTATTTTTTTTTGTTCTTTATAAAAAGTCTCAAAATTTCCACTTGTCAGAAAGCCATGATTAGTCTTTGTCAATCAAACTTTTTCTAAGGGAAATCAGCTGAATACTTCTACAGATGTAGCAGGTTTTATACGATTTAGATGCAGATTTAGAGTTTTAGAAAAAAATTGAAATAAAAGACCCAATTTTGGAATCATAGCAGGTTTTTTTTATCATTGCTAATAATGATCATGTTTTTGACAACTTTTGTTACATTGGAATGGTCTTTTAAAATCGTTTTTTATTCTTTGAAAATAAAGTAATGCATGTCCCCAAAACCTATGCGTGTATATACTATATACACACACACACGTAATAGTACATATACGAGCACATAAATATATGCAATATTTAAAGGCTTAGTACCCTCCTGTGGAGTAATGGTTAGTGAGTCTGTGTAGATGACCATTACTACAGACAAGAGACTAATCTTCTCTGGGTATTATAATATTGTCACATTTCACCAGATAAAACAAAGTCAAGTAGCCAAATAGATATAATAAAGAGTACAGATAACTTAAGAGTAAAAGTAAAGTTTCTTCATAATGGTTAACTATATTCAGCCAGAATGTGGTTTGAGATTTCATGTTAATGTATTCGTTGCAATAATTCTGTGAATATGTTATTCTTTATGAAGAACTGTGATTCCAAGAGTTTATCCTGACCCCCTTCCATATGTACTTCTAAAGTTTGATTTTTTGTTCATTACAGGCTACGAGAGGAGCAAATAAACTTAATCAAAAGATTGTCCTTGATACAGAAATAACTGGACATCGTTATTTTTTCATTACAAAAAAGTAAAGCTGTGTTGCAAGATTAATTATTGATTAAAAAAAAAAAAAAAAAAAAAAATCAATTAAGAGAACTGGTGCGCTTACTGCCAGGTGGGACTTTTCTGTAAATCTAATATTCCATTCCCCATTTGTAATAACAGTTAGGCCACCCATATACTGCTTAAATATTGGATGAAATCAAGTATTTACTTGAATGCATCACTTATATTTCTATCTCAGCTGGGCCACTCACTTGCTTGGTCAGTTATCTTGTAACAACATCACCTAATATTCAAGCAGTATAAGGTTAGCCTCATGGAAACCTCTTTTGGCTGTTTAATCCCAGATTTATTTAATTTTATACATCTGTTTTATCCATTTATCAAAGACCAACAAACAAGAAAAGTGACACATATTTAGAAGATTTAAAATGTAAAATGTTAATTGGCAGAAAAAGTATGGTTGACAAAGACCAAGGGCTTTCAATAATTTTGAAAATCTTGATTAGATCAAAATGCATCATGAAAATATGTTAACAAAAAACGGCTTTGATATTTTTCCCATGGAGTCTAAGTTTGGCTTCTTGTAACTGTCAAATTTAAAAGTTTTCTGAAAAGAAATATGAATTTTCTGGTGATGTAGACATCAATGAAGTTGTGCGCTGTTCAAACCTTAAACCTTGGATTACTTTAAATTTGTGGATGAGTGTGAACAGTATTGATAGTACATGCCTGCATTAAGAAAATCCTTTAAAAAAAAAAATTTTTTTTAAAAATTAATTTTACTGTCTGTAATATCAAAAATACACAACTGGATAAATGAAATAGATTTTTCTCAATTTTTTTCCCCATACTGAAATCAAAACTTTAAATCAGATATCAAATCATTGTAATCACTTTTAAGTACAAATTAATGAGATTTATCAAGTACAACAGTAATACTTTTAAAATAAACATGTATAATATTCAGCTTTTTAATTGCTTGAGATTTATATACACTTCTACATATCTAAAACATTCATTTATATACAAGGATAAGATATTACGAATTACCAAGTAAGGGTAATACTATTCGTTCAGACATTAATATTCCTATGAATAATTATACTTGGGATAGTATAGAGAAGTGGAGTAATTAATTTTTGGATCTGGTAGAATACATCACATCAGCAGACCTTCTGTGAACGAGGTAGATTAATCCCTTGCATGCATATTCCTGTAGACAACTAAACAATACCAACAAACAATTGCCAGGGTGATGCTGCAGTGATTTTTTTAACAAGTAGGTTTTTACAGTGAGGACAAACAGGACTGAAGGGCTCCAACTACCCTTCTCAAGGACATTAGTGTGAAGTGATTGCAAACAACCTCAGCTGAAACTCAGTTCCCAGATTCTGTGCAGGTAATGATTTTGCCACTCATCACCTCCATTGATTCATTCTTCACCAGTCTCCAAGAGAACACTTATAGGTTGGCAGAGAACTATATTTGAAGAAATGTGTGTGTGTGTGTGTGTGTGTGTGTGTGCGTGTGCATGTGCAGAAATAACTCAACAACTGGCCATCTCAAAAAGTTGATATTTGCCATATATATTAGTCAATACACCAGGCACTGCAGTGTTGAGTTTGAAGTAGTTTGGATCAGTGATTCTTGAGAAATCTCCAGAATATCTAAATTGGCAACACTGGAGAGAAGTAACTGAAATACTTCAAAGCTGTATTTTCATATAATGGACAGAAATTTATCTTACATGACTATCATGGCAGGCAGCTGCACACCCCATGATATCTGGTCCTTCAAACCATGCACCTTTGGAACGGGCATTGTTGTAGTTAGATCAATTCCAAATTTTTAGGACATGAACACATTTTTCTATTTCTAACCATGAAGTACACTAAGGTGGCAAGTAACTTTCTTCAACAAGCTCAAGCCTCATTAAAAGCTACAAGTGGTCTTTTTAGAAGCAGCTTGATTAATGCCCATTTTCTATCATGATAGATATAGCACTTATTTGAAAAGGTAAGATTTTCTTTTTTTAAGATAAAAAGTATGGTTCTCACAAAGGCTCAATTCACCAATGTAATTCACTGGAATAAAACTTTCATAGCAAATTTACTACTGATCCAACAATTTAGCACTCTGTAGTGAATTAAGAACCCTTGATATAGTGGAAGAGGGTTATTTGATCAAGAGTAGATGTGATGTTCACCCTTATTAAAAGGAAAGGATATATAATTAAGAATATATAAGAATGAGATATAATACATAATTATGATTTTTCACACATTGGAAATTATGTGGATCATAATACTTAAGCATAAATTTCTTGAAATTGAAATATGCAGTGAACAAAAACTGCCACACAACAACATCCTCTTGATATCAGATGAAAATATTCAAATTGATCAGAATTACTTCACTGCAAGTATGCAATTTAAGTTAACTATACTTTAATGACTTCATTTTTTGCATTTCTCAGAATTTGAACAGAAATTTTGTTTTTTTCAAGTGAAATAAAAGCTATGAAACTGAAGTCAAATTATTCACAATTGTCAAAGTTTTTCTCTAAAGTTTAGATATATTTGGTATGAAGAGCAGTGATACAATTCTTGAACAAAGAAATACATGTAGCTATCAGAAAAGCCTACATATCTTCTTTATATCATTAAGCTTAAATATTCTTGTAAAAATGCTAACTATATCAATGCATAAATATTTGATGCATAAATATTTGAATATATACAGCAAAAGCATTGATGTATATGAATATACGCATGCTTTTAAAATACATAAACTGATTTTAACCAAACCAAGTATCACAATCCACTGCTCAAGTGTGCAAATTACTTTGGGGAGAAAAAGTAGTTAAAGCCAAATACCAGAATAGTTTTTACCTATTTATAATCAATGATTTCTGATTGCAAGACTTCCTTTTATCTTCAAAACAGATTTTAAAATTTGAAAAAGAAAAATTAAATAGAAAAAAAAAAGAAAAGAAATCCCTTCTTGGCAGACAAGAGCAATGCATAGCACATACAAGTTACACTGAAATCAGTCCAGAGTTTGAGTTTATGTACTTGTTCTCAGCTATAAAAAAACAATCCACAGCATTCAGTTTTAGTCCTTGCTTTAATCTTAAATGGCATGCCTAATATATTAATTATATAAACATCAAATTATTTTAATGTCTATCAGTTACATAACAATAAGTGCAATTCAAGACAATGACAAAATCTTGGATATTATCATAAGTGATTTCACCGTAGTAAGCAATGAATTTGATATAGTTGGAAATTCTGACTGTATGGCCGATATTTCCACTAGTTGAAGTAATAGTAGATTTTTAGGTAAGCATCAAAACTACCAGACCTATTTAGAACAAATTTACTTTGTAAACTGAACCTCACACTAAAAACTTTTTCTTGGAAAGGAATTTTCTTGCTAAAAACTGCTCTGGGATCCCATTAATGCCAACAGAAAATTTGGTTGCCATAACTCTGACAGTTCTTGAGTTTAATGATGACTGTCGGATGGATGGGCTATCACTTTAATTAGCTATTTATGATAAGATTAGCAGAAGATTTAGGAAGTTCCTTAACACTGTCCCTTTTTTTTTTTAGTAGGATTATAATTAAATGAAAACACACTGATTTTTGTAAAGAGTATATATATATATATATATATATATATATATATATATATATATATATACTGCCTAAGCTAATTCTTGATTTTTTTTTAAGGTAATATAAAATTTTTAAGTCATGACCTTAGCTCAAGTTGGTGGCAGGATGGATATGGAGTGTTTTTAATATTGATTTTTTTTTTTCAATTGTACTGCAAAACTTCATGAATCAAAAGATAAAAAAACTATTCAAAAATAATCTTTTATGAGACTTGAGTAAAGCATCTATCATAGAATAAAACTCAACTATTGAATATTTTTAATTCGTAGCTAACTATAAAATTTAGACTTGCTTTTTTTAAAATCAAACAATCTATAATATATATATATATATATATATATATATATATAAAAAGTATAATATTGATTTATTTATATATGTACATAAATTTTGTGAGTAACACTTTTCAATGAGCGCACAGACTTTCAAGTCTCATGTAGAAATGCTGGGAAGTGAAACTGATCCCGAGCAGAGTGCACGAGTACCACACTCTGATCCCGGGCAGAGTACACGTGTACCACACTCTGATCCTGGGCATAAGTACTGATCCAGACATGAAATAATCCCATCATTATTTTTAGGTATTATGTCAATACTAAGATTATATAAATTTTGAAATACATGTGAGAAAATCAAAGTTATTAGTTTGATTGATATCTTTGAGAAAAAAGCAGGAACAAATTTGAGACATTTAATACAAATGGTGTTTAGGTTGCATATTAATTCAATCAAAAGAAATTATGCTAGATAATTATATTTAAGTAGTAAACTCTTTAATGTAAAGCTGAGGATAAGTTTTCAGTTGATATAGCTGTTAGGTTGTAGTCTAAGCAAATCAAAATACAAATTGAGCTTAGTTTTTCCATTAGTAAGATCATACACAATAAAATTTTAAAGAGTGATGAGCATTACATTTTGATGTACACTGAGTCTGAATAAAAATGAAAACAAAATACTATTTCATTGATTATTTTTCACTTCATCAAGCTAATATAACAAAATTATCATAATTGCTGTGAACAATAATTCTTCCAGAAACCAGTCTTTTTGGCACTTTTATTAACTAACAAAAATATAAATATGTATTCTACATCTGCATCCTCAACAAAGAATCCTATTGAAATGTTATATGCAACACACAAACAAGTTTAGTATGATTAAACTTTCTGCAGTCTAAAAAGTATTAGCTTGCAACTTGATGTGACATCCTATTTTGACATGCAGTCTCCTTGGAAGCAACAATAAAAGTCACAACTTCAGAAAAATACTAATATTTCTATGAACACTGCAAATGTCATCCAACCATCAAACAGAGATAACTAACTAAAAACAGCAGATCTACTGATTAAACTAATTTATTCACTAATAAAACTCAGAAAAGTTCTCCAACAGAATAGCTCCCAACCAACTTTATATATTAGCCTGGCTGCTGCAAGGCCAAACTCCACTCCTACATCTATTCCAACTGAAAATGATTACTGCAACTTTTGTATATGTAATAAACATATTCATGAGTATGTAAAACCAGTCGGTTTAACTCAGTTGGTAAGAGAGCTGCCTATCAATCACTTGGTTGTGATTTCAAATCACAAAAAGGAAATGTCAATTTTATACGTAGGTTTGGTTTAATATGACATGATAATGGGAAGTTTACTCCCTAAATTTGATTCTTGTTACATGGGAAAAAGAAACGAGGTCAACTCCAACTTGGATTGGATTATGACAAAAGAGAAATTATGGAAATTCAAACAAATTTTCAAGAGGGGAGATAACTCAATGTATAAATATGAATTCAGAATAATGTCTGAGGATTGATTTAGTAGCAGAGTTGATGTTATCCAATGGTATAACAATAATGAACATCAAAGATACTCCTAACAGTTATACTTCAAATACTGATCAAGAACAATGGGTAGAAGGGGAAAAAAAAATCTGCCATATTTCCCAGGACACATTTCAATTTTGACTAGAATTTTGGAAAAACTAAATCAATGAGAGGTTGACTACTGTTGTCTTATATTTACGAGTAATCCTTTAACTGAGTGGTTTTATTTCTGATTTTGATTTAACATCTGAAAATACCAGTAATATTGACGTTACTTTATCAATGTATTCATAGAAATTTACTTTAAGTTAGCTAATTATGGCAAAAACCCTTTTTTATTTTGAGATTCTTCATCTCTCTTAGATCTGAGCCAAGGAAGGAGAGAGAACAAAGATTTTAAAATAATTACGTATATATATGACTAATATATGAAAAAAAAAAAAAAAAAAAACTATCATAAAAGAAAGAATTAAAAATAATAATTGAAAAAGTCTTCCCAAATAGTATTGAGTGAATATCCCTTACGATTGCCACATCAGATGAAAACATCCAGTGAGAGAGGTTAGTGTTGGGATAACACCGGTCTTTTTTTTAACACTGCTGAACCAGCTCAAGTTTTCCACCTATTCTCTCTACTTCTTAATATCATTTATGGAAGAATACACTAAATGGAGTTTGTAATGATTTGAGTTATTTGTAAATAATTTTCTTGCTCCATTCATCATGGGACATCCAAGTTAATTATCTACCAAGGAAAATGATACACAAAGTTGAAATTCAAATAATTTAGTAGAGTAGGAAGGCAACTCAAAACAACAAACGGGAAAGTGTCAAAGACCTATATACATATACTATATGTATATAAAACGATGAAGTTTACGGATGTGTATGAAAAACCGCTTTAGCAAAACAAAGAATCCTATGCATTATTTTGCTTATTTGTTACACTTTCAGATCGTTATTGATTTCTTCTCTTGCTGATTTATTTCTTCTAACAGTCTATAGTTTTATAACTTCTTTTCCCCTTTTGATGTTTTAGAAAGAAAATAAAGGAGGGGGGAGTCATTTGCTGTCCACAGAAATAAAAACTCAAATTCTCCACATATCTTTCAACTTTCTACTAACCCAGTTACCTTTGCAATGTAATGAACAATGGTAAGAATGAAAGAGGGTGCTTAAGCTTGATTGGAGTAAAAAAAATACCATTGCGCGAGCTTGAGTACTGTCACATTTACAGTGACGGAACAAGTCATTCTTCGTATCTTCTATAGGGATAACAGGGTTGAGTGCGCAAGGTCTCACAGGGAGTACTTTGAAGATGACTAAGATACCATTGCCTCAAGTAAGCTAATTTTTTATTAATATTAAGTGGCTGGATACTTTCTAGATCTCATATCAAACTAGAACCAAGTGCCCTTCTCAGCTAATCGGATACCTCAAATTAAAAAATATCCACAATTCTATTTCACTAGAGGCCAATGACAAAATTACAAGTGTTAGAGTTTATTAAAACATTATAGTAAGTAATTAGCAGATAGCAGAATCTCAAAAAATAAATACACAAATTACTAAGCAGAATAGAGTTCACATCTATGCACACATACTGATTTCAATACATTCGGACACACACAGAATTATTAGCGTATATGCCAGCATATAAATAAACTTTTTAAGCAACTAGTATTTTCCCTTAATAAATCATATCAGTCTGTTTAGACCCCATGAACTTGACGCTCAGATCAACACAATGCAGCCTCATGTTGGAGAGTCAACTGATCTGTCAAATATTGGACTAAGTTTGAATTAACACCTTAGTTAAGGAGTAGACTTATATGCTGGCATATACAGTAAGTCTACAATTTGCAATTAAAAACGTGTTGCTATTTCTTTTGAGAAATGCTTTTATGAGACAAATAGGTACAGGGTATGATTACATTGGAAAGCAATGTAATTCTACCACACACTCAGAAACATTCTGCAGAAATACTTATAAAATCATAATACAAAAAAAAAACACAAAGAAAAAACAATCTCACAGCATCTTTTCCACACTCATTTCAGTACAAATTCAAGTTTCCCTCTTTCAAATTGGTTTCTAAATGTTTCATTTCATATGAAAGATTTATTACCATCTCTTCATGGGTTTCAAAAAAATTTTTTTTAAAAAAACCACATCTTTACGAATATATAGATATTCTGATTCCAAGTTGTTGCTAATAGCAACATATTTGAAACTTGAAAGGTTAGAATCAAAAGTTTTACAATTCAAATCTCATTTACATATTGGTAGAGCCACTTCTGTAAAAGTGTATAGAAAATACATGAAGTCATACGATACTATTTCAGAATTCAAGTTCCAACATTACTCGACTGACTGAATGGCCTGTTCTGTCTCTACAGACGATGGAATATACCCTACCATTGAGCCTGGGTGAAGTGAATGGAGATCCTGGGGTCCCAAGTCATCAGAATCCCCCTTTCGGCTTCGTTGATGGAGCCCAGAGGAAAGCAGAGAGCAATATGGCTGGCATCAGCATGGCTGCAGGAGCTGCCAGAAAGGCATCAAATTGCCTTGAGAGAGCTCAACTCCTTGGTTTGGAATCAGAGTTGTCATTCTCCTATACTGGTTACCTTCTCAAAGCTAGAAAACCCAATTAGCCCTACTATTTTAACCATAGCTTTGTGAGGTTGGGAAAAGATGAGATGGATTCATGCCTTTCCCAAATGCATTAGTGGAAATGAACATAAATAGCCACAACTGTAGTTAAAACTCAAATTGCTAATAGTCTTTGCCATTACCACTATGTCAATAGCACCTCTTAAATAACTGATATATATATATATATATGTATATTTAAACATATATAATGGTGGTGTAGATTGGCATAACAGTTATCGGAGCTGAAAACTAATCAACAAACAGAGTTTCAGTCAGGACTCTTTGCATTTACTTTGCACTAATGCAGTAAGAAAAGGTATGAATCTGCTTCTGCCCCCAGCTATGGATAAATTGAAGGACAGTTGGAGCCCTTTAGCCATATAAAGGCGATCGAACCAAGAGAAGGTTACCCTGATAGAAAAAGGCAGGAATTCCAAGGTGGAGTGATCCACATGAGGCTGGTAATCCCAGCCCCACGAGAAAAAAATAAATTAATGACCAGCTACTGAAACTTCAGAAGTGGCCCTATGCTCAACCAAGAATCTGCTGGAAAAAATTTGTACAAAAACGTATGCCTCAAAGTTTTTTTTAAAGCTTACAAAAAGGAAAGAAAAAAAAAATGGAAAAAAAAAAAGGAAAAAAAAAAAAAACGTTTTAATACTGTACTTATGGCCTTCAGTTACATTTTATACTTCATTATGATTCAATCATTCCAAAAGCCAACTTGATTCAAATAAAAAGAGGCTTCAAAGCAGAGATTACCATACATATATTCTTGAATATCAAACAAAAATTAGGTTTTTTTTCAAAAAAAGACCACAAATCAGAAGTGAAATATTCAGGTCAATAAAAAACGGCCAATACTTTTGCCATTATGGATGCAGCGTTGATACGCAAAGTGCATATTAGCAAGCGATAATGAATCGAGTTGGAACAATGGGCATTATCATGGTTTTTGTATGGAATACTATGTAGGTAGTATACAGTGCGTATCATGTAATATCTGTTTAAATAATAATTTCAGATAGATTCTGTCATCACTCATAAGAATTTCTCTTTTATGCCCTGAAATCAATATATTTGATACATTGAAGATGGAATAAATTCATTGAGAAACAAAACCCTTGAATCTTGAGTCATTTTGAAGAAAATCCTATGAAATATAGATATGATATGAATTACCTTATTCAATAGCATATAAGACCCCCCCCCCATTTTATCCCTATAAAATCACTCAAATGGACCTTCATTGACTAGCCCTACATTGTTAAATCCTCATTCTGGCCAAAGAGCAATAAATGAGAGGAATTCATAGATATGTGTTTTATTTTTCCCTAAATATTCCCTGCTAAAATGAGGAGGTCTTATATGCCATCAAATATGGTAGTTTTAATTGCAAATGGGATGAAAATCAAGAGGATGGATCAGAGAAAACAATTTTTTTTTTTTTTTTTTTTTACATAGATTCAAAACACCATACATATTTCTATTATGACTAATGATGCATCGGATAACAGAACTATACAAAAAAGAACACTATTTGTTCTTCTACAAAATCAGACACTAAGAACCTACATCTATGCATACTAAATTAGCATCACATGCAAACATAAGGAAGCAGCAACACAAAAACCATGCAGTGAAGGCAGAAGTGACACTTAAACAACACAATATTCACACAGACCAAAAGGAAATGCACAAGGCAAGAACAAACGCCAACACACTTACCTCGATTCATCAGTATTTTCTGTGTCCCTCAAGTTCTCCATACTTGTTGACGGAGGACTGGACAAAAATGAAAAACAAGGCTAATTCATAATCCCTGCCACTAGGTGTGAATACCAAGTTGACTAATTAAACCTACCAATCCGACAGACAACGGGCATTTTTTGACTGAACCTTGCATAAGTTTATTTTATTGGCCCAAAATATTGCCTAAAACCACCTGCTGACCAGCTGTCTGCATTGGGCAATTTTCAGTACAGGGGTATATTTGGGCATATCTCTTAATTGCAGACATGTGATAAGCAAACCTTTTCATTGATCCTTTCTGGTAATAATGACGCCAAATCCAGATATTTTATATAACCTAGAAGTATTCTAACCTATTATTGAACTAAGTTTAAGTTCATTTAAAGTAAAATTAGCCGGGTTTACGAGTTTACAGCACATAAGGTACAGCTGTCTTTATTAAATTTGAAAATGCCAAAATTGACATTTAGAGGTCAGCACCACCGATCCAATACTCAACCTGGGGTCAATTTACCTTTGTACAGAGAATTGCAGCCCATGAAGTGCAGCTGTCTTTGCTAGAGTTGAAAATGCTAAAATCGACCTGACCTTGAATTGACCTTCAGAGGTCAGAGATCATCACCATCTGTCTTATGTTCATCCTAGGGTTAGGTAACCCATCTGCACAAATTTTCAGCTTGTACAGTCCAACTATTTGAGAGTTTATAGAAAAACAAAAGAAGAAACAAACATTCTTTGTTTTCATAGTGCGTGCATGTGTGTGTGTGTATATATATATATATATATATATATATATATATCTCACAGAGAATTTGGAGAACAGGGTAAAGAAAGTACATGTGGGCTTTGGCACGATTGTCTCATGAGGCCCATGTTCATTATGATGGCATTTGTCATAGCAGACAGAAGTAGATTGGCCTTTGCATGTGCAGAGTGTGAAAGTAATGGTATTGTACTTCTTTGCTCTAGGTTGATGATTGAGAGGCTACCACCAAAAATCCTTGTTCATTCCATGAACGGAAGACATGTCGTGTAGCATATGGAAGGAACATGGAACAGCATATCCAATGATGTGTTCAAAGGGTACCTGCAGGAGATATGGGCATGGCAGGGCTGGATTTATGGGAGTCACATTCAAATAAAAAACCCTGATAACACGCCATCATGTCTGCAGTCAACGAATGGTGAAGTTGGCTGAGATAGGTGACAGAGATAATGACAAATTCAAGAAAACTCACAAAGAGGAGTCAATTGCTCATATAAAGAGTGACGAGAGATATAGAATTAGAAAGTTTGTTATGTGTACCATCCTCTCAAACTAGACGTACTTGCAGAGCAGCTTGATAACATCGCCTATAATTCTATTGTTCCACTTTCAGTGGATGTTGACAAGGCGATGAGGAGCAGATTATATAATTGAATAAGTCATTACCTCAGGGATACTTGAATACTATTCAAAAGAGTTACAACCGTGGCTGTGATGAGAAAAGGATTTACAGTTGGCCTTGTATGACACAAGAACTGATCTTCTTATGTGTTATGGGATTACAGACCATATCTAGAAATGTGAATTTTAGAAGATGTTTCCTCCTTTGAGCTGGCATCAATCCTAAAAGCTTTGTTGGATTATTCAGGGGAAATTAGGATACACACACAGTTTTAAAAAAAGAAAAAAATAGATAGAGGGTTGAGGAGTCGGTGAGAAATGCTGACCAGGTGGTCCGTACAATTTTAGATGGCTGCGCAGTCCTATGGGTTATTCTATGTTTAGCATCAAGTCAAACCAATCAAGCTAAAATTAGTGACTAAGTGGAATCTTTCAAGCAGTATTTGCAGAGAATTTTGAGAATCAGAGATGTATATCTTGTTTGATGGACACATTGAGTTTAGCACAAAATGTCCTGCTCACAAGGTTTGATAGAGGGTCTGGTAATGGCAAGGTGTTCCAACCGTCTTCAAACTCTCCACTTCCCCATCAGAACCAAGTTCAATACCACAGAGAATAAGAGGCAACATACAGATCATAGTAGAAACTATTGACTGAAGCCACAGTTCCTGGAATACAGAGCAAACTAGTTGTGACTGGCCAGGACCTCCACTGAAATATTAGCAGGTTGCATCACTATATAAAGACATGATCAAATGACCAGCCATGAGAAGGCAGATGAAATTCAACTGAGGAAGGGAAGCATGTCAGAATTGTTGTAGATGACATTGATGTCTATATTATACTGTTGTGTCACTACTATGGCCAATCCCTCACTGCTATCGACTCTTACATGTCAGGAGAGAGCTATCATTGACGGAGGAGCAACAGTTGACAATCTTGAAGGACTATGTCTAAACCTCTTACCAGCTCATGCAGTAAGTGTATATGACCAATACACCATGGCATAGGTAAGGGGAAACTGCTAAAAGTTGTTGAAAATGGCGAGTGTTGACTTAGTTTGTTTGGTGATCTATCTGCACACACACAGAGACTTAGCTTACAAGAGCATCCAAGTTTATGCGTGCTTGCCATGGAATTGATGAAGTGACTGGCATTAGAATAAAGGCAGGGATGGCAAAGATCAGGAGAAAGATTATGACTAAAATTTGCCACTATTTTCAGGGGCCTTCAGGGAGATTACAAAGGGAACCCATCTCCAGTGTGTCATCTGGCTCTTTATGAACTCCCAAATGCAGATCCCACAGTATGGGTGAGAAAGGAATGAATAAACCAAGTCCCTCCAGCTTATCAGACTCCCAGCATCATAACAATCTGCACCAGATTGCATCATGAGAGTAGTCTGTTCCTGCACTGCACCCCCCCCCCATGCAAAAACAATGACTGCAGATATGTATCAGCCAATCTGGCAGGTAAAATGTTTTGTAAGTGCCAAGGGAGTTTTCTCAGTAACAATAAACAAACAATACAAGTACCAGTCAAACATTCTGACAAAAAGGAAGAAGTTGATGAATAACTATTGGCAAGCCTCAGTTTTCAAAACAAACATATAAATTGGATTAAAATTACACAATCTGACTAAAGAAAGGTTTATTCTCTGTTAGTACCTTGTGAATAATATGAGTCATAAAAAAAAAACACAGAGTATGTAATTGTGTCAGTAAATATGATCACTTTTGCATTTGGCAGATGTTTATCACTTCTACCCCCCCCCCAACTGATGCTAAACTGGAGTAATAAACTTTACTCGACTTCATACTTGGTTTGCATGTATTCAGAACGTTCTTTGCAAGCCACTCTCATTACAACATATTTCTAGGTATTGAAATATCTAGAAGATTAACAGGAATGATAGTTATGCATGCAACACCAAAAATCAGTGTATTTTCATGGACATTATTCAGAATAGGAGTCATTCGATATGTACAAGGGTCAGCAAATGGAAGTGTTATAGAGATATAGAATAACCTAAAACCACCTTAACCCCCCCCCCAAAAAAAAACTAATACCCCAAAGCGAAACTCACCTAAGATTCTACAGGACTATATCAACTTAGTTCCCAAACTTTTTAGGATTTGTAGGTAATGAATGGTATAATTGCAAATATTTTAGAAATTTCAAACTCAAGTATTAGGGTAGAAGATGCTATTTCTTCTCTCTGGCCCTATAGCATAGATTTACTTTGAATAAGAAAGTTACATGATACAGAGATCATATATACACACATCTATCATTTCAGGATCATGTAACTATCCTTCAAAATCGAAAGTGGGCTAAAGAAGGAAATGAAGTGTGTGTGTGTGTGTGTGTGTATATATATATATATATATATATATATATATATATATACAAATAAATATAATAAAAATTAACACATACACAAATGAGATGAGTCCATGAAGAAGCTGGACTTTTAAAACAGCATGTCAAAGAGTCTTTCTAGCATGCTCATGACAGAAATTTCTGATAGTTGTAACTTTGACCTTGAACAACAAAGGATATTGAAGAACATGTTCTTTCAAAATTCTGTTTCTAATTGGGGGTGGGGTGACTTTTTGAAGAGATTTTTCTTAATGTTGCAACACACTATGGGAAGGATTGTCTGGGCTGTACACAATGCTACCAGTGGTACAAACATTGCAAATTGGAATATCCACCAAACAGGTCAAATCTAGACAACTTTTTATGTTGAGGAATCATTGAAAAAAATTCATGTTGTGACCCATGAAAATCATCAACTGACTGTCCATGAAGTCTCCAGAATGGTATGAATCAAGTATAAAAAAATTCAAAGAAAAAAAAAATATTGTGTTGCTGACATCATCCCACACTCTGGATTTGGTCACTGCCTGCCTGAGACAAAAAAATGAGCCACAAAACCTGCATACTATCCCCCAGAATGCATTCCAGAACTGGAATAAACACTGAGAAAGCTACATTGATGGTAGAGGGGGCAATTTCGAAGGAGACAAGTCTCATACAATCATAGGTAAAGTAACAATTTTTTTTTCAAGTTTGATTTCTTGTTGGATATATCTATAATTATTTTTGAGGGTCAAATTATTTATGAATGAAGAGTGTTCAATATCAGGGGTAAAGCATATATGAATACATATACACAGACAAATCAGTGCTACAAGGTAACTGAGTTTCAGACTGACAATCATACCAGCTTAGTCGTAGTGATCAAAAGGTGTACATAAAGTCATTCTTCCTCCACTCAGATCAGAAGACATTCATTCTCACCTCTTCTCTAGAGCTTTCATTGAGTATAGTCCTTTTCAATATATTTCATCCTTTTCAGAACATCACTCTTTAAATTCAAAGAAACCCAGTAGCACCAGTTTTGCAATAATCAGGATATAATTTTAGCTATTTCCAAGCCAAATGCATTTTTTTTTGCCATAAAAAATCAGCGAAATTCTCTCTACTTGCTAACAAGTATTTTTATATATATAATTCCAAATAGTACACACATTATTTTCATTTATAATTTGTTTTTTGTATTTGTAATGAATACAATGCTCAAATTCAATAAAATAGAGCTTATACGTAATAATTTTATTATGAATTGCACACTACAACTTGCCCTATTGTTTCGATGTAGTTGCATATTTATAGCGATAGTATGCAATCACATTGAAGCAAGTGGCTAAGCAGTTGGGTGCAACTCATATATACTTTCATATAACTGCATTCTAGCTTTAGGGATAAAATTTGGCAAATTATGGATGTTTGCCCTCTATATTTAGAGACTTAGGTTGTATATGTTTATGGCAAATAAATTGAGAGAAAGAATGATTTTCATGAACCCTATATTATATACTCTAATTTATAAAGAAAAATATATGCTCCAAAATGAAATGTTGGGTGGAAAAAATTGATCTGCTAAGGGGTAAATACAATTAAATGTGAATACTCATCCAATATCTATAGTAGATAGAAGAGAAAAAATGATAATCCGGAGGAAATCTTTTCAAAATTTAAACTTGACTAATTCTAGGGTACTTTATGTGTGTTGATATAAAACTACTCTGAAGAATACTAGTTTAAGCAGACCAAGATATGTATCAAGCTAATTTTGTTAGGTTTTAACTGATCCTTACAACTAGAAAAACTTTTCATTTGAAATTGGCTCATTCATTTCATGTCTACATAGCTAAGTCTGTAGTCTCATGATGGGGAAAAAGCATTTTACACAACAAACATTTATTTCTCAACATTATCTCCCTTATCAATACACTTAATTCAGTAATGAATATCAATCACACAGATTACACATTCCACAAATAACTACGCGCCAGGCAATGGACATTGATCTACCCTCATGTGTCAATGAAAACTAGTGTTAAACAATAGTATAAATTACTATAACTCTGCATGAAGTTAAATTTCATCGCAAATTCTGTGAAGACTATTATTGTTAATTATAGATAAGAAAGTAAAGTCACTTAAACCCATATACAACATATGCGCAATTAAAAGAAAATGGAATATTCAAAGAAGAGCAGCTATAAGTGCCTTAAATGTTTATCAGTAGCTAAAAAGATTTGAAAGCTCTATAATTTTAGAAAACCGAAAAGCAACAGGATTGATGATTCTTTTCAGCATAAATATAATCAAGCATCCTTTCTTTTTTGAGAGTTTTCTATTAATATCACGTAAGAAAATCTGGTCAATTTTCGATGCAACCATGTAATAACCATAACCAATATGAACTAATAAAAATCAAGTAGTCATGGTGCACCAAGATTCTAGTGACTGGGAGATTAAAAAAAAAAAAAACCCAAAACCCAATAGGATTTAGTTTAATTTAATCCTTAAATTCATTGACAGCTTGTAACCACTTGTATGGACAGTGGAACTATTCAATGAATAAAATTAAAAATAATGGAACTCTGAATGAATGAAAAAAACTTTAACAATCATCTAACGGTCAAAGGGGGGTAATTTCAATCAAAGGTTATTTCCATTGATAAATTTCAAATTTATTGGGAGGGACTGCTTTAATATTTTGAAATACAGACTACCTACTACTATAAACCACCAGATTCCATGATATTCTATTCAAGCAATAACTAGGAAAACCGGTTTTAAAAAGTCTAGTTACAGTTCATAAAATAAGTAAAACTTGTATATTTCACATTTGTTCATTATGAGAGCTCTAAGCAAAATTCATTAGGGGGTAACTTGACCATTTTACAGGAGGTAAGGTAGTTGCTTGGCAAACTGAGTCAGGGTTTTGGCAGAGGCTGCTTACATTCAGTACACACTAAGAAAACAAAGCAGCATCACCCCAGGGAGTCTGGTGGTGTGATCTTGGCCCTATGGATCACAAGGAATCTACAGGAATGAACAAAAAACACTTTAATACCAACAATCATTCTTAATGCATTGTTTAAAAACTAATTTATGAACATGCTTTAAATTGAGAAAAAAATGTACTGGGGAAAAAGGTGATTCATCATTTTTATCAGTAATTTGATCAAGAGAAAATAGTTTTGAGAGTAAAATGGAAAAAAAAAAAAAAAAAAAAAATTGTTGGCACTGACTAAAGTATTAATTCATAAGCTGATTATTATTCATTGCTTCAGTGCCAATTAGGTAGAAAACTAGTTCTTGCATAGTGCTAAGTTGATGCAAAAGTTTCCCCGCAACTACAATTGCACTATGTTAGAGAAAATACTTTGATGACTAAATAGTAATGCTATGAATTTTTGTGAATAAAATTATATATATATATATATATATATATATATATATATATATATATATATATATATTTTAGTAAGTCAAGCAACTCTAAGCATGGTTAATATTTAAATTAGGTAGCCACTTAGTAACAACAAAAAAGATTTCTTTGTAAGACAGAATTTAAAGCCTATAAGAAAGTAGAATACTGATAGACAAATTTCATAGTACAAAATAAAATTCAGCTTTTGCAATATAAGGAAGCCATGGCAAAGTTTAACGAGTCTGCCATAAAAAATTGACCAATGATTGGAGCTGTTTCAACTCATCATCACTAAACAAGCTATCATTTGTTATTTTGTACTTGAGATATTTACTCTAGCACAATGCAATCAAGAATATAATTTTTGTAGCTAAAATTCAGTAATATATTGGATGTACATGCAAAAGACTTTTTCTGACAGCACTTTATTGTGTCAAAATTGGTGGGTAACATTCAAGTGTTGAAACATTATAACAGCATATTATTGAGTTCTAACTACAAAAATTACAAATTTTAGCTTGTTTAGCAATGATAGGTCAAAACAGTTCCAATCATAGGATAAATTATTGATGGCACTTTCATTAGTTCTCATACTATAAAAGCTTTTTTGACGTAAATACCAAAAAAATAATTTGTATTTCGAAGCCTGAGAGCAAGTGTGTAATCAGAAACTCAATTGTTGAACAATTGGTTTCAATAGATCAGGAGTCATTTATGTCTGAGTTAAAATTTGAGATAATTAGATGTAATTTTTAATTTTGCGTAATAATATCTTACACAATCGTTTTAAATCTAAACCTTAGACAACTCAAATATTTTTTTTATAAGGCCTAAGAGATAATTTCATCTAGTATCTAAAGCAGAGTACAGTTACATAGGCAATAATTTTATGTTGAAGAAATCTTCAGTGGAAAAATTGACTGCAGTTAGAAAACATGGTGAAAAACTCATTTGACAGATAGCATAATGATTATTAGGTTTTAATATAAAAGCTGCTCTCCATACAAAATATGATCCATGATTTACAAGTATTCATCAAATTTTGTCGAAGTAAGTTTGTTTTGCCACCATTTTTTTCTTTTAAAGAGAATGAAGAATCTGAAACAATACTTATAGACATTACTTGGATCACTTTTATAACTTATTTTTGAAATAGCACATTTGTCCATTCATAACTCCCCAGATACCTGATTTCTATGAAATCAGACCATTTGCAAAATACTCTATATACCGCAGTAAAATCAAACTGACCCCGATCCATTCTAGTTTTTGAGATCTGTGAAGTTGTTTAGATAGAAAGCGTTATCTACTTGATATGACATCTACTTTAATTTCTTTGAATTGTATCAGTGACCTTAGAAACAATTCTATATCCCATGAATTAAACTGTTAGATTAAGTTTTGCTTTTCATTAAAATATCCTCAAACTGAATTATTTAAAGCATAATTGGAACAAATCCAAATTTTTATTAATGTTGAAAACTAATCAAATTAAGTGTGGGGTATCCAAAGTATCACACTTGTCATTGAGATCATTTTACCTAAAGTCCAAAATATGTAAAGCAAATCATTGAGTTTCAGAATATGGTGTATTCGGAGTCAATCATTTGATTCATGTTGCCTTAAGTTTTTCCAGAGGATTGGATCTAACAACTTAATATTCGTACATACTTCCAGATTCTGAATACATGAGACGACTATATTTTAGTTTTCAATTCATAATTAAACTAAAAAATAGCACTTGATAAAAGACATTTCAAAATATTGCCATAAAATTTTTTAAGTTATTCCGAAAAATTTAAGAGTTGGTTTTTCACTGCCTTTGTGCATTTTTTTGCAAATTTTAGTGGGATAAGATTTATTGTGCTTTATAAGCATGCAATTAACAGCAATTAAACAACTCCAGAAGTGCAATATACCAAAAGAAAAAAACAGCAGCAAAAAAAAATTTTTTTTTCAATATTAATGTTTGTGCCAGTAAAAAAGATTTCATAAAAAATCAAAATTGTCAAAATCAACTTACCATTTTAATCTTTCTTGAAATTTAGCTTTAGATTCCTTTGCAGTTTGGACTATGTATATAAAAAAAATGACAAAAACAATAATTATTTGTGGATGAACCAGATTTGAAAAATCAAATCTTAATTACCTATCTTGCCACAAGAACTGATATTATAAAAAAACAATTACAGAGAAAAAAATGGAAATTTTTGAAAAAAAAAAAAAAATAAATAGATAAATAAAATTTTTAAAAAATGAAAAAAGAAGACCAAATTTTCTTTTGAAAAAATAATTTAAAAAAAAAAAATTATTTGAAAAAATATTCAGAGAAGAGAAAAAAAAAAAAAAAAAAAAGTTATTAATCCCAAATGAAAATAACATTTGATGAACAAATTAAAAAGTTTTCAAAAAAGTATTTCAAAAGCTCAACAAAACAATGGGCTGTGATAAAGTAAAAACAGTTATAGCCCAATCATGAAGCACCAATCAGAAACTATTGGAATATCCAGCAGAAGCATTAAGACTGTCGAAGATATTGCAATAAACAAAAATGGATTATCAAAAATAAGGAGTGAAAAGCCAGGAGGCTTATAATTAAAATACAAAGAGCCCTTAAATCCGGCACATGATAATCAGAGGTTATTCTTCATCCAATCAGTTCCTCTTTTTGCACACTTATCATTCCGAGTCACTTGGTTCAGTATCTAGCCACATTTTGCCAGTTCCTTCCATTGCTTTTTATAATCAGTTGATTTCGCCACATTGAAAGCCTTCCTTTCATCTGGTAAACCAAAATTATTTGGGATGTCAATCTATCTTCTGACACATAACCGGCCTGTCGACTTTCGAGAACAACATCTTTAAGATTAATAACATTTCTTCTGCATTCATTTCACACATGTTAATGGAGCAATATAGAAAATGCTTCGTTCTACGGCTTTTTGAGGGATAGCTAGACTTTCATCTGTCTTTTGTTGTCAACAACAAGGTTTTGCAGCCATACATCATTAGTAATACTGTGTCATTGATTATGTGTATTTGTTTTTAAGACACTTAAATTTTTTTTTTTTTAAATTTCTAATTCTGTTGAAGGCCATCCATCGAGCCCTTTACCATCTCATAAGTCCATGCTGTGATTGCTTTTAGTTGTTTGGCCCAAATTTGACCAGATATTATATTTATCTAAGAAGAAAAAAAAAAAAAAAATGACAAAATGGGGAAAGAAAACCTATGGGGTAGATGCATGTGGAAAAAAACAAACCAAACTGAACCAGATTAAACCAAACAAAACCAAACAACAACAACAACAACAAAAAAATAAAATAAAAAAATTGTACAACAAGAAACTTACTTTACATTCAGGATCAATAACTCCACTGGTCACTAATCATGAACATAGATTTAATCATCAGAATTATCAAATAAGTTGCAATCAGTACCAACAGTAATAGTTGAGCTAAGAGTATATAAAACTGAATTTCTAATTAAATCACTGAATGTTTTGCATATCTATAAATAACCATTTTCTTTACTATTCTTATAAGAGTCAGGAAGATATAACTATGTGGAATCTAACCCTGTACAACATTTGTTCATCTTTTATGCATCAACAGACAAGAGAGGAACATTTGTACTTCAGAGTTGTACACAATATATTAAATATGACTTGCTTTGGAAAAGATGCAAAAATTTATTTTTTTTCTCTCCTCCAAGTTTCACCATGGAGACTCTTAATGATACCATTGCACTGAGCCTGACTGAAGTGGTTTTAAAATGCTGATACTATAATTCAGGAAAAGTGAAAAAACTCAAAGAATCATAGTCCAAATTAGAGAAAGCACATTTATATACAGCTGAGATTATAGGAACTAAATCCTTTGACTTGATGTGAAATGAGGTTATGTTCAGAGCATTTTTACAAGAAATAGACACTTAAATTGATAAAAAAAAGATAACTAGAGCTTCAGTTCTCAGCTTTGTAGCAACTAAGGTACTAAGGTCATAATGTCTGAAGTCACGATTTGGACTCGATTTGAATTATAGCGAGAGAGTTGTACACCGCCAACCTCACTCTTTCATCCCTGTCCAAAAGGCTAGAGACAAGATGCAGTGGATGACCGGTGTGCTTTGCACATCACACCGGGCTCTTCATGCTCACCATTGCTTTGCTTGCCTTAAAGGGGCCTGCTCCCTGGTTTGGAATCAGAGTTGTCCATCTCCTAGACTGGTAGCCAACCATGGCTACATAGCCCAGTCTGCCTTGGTACTTACCCATAGCTAGAGAGAGAAGGGATGGATTCATGCCTTTCCCAAGAGCATTAGTGTGAAATGAATGTAAACTGTCTCAGCCGAAGTTTGAAATCGGCTTGCTGATTCCATTTTCCACACTATTTACCATGAGGCCACCCGCACCTCCACATAGGGGATAATGTCAGAGAAGAAAAGGGGGTAAAGCTGTACTTTGTGGGTTGGAGGGCAAAAGCCAGGTTAGCTAGAAAAGGATGAGCACGACTGCCCTAAATGTAAAAACAGCTCAAAGAAAGAGAGCGAAAGATAGAGATTCAATCACCGGCAAAGGTGTACAGTTATGACAGAAGAGCCAGGCAGAGCTGCCCTCGAAGAAATAGACAGAAATAACAAGGAATGGCTGGATTGTAGAAAAAAAAATTAACTGTCATCAGATGCAGGTGGAAAAACCAAGCTCAACAGTTTTTTTTCAATTCAAGATCTGAAGAGCAGATAACGTACAAGGCAAGTTTGTCTTTCAGAAGATAGGTCAATAACAAGACATGCCTATGAAAAGGTTGTTAGACAGTTATCTTACCTCCAGAGTCTAGAGACTTCACTCTACCCAGTGTTGCGACTAAAAATGAGAAAACCAAATTCATTCAGGTATATAAACTAGCCCAGAAAGCAATAACTTATTAAAAATGTTCTTTTTTGTATTAAAATAGCATTCTTACTATCTGATGTTCTACGAGTCATTTCTCAAGAATATACCTCGCTGGACGAATAAAATTCACGATGGTTAATATAGAAATTATGAATTTCCAAGGTGTATGTTAATTTTTCTCAAGAAGAAAAATAACTGAAGAACTTGAGAAAAGAAATATAAATATCAAGAGAAATTATTTCAACTCATTCAAAGTTAAAGTTTTAAGGTATTAAAAAAAAAAAAATTTTTTTTAATTGAACCCTGAATAAGAAAAATCATTTAAATTTACCTCAGGTAAACTTAAAGGCTTATAAACTGAAATTATCAGTTTAAGACTTACCTGAGGTACTTCGGTTCAATGCTTCTGTTTGATTTCGTTTAACCTTTGATTTACTTCTGGATAAAAAAAAAACAAAAAAGAAATGAAATAAAAGAAGAGATTCAAATAAAATCAGTACAAATCATTTCTTTGATTTGAACCTAGACATAAAAACTTTTATAATAAAAAGGTAACACCCCACTTTTTGTAGTATACGTAATCATTTTATATCTAAATTTGTGTAAAATGCTATGTTCATAATTTTGACTTTGATTATTAATATTAATTTCTCACATTATACACGAGTATGGTAGATGCGGCCTCCTGTTCTGGCAAAAACCATGCTGAGATAGGAAAATCAGATTGAGAAAGTTAATTCCTTTCAAAGCAATGAAGATAAGCAAACACCTCAAAGTTCTGACTAGTCTCAGAGGGAATGTCTAGGAATTTAACCCAAAGTTGCTGATAGAATGCAAAGTAATGTCAATGTTTCCTCAGCAATATTGTAAAAAACATTTCGATTCCGAAATGACAATATTATTAATCACTTCCGCTAGATCGATGACCAGGATTTTCTTTTGGGTAGGAATCAGATAATGAATAAAATTAACATTTGAAAAGGTTCCATTCAGCAATCTATTATCATTGCTGGTATTTTAAGTACTTAGGAAAGTCCATACCCATATCACAAGTAAATGATGGGTGACGTTGGATCTCTATATATCCAAATGCATACATACGGTTTTCCAATTTAGTCAGTTGGCATCCAGTCATGCAGACAGGATTAATGTCCCTTGCAGTGACTTTCTAAGTGATTCTACACCAAGATGACATGCGACTTGAAGATTTACTTGGTACTTATATCATAGTCAACAAAGCAAGTGGTATTGCTGGAACTGTCTGTCCCCTGGGAAGAATTAATTGAAGAGGCAAATGGAAGGAAGAGGGCAAAATATACTGAGCTCATATCAGTGCAGGAATATTGGCCGGAAAGCCTGGTGCGCAACCAATTGAAGTTGGGTGCCAGGGCTTTGCTGGTCATTTATTGCAGTGGACACTCAGACTCCTTGGAATGAAAGAGAGCCAAAAAGCCACCTAGAGACACCCTGGAGGCTGCAGAAAGGGCCTTGCAGTGGCTGCGGATTCAGAGAGGGGATCCATGGATGAACACGCCACTAGGACACAAGCTGGAGACTAATCATCCCAGCTCAGGCAAGGGTGTCCAATGATCAAAGACCCAAAACACCCTATGACCCTGGGTTAATTGCTGAAGATGTGTCAAAGTAGCACCAGAAGGTGTATTGAAGAAACTACACTGAATCATGTACTTATCTCCATTAATCTGCTTGTTCAAGGATAGAAAAGCATAACTCACAATCTAACTTGCAAGGAGTGTAAAATTTTTCCATAGCAATTAGTTTCCTCTTTATTCAACATAGAAACATTCAACAACCAACTCACTGTAAGTAGTAAAGTGTTTTCTCAAGAGACAACTCCCATTTCAGTATGATTGTCCAGTGACAAAGTCTCAGTTTCCTTTGCATATGTCAGCCCAGTGATCCTTGCAAATTTCAAGGCTGGTCAAGACTAGGACTTTATTCCTACAAGTTTAGTCACTGTAAATGTTGTATATAAAAACCATTTATTCTTAGGATGGGCATCCCATTTTCTTCCTGCACTTATCTCTTCTCACACCCATGTTTATCCAGAAGTCACTGAGCCATGACCATCTTCTAAAACCCATGATACAACGACCAACAGTAAACAGCTCTTAAGACCTGCGACCATATAATAAACACCTACTTTTAAAATACATGGACAGTATTCAGAAAGAGGAGACATAACAGACCCTGCAATTTGCCTAGTGATCACAACTAGGACTAGTGTAAAACCCACTTCCTCCATGGTAGTCAGCACCAGACAGTGACAAGGATGGAGCGGTCATATAAAGAGCTGGTAGAGGAAAAGAAGGTACTACAAGTAGTACTAAATTGCAAGGTACCAGTAATAGGGATAAAATCTCTGACCCAACTGCAAACTGGTGTACTGATGACAAGATCACAGCAAAAGATAATTGGCAATGAGAGAATACTGTGAGAGTTGGATACCTAATGCTTTTGTGAAGAGTAAAAGTTGAGATCTTTCACTTGACTGGAATCTATACTAAGTTCATGGATTCTGTTTTTAGCTGATGACTATAACAGCAACTTTCATTTTTCCAGGTTTTTTTGTTTTTTTACCTGAATTTATTCTCTAACAAGATGAATAAAATTTGTAGGAGTTTCTATGCAATGAAAAATTTTCTAACTGCTTGATGTATAGAATGCAAACTACCAGAGAAATTGTTAATTTAGAGTAATTTGATGTTATTTTTTTCATCAATTCTAAAAAAAAAATAAATAAATGAATAAAAGAAATTCTAAAAGATTTTAAAAAAGATCTCATTCTAGATAATCGTTTGCTTAACAGTTTCCTATGATTAAAATGTACTAGTCATGCATTCCATTTCAGAAATTCCTTTTTTTTTCTCTTTTTTAAAAAAAATAATTCTCATGGGTGCTTATTCTAGTTAAATAATAGTTCCCCCTCCAAGATAAATCAAGTTTGAAATGCATCTGATATGTGATTACCAATGAGCATTTCTAAAAAGATACTAGTAGTGATTTAAAATTCTAATCAATATAAGCTTCCTAAGAAGGCTATTTGTGAAATGTTAAATTACTCTTCAAGAGAAAAAGTCCTGAATAAAATGTTAGCTTCCACAGATTATTAGAGTTTTTCTTAATCCTGTGACTTTTAGAAAAGAATTCACACTAAAACTTACAGAGAAAGGAATGAGTGCTTTATTAATTCTGCACATGAAGCACGGGTTTCAGGTTCTGCAACAAAGCAACTGAAAAAAAAAAAAAAAAAAATTAGTATTTACATGCAAAAAAAGCATAATACAATTGTTCAGTCATAATGAACAATGTTCACAACAGGAACCTACACAACAAATCACCTTTGAACTCATATTGAAAAAAGCAGGTGGTATACACAATTTTCATCATCATACTACCATAGAAACCGTCAAAAATGACGGGATCATCTGTAATGTAAAGTAAAATTATGGATTGATGCAACACACTCTCCTGACCTTCATGTGTCTTTGAACCTATAAAAAGCACTGCACAAATAAAAGCAGGTGACAGGCAAGTGGTTAAGCAGCCGTCATCAGCAGCAGCAGTCATTCAAGCTTTGCCTGCAGCTTGTTTATTCAGATGCTAACTTAATTTCACTCGAAATTCAATCAGTTTAACTTTGACATATCGATGAGGCTACTTACCAACCTACTTCCTGTTTGGACATTCGGAATGCAGCAGGATTCTGTTAATTTTACATATCTGTTCAATTTAGCGTGACAGGAACCAACCAAGAAATAAGGTGACAGCAGCTTTTATATAATAAGATGAGCAATTAGCACGGCCTTATTGATCTCAGTTAGCCCACCAAATTTCAAGGCATCCAACTTTGGATCTCAAACCAAAGTAGTATCACATTTTTTCATCAAATACATGCAGTGATAATGTTAACACCATTAAATCATGTAGTGTACTCAGTTAAAATGTATTACTCTGAAAAGTGTATAAATCAGTGGAAAAATTTTAAAAATTTTAAAAAAACAAATAAAAAATGGACCACTTTCATTAGAAATTAGCTACTTTTAGCTCGCCACTTTTTTAGAAATTCTAATCTGGCAACCCAGGATGCACCACCATATTTAATAAATGATTACGTACAAAATTCACGAAAATTATAATAATTAAAAAGATGTGATAACTTTACCTCATTATGAAACTTTTCGCTGATTCAGACATGCTATCAGGAATTTCAGGATGAATTTTATAAAATCCAACTTTAAACATAGCTGCTTGTGGAAGACCAAGCTGAAAAAGAAGCACACTTTTAAACAAATTTAGATTTAAAAAAAAAGCAAACCATCAACAAAGACCATTAGAAAATATGATAACTCACGTAGTAAAA